>RYFJ01000332.1:0-475759 GCA_003991445.1 Oryza meyeriana var. granulata
AGGATTCCGCATGTGAGACAGTTATGCTTTGTTTATATTCTCTGTACAAAGTTGAGGCATTACATCTATCGGTGAGTGTCAGTAGTTTTGCCAGGCCGATGTGGTCAATATATGTTTGTCAGGCTCCAGTCTGAAGGGCGAGTTGGCAAAAGTGGATTTTTGCGTTGAGAGAGTTTGATTTAAGATACGTCGGCTAAAGCATCAAAGGAAGCAGTGGCCGTTTTATTGTCGCAGCACAGGGGGTCTCGACGGGATTATGTGGAGCCGATCCATGGGTCTTATTTTTGATGGGATAGTTTGCAGGCTGGATCTAGTATGGTTTGGGTATTGTATCGCCTCGGGGGGCAAGTTTTGAGTTTGGCTTTTACAATTCAGCTATGGGACTAACAATCAGGCAGAGTACGAGGGGTGCTGAAGGACTTCAACTATCTGAAGGAGATCGGGGCCGATATTATAGAGATTCTTGGTATCTCTTTGTTGGTTGATCAACAGTTATCTGGAGAATTTGAGTGCAGGGATGATGTTTGAGGTCAATCTTATGAAGAATGCGTGGATTTGTTGAAGTATTTCAGATGGTGTCAATGATCATATTCCCAGGGAGCATTTGGCAGCCAATGATCTTGCACGATTTGCTTCAGGATTGGCTGAATAGGCAGGTTGAGGTGGCAGATAGCCGATATTGATGTCAGACAGGCCGATGCTGAGACAGGAGTAATTGATTACTTGCGAAATCGTCGCAGTCTAATTTCCAGGAAGATCGTAAATCAGCTACAGTGATGTGCTACTGTGATGACGGAGTTGTATTATCGAGTTGGGGGTTCTGCGTTAGATGCTGGATTTGAGAAGCCGAGTGGTATCGTGCGAGTGTGAAGGCATTGTGGGATCATCAATCGGCACCATAAGAAATGAGTGGTTGTTGAGAGAGTACGGTATATTTTGGGCGACAATGCTGGAAGATTGCTTTAGATATTATAAGGATGTAAGATTGTCGAGTTTTGGAAATATACAAGGGCACGCAGCATCGCTATAATTCTAATCATCCAAACGTGGCCGTCATAGAGGTTGGGGGATTTGATATGATGGCCAGATTTTTCCTCATCAGTAAGGAACCTAAGTTATATTGGCGGCAAACAGATTACTTCCACCAGTGGGTAGAGGCGATTCTTTGAAGCAGGTCATGTCCAGAAGCGATCGAGTTTTGGTAAGGAGCATATCATTTATCGGTTTGGAATTCCTCAGACGATTAAACTACTGATCAGGGGGTTATCTTTGTTTCTGGATGCGTTTCAACAGTTTGCTGCCAGTTATGGGAAATAAGCTATTAAATTCATCGCTTATTATGCTCAGGCCAATGGGCAGCAGAAGCTTCCAACAAGAGTTTTTGATCAAATTGATTAAGAGGAAAATTGATGAGCAGCCACGGCGATTGGCATATTACATTAGCCGATTCATTGTGGGTTATCGGATGGCATGTCATGGGTCTACTCGGGTGAGCCGTATAGTTAGTATATGGACATGAAGCGGTTTTACATGGGAGAACTAACATCGGCTTAGACGACTTTCTTTGCAGAATCAGTTGACGGCAATGATTATTTATAACTTGATGACAAGATGAACTTGAAGATTTAGTCAGAATCGGTTAAGAGCGCTGGAAGAATCAAGGAGAAATAAGGCTAAGGCAGCTCGGCATTACAACAAAAGGTGGTGAGTAAGTCGTTTGCCGAAGGGGATCTTTGTGTGAAGTTGATTTTGCCGATTGGGTCCAGGGATAGTAAGTTCGGAAAATGGTCGCCTAATTGGGAAGGGCCCTATCGGATAATCGGTTGTTGTGCCTGGTAACGCATATATATTAGAAGATCTTGACGGGACGGAGTTTGCTAAAGCACTTAACGGGAAATATCTCAAGAAATACTACCTAGCGTTGGGTCAACTCTTAAATCGTTAAGTACAGCCGATTTCTAAGCAATTCGGAAAGCTGATGTTTTTTATACGTCGCCTAAAGACAGCCGATATCAAATTGATATCGCCTTTAGATCAAAACAAGCGGAAAAATTCAAGACTGAGAGAGATAAGTAGCAGAGCCGATCTGGTTACATGACAGCAGAAGGGTGATCGGCATGTTCCGGGAAGATCGTCAGTTATAAAGGTTTAAGGCTTACAAAATTTCGGATAGTTTCGATTGCGCGCAGACGGATTTGATCATTTCATTGATGGCCGGATATCGTCTTCATCGGAGCCTGGAATGACTTTCAAGCTTTTGCGCCGATGGATGACTTGGCACTGCTGCTGTGACTTTGGCTTTTGATCTTGGATGGCTTGCGGCAGGCCGATGAGCTGTGGATTCTGTGTCTTCAAGATCCTTGCGAACTTTTTCAAGTTCTCCCAGCAAATCGGCTTCCTTTTTCTTCAGTTGATTTAGCTTGGATTGGAGTTCTGGGGACAGCTGCCATGTCATCAAGTTTCTTCTTGTCTATCTGGGCTGATAGCCGATCGGTTTGGATGTCTGGGCTATCTTCTGTTGGTCAGCACGATCGGCTATACGCTGTCTGAGCTTTGATAAGTTTAAACCTATGAGACTCCAGGTATGCTGCGGGGGTCAAATGCATCAACGAGCTCTTTCGGGCAGGTGGTGTTCAATGTCTGCAAATCTTGCTCGGATTGGCCCGCAACTTCTACCAGTGCATCGATTGGATTTTTCCAGCGACTGATGATGCTTGTAAGTACTCGCGCACATCGGCTGAGAAGGACGGTTTGGAGGCTGCACTGGTGGCTGTAGCTTCTCTACCTCCAGATATTGACGATGTCGAAGGGCGAAACAAGTCGGCCAAGGACTGCAAATTGGTATCGGAAAGGTGATCAATAAGAGATTAGAAGAAAGTACGAGCATGACAAAGGTTACCTGAGAAGGACGTCGGCAGATCGGGGTACATCGGCTTCGGTAGGATGAGTAGGTTGTTCTTCAGAGGGCCGATGTTAGCCGATGGAATAGAAGCAGTCTCGTTGATGGTTGGAGGACTTGGTGCTGAAAGAGGGGGAGCTGGAGAAGCTATCGGCTCGGTGCTTGGAAGGATGTCAGAAGAATGTTGGGTTCTGGAGCCAATGACTCAAGCTGAAAATGAAACTGGTAAGATAATGAGAAATCAGAGGAATGATGTCCAATTTGGCGCGTACCTGAGGGGAAAGAAGGAGCCGATGTGGTCTGGGGAGAAGATGGCGTTGTGGTAGCAGCATCGGCATCGGTCTTCTGCTTCTTCAAAGAGGGGCGTGCGCTAACTTCTTCCGCTTTTGTCCCATCGGCCGAGGCGCCTTGAGAAGAGCCGATGGAGATGGAGCGTCGCGCCTAAGTTCGGAGCGGCCGATGAGGGTTGGTACAGAATTCGGCCGACCGCTGTTGCTTGTTGATGAGGCTCGACGCTGGCGGCCTGCAAAGTAAGGGTCAGAGACGATTGGATGATGTGTGAAGCTTGCAAGAGTTACCTCGTTATCAGATTCACACATAGTCGGCATCCAGACGGGAGCAATACAAGTGGGCGCTAAGCAGAATAGATGTTTCTTCCATTCCGACCACCATCGGACAAAAGGCTTGGTGTTGCAGTGCAGATGTACACCTCAGTGGCAGCGCCTAGAAGGAGGGAGTCCGTCAAGGTTCGCATCCGGTCATATTCTAGGGCGCTGCTGACCGTGCCCCGAGCCTGGAGTTTGTCGTGAAGAACAGGCCGATCGGAAGCTGGCCAAGGCGAGTTGACGGGAGCTGGTTGATGGGTGGTAGAACTCATACGATGGTTGAGTTCGGCCCAGAGAAAAGCCGGTTGGCAGCAGGCAAGGACTGATGGACGATAGGAATATGCTTTAGACTGATCATCGTTCAGAGCTTTGAGTGGATCAAATAGTTGGAAGGCATCTCGAATGATGATGCGTCTTGTAAGCAAACCAAAGAGTAGCATCCTGGTAAAGCCATAATAAAACCCCTTGAACCACTAACTAACTTCAGCAGGGGATATCTTGCCGCCAGAAAGGGCCGATGCAGCCTCACCCATAGAGATGCATCGCGGTAGATGGGGTCTTGATCTTCTGGGTAATCAGCTGGGAAGGATTGCTTGAGGAGGGAAGTTTCTGGGAATGGCCTTGGAGGTGTAAACATTAAGCCAGAGCTGTACGAACCACCAAGGACCCCCAATGTGGCCGACGGGCTGGCCGGCCGATAGCTTAGTTGCCACCTGATGAAGCAGCTGGTAGGTGGCGCCAAGGAGATAGTGCCCCAACGGAATTTGTTTCCTATCGGCCAAGCACTCTGCCAGGCATTGCATATTGGTCGTCGGGCCGAGGGTTGCGCCACCAAAGACGAACCGTTCCAACCACAAGTTCAGAAAAGCGACATGCTCCTGGTCATCAACCGGTCCAGTTCCTTTGTTGTGAAGAGATATATACCTGGACCAGCCGCCGATGTTTTTTGTTTGAAGCGGTGGGCAGGCTTGACCGGAGTTTGAAGGGGTTTGATGTAGCTTGTAGTATCCAGGCAGGTGAGCATGGTCACATCCAGCAGAGTGGGGGTCATCGGCCCATGGCCAAACAGGAAGGCATTGAGAGCATCAGACCAGAAGTATGAGGCCGATGCGAGCAGGGATTCATTCCTTTCCATATCGGCCAAGGAGAGGTTGATGCAGTGGCCGATGTGAGATTCTTCCCAATAGATCCTCTTTGCAGCCGATACTCTGATGTACCAGTCTCTCCATCCGGGCAATCTGCTCGGCCATGACCTGAAGCTGTTGGTCCAGTCACTGACCAACATGGCCGAGTTCTTGAAGGGAGTGCGTTGGGTTTCGGCACTGATGAAATCGGTGGGATCTTCGCTGTCCATGGGCCATGATAGAAGAAACCAGGATAATCGGCGACGGAATCAAGATCTGGGCTCTAAGATGCTACAGTAAACAAGAACACGATGAAGAACAGATAAAAAAACGGAGCAGATCGGGTTCGTATAGATTGCAGATTGGGGAAAATAATCGGGTGAGAAATTACCTCAGAACTGCAGATGCTGATGCCATTGTGGAGTAAGAAACGATGCAGAGATCAACGGCCGGAGAAGAAGGTTGCGATGATTCGTCTGGGTTCGCTAGAGCTTGGTGAAGATGTGGGAGGTGAAGCGGTAGTGCTCTAGTGATGTGAAAGCATAAAAAAGGCAAGGAGACGAAGCGTTTTTATAGGGGTATGATGACCGAGAGGGAATCGAGGCCGTTGGCACTGTTTCAAACATTTATGGCAAATGGGCTATCTTGGGCCACCTCGGTATGGGAGAAATCTAGAGGCCCAAAGTTGGAAGAATTTCGAAATCCTACAGGAAAACTCCGAAATTGGGGGGCATGTGTTAACGCCAAAATTTGGTGAGGACCTGTATCAGATTCGGTCAAGAGGACGGTTGCAGTCGGATAATGGAAATTGATCCAAGAAGCAGACCGAGTCTGAGAAGGAGCCATGAAGACCGCGCGTGGCAGTTAATTACTATAGTTATTAGGAAAAGGTTTATCTCTTTTAGGAAACCTGACCTCGTGTCCGGTCAGGCCTCGTTAGCGTTTTCTGTTATAGATAGGAAATCATATACCGTGTCCTATAAGGACTCATGTAACTCGGGGTATATATACGTATGCCCGGGGACCTTGTAATCTATCACAACGATCAATACAAATTCGGTGCATCGCCACCCCTTCGACGAGATCCTGCTTCTCGAGCCGGGCTGCATCGGTTAGGTCCGAACTCCTGCGAGAGGGTAAGTCTCGTCACACCGACTACCAATCGGCTAGGAATTCCTCGGTTAGGTCCGATATTCTAGTTGGTTTATGGTAGTCGGCTTACCACGATATATTTACTTTATCTATGCCTGCATCAGTTCAGTTTGATCTCATAGATTGATTAGGTATATCACATCACGTGTGCACAGACTGTATCGACTTACTGGGAGCGATTTATCATCAGTTCGTGCTGCATCGGTTAGGTCCGACCTACTGAACTGCTAGTGATAAGTCGATCCTGCTGGGCCGATGCGTTGTGTGCAGGCGTTTTATCGGAGTGCATAGCCGGTAAGTTATTTTCATCACGATCGCATTATATCTATCGGCTCATTGAGGCATTGTTATCATTGTCGGTCTGTGCTGCAACGGTTAGGTCCGATCTACTAAACTGACGATAATAGCTTTACTCTTAATAAGCCGATGGTGTTGTGCGATGGTGTTATCGGAGTACTTAGCCGATAAGTTACCTGTTAAAGCCGACTACATTTATTCATTGTTTTATCTTGTACTCGCTTTGTTAAGCAATCGGCTAGTTTACCAATTATTTATCATTTACGTTATTGCATATTTTATTATATGTTCTTGCCTGTATTATTGTCACAATCGGCTAAGGGCTAGCCGATGGGTTTATTCTGCTGATCCAAGCACAAGTACAAGCAGGTTCCCAGGCACGACCCCAGGTAAGGGCCCGGGCATGAGCCCGGGTAAGGACCAGTGTATGGGCCCGGACAGCGGACGAAGATCTTGGGAGCCGATATGAGCAAGGGCCCGGGTGCAGGCACACCTTCATAACAATACCAGTAACACTAGATCATGATCAGCTAGGATCTATTTGATTTATTTATGAATTATACTTGCTTATTTTATCTAGCTTATAGCCGGTTTTCGAATATCCCTTCGATGATCGGCTAGCATGATATTTGTTTATTATTACATTATTGTCCTTGCCGTCATCGGTCTTAAGCCGATGTGTAAGTGCTACAGTGTGCATCGGCCATCGGCTGATGAAACGAGTCTAGATCGGCTTCCAGCCGATTGGCTCATTGATCTAACATTTTCCTCCTTGTCAATTACAGGGTCAAATTGACTGGCACGCCTACGAACCTCAAACTTTAGGACCTGCACTGGAGTGAAGCAAATCTCCCAGGCCTTCGCGTGTCACCCAGACGCCGAACCGGGACCCGACGATTTTCGGCGTCAACACTACCACAATGAAGCCGTCTGACTTGCGTTTACGATTCCCGGCTTTAGTCGGGACCGCGTCGTTGGTGCCCTCCCGCTTCTTCTGTCAGGGTGCATTCTTGTCATCTAGGGCTTGAGCAATAGCATCAGCTGAGTCGGCGTACTTGTTCGCCATGTCGAATAAAGCCTTGACAGAGTTGGGAGGCTTCCGAGTGAATTTGGTGATGAACGAGGTGCCTTTGACTCCTTTTCGAAAGGTGGTGACGACGACCTCGTCCTTGATCTTCAGGATTGAATTCTTCTTTTTAGAGAACCTCTTGATGAAGTCACGAAGAGACTTGTTCTTCCTTTGATGCAACTGATATAAGTCGTACTCGGAAGATGGCCTCTCGTATGTTCCCTGGAAGTTGGCGATGAAGCGTTCCCGGAGTTCTCCCCAAGAGCCTATGGATTGCCTGGGAAGTCCTGTTAGCCATGTCCTCCCTGAGTCGGCTAGAGCTACTGGGAGGTAGTTAGCCATGACTTTGTGATTTCCTCCAGCTGTTCGGATCGCCAGAGTGTAAACTGTGAACCAGGACTCAGGGTTGGTCTTGCCGTCATATTTTTTGATTCCTGTAGGCTTGAAACCCGACGGCCAGTCGACCTGTTGTAGCTTTTGGGTGAAGGCCGGTATGCCTTCATCGTCATGAGGGCTTCGACTCCAAATACGGCGGCGAAACAACTCAATGTGGAGGCTGAAGCACTCGTTCTTGTCTTCCAGTTGGCGTTGCTTGTCTTCCTCTCGTTCATGGTGTCGGGTGTTGATGTCTTGCTGAAGGTCACGCCATGGTTGGCCTCGGAGCCGCCAGTTGTTGTTGGGGTTGCCGAGTGATGTTTGGTGTGACTCTGTGCACTGCCGACTGGAGCCGGCCGCTCGGCATCGCTTGGAGGTGAACAAGACTGCCATTGGGGATGCCGACCGGTTGGTCGGTGTGAGGGTATCACCCGACTGTTGGTGCTACTGACGTGCAGCAGCGGTAAGCATGGTTTTTATCCTTGCGATCGTCGGGGTGGCCTGGTGATCAGGCCCGAACTAGAGTGTATCCAGTAGAGTCGCAGCGGCCACGATATTCTATTGAGGAGTAATGAAGACGTCGTGGTTGCAGACTCCGGTTTGGAGGATTTGTTGCTGTACAGTCCACCTGGCCCTGTGTAGAGCGTCGTGCCGGGGTCTTGCTTCTTCCTCTTGTTGCTCTCACAGTCGGCGTGCTTCCTCCTCTTGCTGCTTGCGTAGTCAGCGTGATTCTTGAGTAGGAGTAGAGCCTTTGGATGCCATGAAGATTTCTCGTGGAAGGGAGAAGCTTGCCGAACTGCTGTCCGACTTAGAGTCAGAATCCGATTGAGAGTCGTAGTCCGACTGGGAGTCGTAGTCAGAATAGTTGGTGGGGGTGATTATAACTCCGACCACCCTAGATCCGATCTCGAGCGGCTCTGGGCCGTATCCGAGTCGAACTCCAGAGGATCAGGTTTGCCGTGTCGGATGTTGTCTGAAGATATCCGTGGTGTTGCCGAGTCTGTACGAGAGATTGATGATCTCTTCCCTTCTTAGCTCGATCTTGGCCGACTCAAGGCCGAGTCCGAGTCGAACACTGAAGGAAAGAGTTGTCCCGAGACCCAGACAAGATGAATATTGCCGTAGCAAGTCAATGAGGGTTGCTGCATCGTCATGTGGACCGATTGGCGCGGAGTCGGCCGGTTCCCTGGCAGATCGGATCGAGTCCGAGTCAGCCAAGGTGAGATTGCCGATCTGGTCGGCGACGAAGTCGAGGCTTCCGAATGTAATTGTATCTCCGGGGGAGAGTTTGCCGCCGTCGACTCCGGTTGTCGGTTCCATCGAGCTTGTAGATGTAGATCGCGCCGAAGCCCCTACCTGGCGTGCCAACTGTCGATGTTTTACACCAGCAATAAATATATGGGGCTACTCAGCGGATGGAAACTTGATGGATTGCAAAGGAACACACAGAGATTTTATACTGGTTCAGGCCCTCGATGTGAGGTAATACCCTACGTCCAGTTGTGGTGTTATTCCTTTGAGGATTTGCGGTGGTGATTCTGGTGAACCAACTCAACCTGCCCTCAAGGGGCACCATGCCTCCCCTTATATACTAGGGGACAGGGTTACAAGGTTGGAGTCCCAACCGGATTACGGCCAAGGGATCTCCTCTTAGAGATATAACGCACCCCGACTAGGATTGTATATTCCTTTCTATACAAGGCAAAGTCTGCTGAATCTAGCTATATCTCTAATTACAAGGCTAGGCCCATCCTCTATCCGAGTGGCCCATATGCTTCTCATGAGGTACCCGGGGCCCATGGCACCCACAACATGTCCTTACAAAATCTTATATACACCGATTGCATGATGGACTGTTCTTTACACATCCAGGTCCTGGGTAATCTCCTCTGCAGTCGGCCTCGCCTGGGCTATCAACTCCAGTGCCTCCTCAGGTGTCGTCTCCTCGGCGAAACCCTCCCCAATGGTTTCAAGATCTTCCCTAGGGTAGATCGACTTCGTCATCGCCAGGGTGTGGGCCACGCCGGCAACAATACGCTCGTCCGAGTACCTCTTCAGGACACCCGGGCCTTCACGCAGACGCGCCTGCACCTGGGAGATTGTGTTGGAGCTAGTTCCCACATAGTGAGGATCCATGATGTCAAGGAGCCCTTTCACGGACTCGGCAAGGATCTCCTTTGACTTCTTGACAACCTTCATCTCCTTTTGTGAAAGCTCGAAACTGGATTTGGGCATTGGCTCTAGCAGCTGCCCGGGTTCACCAACAACCAAACTTGTTAAGTAAAGCTATAGATGGAATACCTAGTGGATTGGACAAGATCATTGTCAGGGGGAAGACTTACTTTCGTAGTCGGCCTCCCACTTGGCTGTGGTTTTCTCTAGTTCAGCCTTCTCCTTCTTGAGCTCGGCATTGGCCTTCATCAAGTTGGCCTTCTCTGCCTCATGCTTGGCCTTGGCCTTTCTCAGATCGGCCTTGGCTTGTTCAGCCTCCTTCAGCTGGGCTTCCCCCTCTGTTCGAGTCTTCAACTCAACTTCGAGGGCTACACATCAGAATAGTCAAGTACTCAACGTTGCAGTCAACACACAACTGGGCAGTCGGGAAACAACACAACTGGAGAAGTATTCAAAGGACTCAGTCGGGAAGAGATGTGTGGGGGACTTAACCTTAATCTTCTTGGCTTGGTCCCAATTTTCATTCCTGAGCTTATTAACGGCTTCCCTCAACCAAGCTTCCTTCTCCTGGCCACGCCGCTCCACTTCGGCCTTTAAGCCCCAGAGCTGTTCCAATTCTTGGAGCTGGGGAGCTAGCTGAGTCAGGATCTCGCTCATCTACTCTGAGCGGTCGACAATCTCCTGCTCGGAATGAAGACAGAGCAAAAATAGAGTAAAGCAGAGTCAACTATTAGGGCATCGAAATAACGAAGACCGACAAGAGCCTGTCGCAACCAAAGTCTTACTTGGGCCCCCTGGGACGCGGCAATTGCGGCGCGAAGAAAATCTTCGTTCTCCTTCTCCGCCGCTGCTTCATCGTGCTTATACTTCTTTGCCACCCCATCGGAGGGTGTCCAGCGAAAGGTTCTCGGGAACCTGTGGGGAGGAGCCTCGAGCCTGGGGAGGTCCAG
Organism: Oryza meyeriana var. granulata; assembly: GCA_003991445.1. Classification (NCBI taxonomy): domain Eukaryota; kingdom Viridiplantae; phylum Streptophyta; class Magnoliopsida; order Poales; family Poaceae; genus Oryza; species Oryza meyeriana. The sequence continues at coordinate 10,644 of RYFJ01000332.1, forward strand.
TCCTTCCGAGGATGACGACGACGATGACAACGGTGACCAAGACGGCGACGGGGTCCTGGCCCTCAACCCGGCAGCCTCTGGGGCCCCGGAGATTGGCTCTGGGGCTGGAGCAGCGGTTTCAACATCTGCCCCTTGTCGGCCGGTGTCGGCGGCCCTGCAGTCGGGGCGATCTTAGTTTCTGCAACTGAGGTTGTCACCAGCTCAGCAGGTGCGCTCGCTGGCACTGGCTCGGCTGGGGTTGGCACGACAACGGGAGTAGTTGGCGCGGTCTCCTTGAGATCGATGTCGACTCCCTTCCTGTGTAACAAATCAAACATCAAGACGCTATTATGCCAAAGAAGATGTTCAGAAGATTCAACGCAACCAACCTCTTGGAGAACTTGAGCTTCTGTCCGGGAGATCCGCAAGTCAGCACTGGAGGGCTGCTGGTGGTCAAGTCTGATGGCGCGGCAGTCAGTGGTAGCATTTCCATCTTGGTTGGCCCCGTTTCTGGTGCAGCCGGCTGGGGTGCTCGGGTACTCGGTGGTGCTAGCCTTGGATTCGATGTTGCTAAGCTTGGTAGCGCTGAACCCGACCTCACACTCGGCGGCGCTCGTTTTGGGCTCGATGTTGCTGAGCTCGACTGCACTGGTCCCGATCTGGGGCTTGAGGGCCTGGGGGCTGTGCCAGCGGTGTCTCTGATCATGAGGCTCCCAGCTGCGGCACTTGGCCTGATAATCTTCTTCTTGCCATGATCTACAACGGGCCTTTCCCCGCTCTCTTGGAGTCTGATTGGGCAGCAGAAGGACTTCTCGGCCTCTTCTTCAACTTCACGGCCGACAGCGGGCGGGAATCATCATCAAACTCCTCGCATGACTACAAGCAATTCAACAATATTTGTCACACAGTGCTGAGCAATTATGGATATACATCTGCAGGCATTCATCACAAAGGAAAGGCAAGGGTTACCTTTGGACGAGGCCGCTTTCGGCTATAAGCCGCGACGGAGCGCTGTTCATTTTCTGTTTCGATCACCACAGTGAAGAAATAACCGAACAGCACTTCGGTCACTTTCTGCTGGTCGGTCAACTCCCGGCTTTCGTGGTTGGGGTCATCTCTCCCCTGGTAACCCTAGCAAAACTGGCTTCTCAACTTCAACGGTTGGATACGCTGAGTCAGGAAGTGTCTAGCCACCCAGGGGCCGGTCAGACTGGCACTATTTAGCTTCTCTAGCTTCTCAAGCAACTGATGTACTTGGCCCATCTCCTCAAAGGTTGGCACTGAAGACCAATCAGATGAGACCACCGATGGCAAACCAGTAAACGGAGGCAGAGAGGGCTCCAAATCAGAGTAGTAGAACCACTCCCTATGCCAGCCTTTCAAGGAGGATTTCAAAGGAAGATTGATATAGATTTTCTTCATTTCACTCCTAAGTTGGATACCCACCCCCCAATCACCTAGACCTTACTCTTGGAGGGTTAGGGCTTGATGTGGAACAAATGTCTAAAGAAGTTCAAATGGGGTTCCACACCCAAGAAACACTCGTAGAGAGTTACAAATATAGCAATTTGCAAGACCGAGTTGGGATTCAGATTCACCAACTCCAATCCATAAAAGGCAAGAAGGCAGCGGAAGAAGTCAGAAGATGAAAGGAATAAACCGCTGTTGAAAACAGAGACGAACACAATAGTCTCATTGGCCCGGGGTGCTGGAACTGATTTACCTCTTGCCGGGCGCCAATGGATGATGTCGCGGCTTTGCAGTCGTAGTTGCCTCTCCAATCGCACAAGCTTGGACCGACTGCAGTCCGAAATCGGCCACGCCTCATCCGATGCCTCCACCAAATCTAAAGCCCTCGGCATGGTTAAGGGCAAGGAAATGTGTGGGAAAAGTTGTTGGGGGCTTGGGATGGACGTAGGGAAGCGGAATTGCCCGAGTTTCAATGGGGAAGAGAAAGCACTAGCAAACCCTTGCGAAGCGGGAGGTGAAATTTCGGCATGAAGGCGGAAGACGAAACGATTGGATGATTGGGGAAGATGAGGGAATCTTTTCTCTCTCCCCCTTCCTTTATAGAGCCTGTGCCGACTAATGGGCTTGGGCCTACACAGTCGGCACTAGGCCACCAAGATATGAGTTTCTACAGTAGCACGCTCAATGTGGGCCACTTGTGGGCTGTGTTAAAATCACAGTGCTGATGCTACCAACAGGAACCGATGAGGTAAATAGATATGCTTCATGAAGGCCTAATTGCCGAACACATGTGTTTGGGTATCTGTGTTGCCCACCAGGTATTGAGGATATATCCTTACAAGGATCACGAGCTGGTCTTCATTAACAATGGGGATGCAGGTATCTCTCAAGTACACCTGACCACATAATGGATTAAGTTTCATAAAGTGGTACTCGGCTTACATGCTTAGCCAACATTTGCCATGAGCAAATATTATTCTAGCCAACATGACGCTGAGGAGTCTAACTTCTGAGTGGGACGCCACTCGGGAAAGACTATAAACATCTTTTCCAGCTGACATGAAGCTGAAGAGTCTAATTTTCGAGTAGTATACTACTCGGGAAAGACTATAAATGATCATCCCAGCTGACATGATGCCGATGAGTCTCATATATCGGTAGTATACTACTCGGGAAAGACTATAAACTTATTCCGGTTGACATGATACCGAAGAATCTCGTGTTACCAGTAGACCACTACTCGGTACAAACTCCAAGGTTAAAGATCTTTGACTTTATGTTTAATTGTTTTACAATTAAGCACAAAGTCAAGGGCTACACCTAATAGGTCCGCCTATTCAGTGCACACTATTCATATTTCAACATATAGCCCTTCATAGCCTCGCTACCAACTGATATGAAGCAAGACTCGGGAGAAGAAGCACTCGGACAAAGATTACTCGGGCGCAATGCCCTCAGGAAAACTTCACCGTGGAGGACGAGCACTCGTTGTCAGCTGTGACTCAACTATGAAGGTCTTAGGGCCTGCTGTGGAGGCCATGGCCCCGAGTACCTCATGACAAGCTTATGGGCCTAGCCTTGTAATTAGAGATATAGTAACCCGTAGTAGACTTTGCCTTGTACGATAAGGAATATACAGTCCTAGTCGGGCAAGTTATATCTCTAAAGGGAGATTCCTTAGCCGCAATTTGGCCGGGACTACTACCTTGTACCCCTGTCCCCCAGTATCTAAGGGGAGGCAGGGAGCCCCGTGAGGGCAGATCATCGCATATTCAAGAGTTCATCAGAACCACCACCACAAACCTCAAAGGAATAACATCCTAACTGGACGTAGGGTATTACCTCGCATCGAGGGCCTGAACAAGTATAAAATCTCGCTGTGTTACTTTGCAATCCACCGAGTTTTCCATCCACCGAGTAGCCCCATATTCATATTGCCGATACAAAACATCGACATAGCACGAACTAGGGTTTCGCGGCTCAATCCTGTTGCTCCCGCTGGCTAGAGTATAAGTGCCAATTGGTCAATCGGCCAAACCCGACGATGTTGGGGAGAAGCGGATGTAAAATTTTCTTTAGGTGTCCACATATATAAAGTTTGCCCGATTTCAAGTCCGTATAGGAAAGTTAAGGCTGTTTTAAGAAAGGTAGCGCGAACTAGGGTTTCATTTCTCAATCCTGTTGGTCCGGCTAGAGTATAGGTACCAATATGTCAAGCGGCCGAACCCGACAAAGTTGCGGAGAAGTGGATGTAAAATTTTCTGTAGATGTCCGCAGATATAATGTTTGCCCGATTTCGAGTCTGTATGCGAGAGTTTCGGCTTTTTCATAAAAGTTAGCGTGAACTAGAATTTCGCAGCTCAATCCTGTTCCTCCGGCTAGAGTATAAGTGCCAATAGGTCAAGCAGCCCAACCCAACGAATTAGGGAAGAAGCGGATGTAAAATTTTCTGTAGATGTCGCAGTCATAAAGTTTGCCAGATTTTGAGTGCATATGCGACAGTTATGGCTGTTTTATGAAATGTAGCGCGAACTAAGGTTTCGTGGCTCAATCCTGCTGCTCCAGCTGACTAGAGTATTAGTGTCAATAGGTCAAGCGGCCGAACCTGACGAAGTTGGGGAGAAGCGGATGTAAACATTTCTGTAGAAGTCCGCAGATATAAGGTTTGTCTGATTTCGAGTCCGTATGCGAAAGTTATGGTTGTTTTAAGAAAGGTAGCGTGAACTAGGGTTTCGCAGCTCAATCCTGTTGCTCCGGCTAGAGTATAAGTGCCAATAGGTCAAGTGGCTGAACCCGACGAAATGTGAGAGAAGCGGATGTAAAATTTTCTGTAGATGTCCGCAGATATAAAGTTTGCCCAATTTCGAGTCCATATGCGCATGTTATGATTGTTTTAAGAAAGGTAGCATGAACTAGGGTTTCGCGGCAAAATCCTATTGCTCCAACTAGAGTATAAGTGCTAATAGGTCAAGCGGCCGAACCCAACGAAGTTGGGGGGAAGCGGATGTAAAATTTTCTGTAGATGTCCGCAGATATTAAGTTTGCCTGATTTTGAGTCTGTATGCGAAAGTTATTGTTTAAAGAAAGATACCGCGAACTAGGGATCACGGCTCAATTCTGTAGCTCCCGCAGGCTAGCGTATAAGTGCCAATTGGTAAATCGTCCAAACCCGATGAAGTTGTGGAGAAGCGGCTGTAAAATTTTCTGTAGATGTCCGTAGACATAAAATTTGTCTGATTTCGAGTCGGTATGCGAAAGTTATGGCTCGTTTATGAAATGTAGCGCAGACTAAGGTTTCGTCGCTCAATCCTGTTGCTCCGGCCAGAGTATAAGTGCCAATAGGTCCAGCGGCCAAATCCAACGAGGGAGCAGCGGATGTAAAATTTTCTGTAGATGTCCGCAGATATAAACTATGCCCGATTTCGAGTCCGTATGCGAAAGTTATGGCTGTTTTATGAAAGGTTGCGTGAACTAGGGTTTCACGGCTCAATCCTGTTGCTCTGGCTGGAGTATAAGTGGCAATAGGTCAAGCGTACGAATCTGACGAAGTTTGGGAGAATCGGATGTAACATTTTCTGCAGAAGTCCGCAGATATATAGTTTGCCCGATTTCGAGTCCGTATGCGAAAATTATGGCTGTTTTAAGAATGGTAGCGCGAACTAGGGTTTCACGGCTTAATCCTATTGCTCCAGCTAGAGTATAAGTGCCAATAGGTCAAGCGGCCGAACCCGACGAAGTTACGGAGAAGCGGATGTAAAATTTTCTCTTGATGTCCGTATAAATAAAGTTTGCCTTATTTCGAGTCGGTGTGCGAACGTTATGACTCTTTTAACAAAGGTTGCGCGAATTAGGGTTTCGTAGCTAAATCCTACTACTCCAACTAGAGTATAAGTGCCAATAGGTCAAGCGGCCGAACATGATGAAGTTAGGGAGAAGCGGATGGAAAATTTTCCGTAGATATCCGTAGATATAAAGTTTGCTTGATTTCGAGTCTGTTTGCGAAAGTTATGGGTTTTTAAAGAAAGGTAACACGAACTAGTGTTTCTCGGCTCAATTCTGTTCCTCCCGCTGGCTAGACTATAAGTGCCAATTGGGAAATCGGCCGAACCCGACGAAGTTGGGGAGTAGCGGATGTAAAATTTTCTGTAGATGTCCGTAGATATAAAGTTTGCCCAATTTCGAGTCCGTATGCGAATGTTATGGCTCTTTTAAGAAAGGTAGCACGAACTAGGGTTTCACGACTCAATCCTGTTGCTCCGGCGAAAGTATAAATGCCAGTAGGTCAAGTAGCCGATCCAACCAGGGAGAAGCAGATGTAAAATTTTCCGTAGATGTCCACAGATATAAACTTTGCTCGATTTCGAGTCCGTATGCGAAAGTTATGGCTGATTTAAGAATGGTAGCATGAACTAGAATTTCGCGGCTCAATCCTGTTGCTCTGGCTAGAGTATAAGTGGAATAGGTCAAGCGGCCGAACCCAACCAAGTTGGGGAGAGGCGGATGTAAAATTTTCTGTAGATTTCCCCAGATATAAAGTTTTCCCGATTTCGAGTCCATATGTGAAAGTTATGGCTGTTTTAAGAATGGTAGCACGAACTAGGGTTTTGTGGCTCAATCCTATTGCTCCGGGTAGAGTATAAGTGCCAATAGGTCAAGCGGCCGAACCTGACGAAGTTGGGGAGAAGCGGATGTAAAATTTTCTCTAGATGTCCGCATAAGTAACGTTTGCCTGATTTCGAGTCGGTATGCGAAAGTTATGACTGTTTTAACAAAGGTTGCACGAACTAGGGTTTCGCGCCTAAATCCTGTTGCTCCAAGTAGAGTGTAAGTGCCAATAGGTCAAGCAGCCGAACATGATGAAGTTAGGAAGAAGCAGATGTAAAATTTTCTGTAGATGTCCGCAGATATAATGTTTGCCTGATTTCAAGTCAGTATGCGAAAGTTATGGGTGTTTAAAGAAAGGTAGCACGAACCAGGGTTTCGTGACTCAATTATGTTGCTCCCGCTGGCTAGAGTATAAGTGCCATTGGTAAATCGGCCGAACCCGACGAAGTTGGGGAGAAGCGGATGTAAAATTTTCTGTAGATGTCCGCAGATATAAACTTTGCCTATTTTCGTGTCCGTATGTGAAAGTTAAGGCTGTTTTAAGAAAGGTAGCGTGAACTAGGGTTTCGTGGCTCAATGCTGTTGCTCTGGCTGGAGTATAAGTGGCCATAGGTCAAGCGGCCGAACCTGACGAAGTTGGGGAGAAGCGGATGTAAAATTTTCTGTAGATGTCTGCAGATATAAACTATGCCCGATTTCGAGTCCGTATGCGAAAGTTATGGCTGTTTTATGAAAGGTTGCGTGAACTAGGGTTTCGCGGCTCAATCCTGTTGCTCTGGCTAGAGTATAAGTGGCAATAGGTCAAGCGGACGAATCTGACGAAGTTTGGGAGAAGCGGATGTAAAATTTTCTGTAGAAGTCCGCAGATATAAAGTTTGCCCGATTTCGGGTCCGTTTGCGAAAATTATGGCTGTTTTAACAAAGGTAGCACGAGCTTGGGTTTCACGGCTCAATCCTGTTGCTCCAGCTAGAGTCTAAGTGCCAATATGTCAAGCGGCTGAACCCGATGGAGTTGGGGAGAAGCGGATGTAAAATTTTCTCTAGATGTCCGCATAAATAAAGTTTGCCAGATATCGAGTCAGTATGCGAAAGTTATGACTGTTTGAATAAAGGTTGCGTGAACTAGGGTTTCGCGGCTAAATCCTGTTGGTCCAACTAGAGTACAAGTGCCAATAGGTCAAGCGGCTGAACACGACGAAGTTAGGGAGAAGCGGATGTAAAATTTTCTATAGATGTTCGCAGATATAAAGTTTGCCTGATTTTGAGTCTGTATGTGAAAGTTATGTGTGCTTAAAGAAAGGTACCACGAACTAGGGTTTCGCCGCTCAATTCTGTTGCTCCTGCTGGCTAGAGTATAAGTGCCAATTGGTAAATCGGCCGAACCCGTCGAAGTTGAGGAGAAGCCATGTAAAATTTTCTGTAGATGTCTGTAGATATATAGTTTGCCTGATTTCGAGTCCGTATGCGAAAGTTATGGCTCTTTTAAGAAAGGTAGCACAAGCTAGGGTTTCACGACTCAATCATGTTGCTCCAGCTAGAGTATAAATGGCAATAGGTCAAGTGGCCGTACCCAATGAAGTTGGGGAGAAGCGGATGTAAAATTTTCTGTAGATGTCCGCAGATATAAAGTTTGCCCGATTTTGAGTCCGTATGCGAAAGTTATGGCTGTTTTAAGAAAGGCAGCATGAACTAGGGTTTCACGGCTCAATCCTGTTGCTCCAGCTAGAGTATAAGTGCCATTAGGTCAAGCGGCTGAACCCGACAAAGTTGGGGAGAAGCGGATGTAAAATTTTCTCTAGATGTCCGCATAAATAAAGTTTGCCTAATTTCGAGTCCGTATGCAAAAGTTATGGCTCTTTTAAGAAAGGTAGCGTGAACTAGAGTTTCGCGGCTCAATCCTGTTGCTCCCACGAAAGTTTAAGTGCCAATAGTTCAAGCGGCTATACATGACGATGTTAGGGAGAAGTGGATGTAAAATTTTCTGCAGATGTCCACAGATATAAAGTTTGCCTGATTTCGAGCCAGTATGCGAAAGTTATGGGTGTTTAAAGAAAGGTAGCGTGAACTAGGGTTTCGCGGCTGAATTCTATTGCTCCCACTGGCTAGAGTATATGTGCCAATTGGTCAATCGGCTGAACCCGACGAAGATGGGGAGAAGCGGATGTAAAATTTTCTGTAGATGTCCATAGATATAATGTTTCCCCGATTTCGAGTCTGTATGCGAAAGTTATGGCTCTTTTAAGGAAGGTAGCGCGAACTAGGGTTTCGCGGCACAATTCTATTGCTACCGCTGCCTAGAATATAAGTGCCAATTGGTAAATCGGCCGAACCCGACGAATTTGGGGAGAAGCGGATGTAAAATTTTTTGTAGATGTCCGAAGATATAAAGTTTGCCCGATTTCGAGTCCGTATGCGAAAGTTATGGCTCTTTTAAGAATGGTAGCGTGAACTAGGGTTTCGCGGCTCAATCCTGTTGCTCCAGCAAGAGTATAAGTGCCAATAGGTCAAGCGGCCGAATCCAACGAGGGAGAAGCAGAAGTAAAATTTTCTATAGATGTCCGCAGATATAAACTTTGCCCGATTTCGAGTTCGTATGCGAAAGTTATGGCTGTTTTATGAAAGGTAGCGTGAACTAGGGTTTCGCAGCTCAATCCTATTGCTCTGGCCAGAGTATAAGTGGCAATAGGTCAAGCGGCCGAACCCGATGAAGTTGGGGAGAAGTGGATGTAAAATTTTCTGTAGATGTGCGCAGATATAAAATTTGCCCGATTTCGAGTCCGTATGCGAAAAGTTATGGCTGTTTTAAGAAAGGTAGCGCGAACTAGGGTTTCGTGGCTCAATCCTGTTGCTCCAGCTAGAGTATAAGTGCCAATAGGTCAAGCGGCTGAACCTGACGAAGTTGGGGAGAAGAGGATGTAAAATTTTCTCTTGATGTCCGCATAAATAAAGTTTGCCTGATTTTGAGTCGGTATGCGAAAATTATGACTGTTTTAACAAAGGTTGTGCAGATTAGGGTTTTGCGGCTAAATCCTATTGCTCCAACTAGAGTATAAGTGCCAATCGGTCAAGCGGCCGTACACGACGAAGTTAGGGAGAAGCGGATGTAAAATTTTCTGTAGATATCCGCAGATATAGCGTTTGCCTGATTTCGAGTCTGTATGCGAAAGTTATGGGTGTTAAAATAAAGGTAGCGCGAACTAGGGTTTTGCGGCTCAATTCTATTGCTCCCACTGTCTAGAGTATATGTGGCAATTGGTCAATCGGCCGAACCCAACGAAGTTGGGGAGAAACGGATGTGAAATTTTCTGTAGATGTCCGTAGATATAAAGTTTGCCCGATTTCAAGTCCGTATGCGAAAGTTATGGCTCTATTAAGAAGGTAGCACGAACTAGGGTTTCGCGGCTCAATCCTGTTGCTCCGGCGAGAGTATAAGAGCCAATAGGTCTAGCAGCAGAATCCAACGATGTTGGGGAGAAGCGGATGTAAAATTTTCTGTAGATGTCCGCATATATAAAGTTTGCCCGATTTCAAGTCCGTATGCGAAAGTTATGGCTGTTTTAAGAAAGGTAGCATGAACTAGGGTTTCGTGGCTCAATCCTATTGCTCCAGCGGGAGTATAAATGCCAATAGGTCAAGCGGCCGAACCTGACAAAGTTGGGGAGAAGCGGATGTAAAATTTTCTATAGATGTCCACAGATATAATGTTTGCCCGATTTCGAGTCCGTATGTGAAAGTTATGGCTGTTTTAAGAAAGGTAGCGTGAACTAGGGCTTCGCGGCTCAATCCTATTGCTCCAGCTAGAGCATAAGTGCCAATAGGTCTAGCGGCCGAGCCCGACGAAGTGGGGAGGAAGCAGATGTAAAATTTCTGTAGATGTTCGCAGATATAAGGTTTGCCCGATTTCGAGTCCGTATGTGAAAGTTATTGCTGCTTTTAGAAAGGTAGCATGAACTAGGGTTTCACGGCTCAATGCTGTTGCTCCGGCTAGAGTATAAGTGCCAATAGGTCAAGCGGCCGAACCGGACGAAGTTGGGGAGAAGCAGATGGAGAATTTTCTGTAGATGTCCCCAGATATAAAGTTTGCCCGATTTCGAGTCCGTATGCAAAAGTGATGGCTGTTTTAAGAAAGGTAACATGAACTAGGGTTTCGCGGCTCAATCCTGTTGCTGCAGCTAGAGTATTGTCGATGTTTTACACCAGCAATATGAATATAGGGCTACTCGTCGGATCGAAACTCGGTGGATTGGAAAGGAACACGGGGAGTTTATACTGGTTCAAGCCCTCGATGTGAGGTAATACCCTACGTCCAGTTGTGGTGTATTTTCTTTGAGAATTTTTGAGAACTTGCCCTCATGGGGTGCCCTGCCTCCCCATACATACTGGGGGACAGGGTTACATAGTAGGAGTCCCAACCAGATTACGACTAAGAGATCTCCCCTTAGAGATATAACGTGACCAACTAGGATTGTGTTTTCCTTGTCATACAAGGCTAAGTCTGCCAAATCCAGCCATATCTCTAATTTCAAGGCTAGGCCCATCCTCTATCCGAGTGGCCCATATGCTTGTCATGAGGTACCCGAGGCCCATGGCCTCCACAACAGCCCATAAGATCTTCATAGTTGAGTTACAGCTGATGCCGAGTGCTCATCCTCCACGGTGAAAAATTCCCGAGTACATTGCTCCCGAGTACTCTTTGTCCTAGTGCTTCTTCTCCCGAGTGCTGCTTCATGTCAGCTGGCAATGAGGCTATGCAGGGTTTCATATAGAAATATGAATAGTGTGCACCGAATAGGTGCACCTATTAGGTGTCGCCCGACTTTGTGCTTAATTGTGAAACAATTAAACATAAAGTCCAAGATCTTTAATCTTTGTAGTCTTTCCCGAGTAATGCACTACTGGTATATGAGACTCTTCGGTATCATGTCAACCGGAATATTTTATAGTCTTTTCCAAGTAGTATGTCACTCGGAGATTAGACTCTTCAGCATCATGTCAACTGGAAATAATTTATTTTATTTCCCAAGTAGTATGTCACTCGAAAATTAGACTCTTCAGCTTCATATCAGCCAAAAAAAGTGTTTATAGTCTTTCCCGAATAGTATACCACTCGGAAGTTAGACTCTTCAGCGTCATGTCGGCTGGAAAAATGTTTGCTCATGGCAATTATTGGCTAAGCATGTAAGCCGAGTACCACTTTATGGATTTTATTCCAATATGCGGTCAGGTGTACTTAAGAGATACTTGCATCTCCAATTTTAATGGAGACCAGCTTGTGATCCTTATAAGGATATATTCTCAATACTTGGTGAATAATACAAATATCTAAACATGTGTGTTCAGCAATGAGGCTTTCATGAAGCATATCTAATTACCCAATCGGTTCCTATTAGTAGCACCAGCACTGTGATTTTAACACAGCCAGCGAGTGGCCCATATTGAGCGTGCTACTATAGAAACTCATATCTTAATGGCCCAGTACCAAGTTTGCAGGCCCAAGCCCACTTATCAGTACAGGCGCTATAAAGGCGGGGAGAGAGAAAAGATTCCCTCATCTTCTCCAATCCACCAACCATTTCGTCTTCCAGTTTCTACGCCGAAATTTCACGCCTCGCCTCACTAGGATTCGCCATTGCTAGTGTTTCCCACTTGAAACTTGGGCGATCTTGCTCCTCCTCGTAATTAGAGATATAATATCCCATAGTAGACTTTGCCTTATACAATAAGGAATATACAGTCCTAGTCGGGCAAGATATATCTCTAAGAGGAGATCCCTTAGCCGTAGTCTAGCCGGGACTCCTACCTTGTACCCCTGTCCCCCAGTATATAAGGTTAGGCAGGACGCCCCATGAGGGCATAGCCATACAAGTTCATCAGAACCACCACCGTAATCCTCAAAGGAATACATCCCAACAGGACATAGGGTATTACCTCGCATCGAGGGCCTGAACTAGTATAAAATCTCCCTATGTTCCTTTGCAATCCACCGAGTAACCCCATATTCATATTGCCGATGTAAAACATCGACAGTCTCTCTCTTCCGTCTTTGGATTTTCTTCGCCAGCTTCTTGCCTTCTACGAGCTGGAGTTGGTGAATCTGAATCCCAACTCGATCTTGCAAATCTCTATCTTTGTAACTCTGTGTGAGTGTTTTCTAGGTGTGGAGCCCCATTTGAATCTGTTTAGATACTTGTTCCACATCAATCCTCAACCCTCCAAGAGCAAAGTTCAAGTGATTGGAGGGGCCGGTATCCAGCTTAGGAGCGAGATGAAGAAGATTTACATCCATCTTCCCTTGAAATCCTCCCTCAAAGGCTGGCATAAGGAGTGGTTTTATTGTTTTGATCTTGAACCATGCCTCCCCTCTTTTACTGGTCTTCCTCCGGAGGTCGTGCCCAACTAGTCGTCGGTGCCCTATTTTGAGGAGATGGGCCAAGTTTACATGTTCATTGACAAAATTGATAAGCTGAAGAGCTCCGGATTGACTGGCCCATGGGTAGCCAGGCGTTTCTTGACTCATCGCATCAGGTCGCTGAAGCTGAGGAGCCACTTCGGCTGGGATTACACTAGCAAAGGCGATCTCAGCTGTGAATACCTTGACCTGACAGACAAGCACAAGGTGACCGACAATCTGCTTGATTATTTTGCCAGCGGAGTGATCGAGACAGAAGACGCCGAGTGTGCCACGCCGGCTTACAGCCAAAAAAGGCCTCGTCCAGAGGTAACTCTTGCTGATGTTGATTTGCTATCCATCTGTGATGAATGCTCATAGATATGTATCCAGGATTGCTCTGTAAAGTGTGATGTATGTTGTTAATCCGCTTGCAGGCATATAAGGAGTTTGATGAAAACTCCCAAACTTTGTCGGCCGTGAAATCGAAGAAGAGGCCGTTGAGTCCTTCTGCTGCCTAGCCTAGCTCCAAGAGAGCGGGGAAAAAGCTTATCAAAGACCAGGGCAAGAACAAAATCAGCAGGCCGAGCGCTGCAGCCGGGAACCTGAAGATTAAAGACACCGTCAGCGCTGGTCCCAGGCCACCGAGTCCAAGACCGGGACCTGCGCCACCAAGCTCAACAACATCAAGCCCAATGATGGCACCGTCGAGTACAAGGTCGTCAATGAGCCATAAGGCGGTGCCGCCGAGTATTCCGACGCCCCAGTCGGTTGTGCCAATGACGGGGCCAGCTAGGACAAAAACGCCACCACCGACTACTGTGCCATCCAGCTTGACAGCCAGCAGCCTTTTGCTGCCGATGTCCGAAACCCCTAGGTGAAAGTTCAAAATCTCCAAGAGGTAAGTAACTTTGATTCTTCTGAAGGTCTTGTTCAGTATAGTAGCATCTTGATATTTGACTCATCCTGCAGAAAGAAGGCCAATATTGATCTCAAGGAGACCACACCAGCCGCTCCCGTTGTCGAGCCAGCCCCAGCCGAGCCAACACCAGCGATCTCATCTGCAAAGTCGGTGCCCACCCCCATCATAGAAACTGAGGTGGTTCTGACAGCAGGGCCACTAGTGCCGGCTGCCCCAGGGGCAGACGGTGAAGCTGCTGCTCTAGCCCCTGAGCGAGTCCCCAAAGCCCTGTCAGCTGCCGAGTCAGGGGCAATGACCATGTCGTCGTCTGTGTCATTGTCATCTTCAGAGGAAAGGGATCTCCCCAGGCTTGAAGCCACTCCTCGCAGGTTTCCGAGGACGTTCCACTGGGTAACTCCCGAAGGAAGTGCGAAGTGCTATGAGCATGATGAAGAGGCAGCAGAGAGGGAGCGTGAAGTGCTTCTTCACGCCGCAATCGCCGCGTCCCGGGGGGTCTAGGTGCATGGCGAGCCTTGCAATGTTGAGTTCCCGACGACTTCCCTTATTTCTGATATTCCGCTGATTGACTCAGCTTTGCTCTGTTTGACCCCGAGCGGAAAATTGTTGACTGCTCGAAGAAGATAAACGAGGTCCTGACCCAGCTTGCCCCCCAGCTCCAATGATTGGGCCAGCTCTAGACCTCGAAGCCCGACTTGGAGTGGTCTAGCCAGGAGAGGGAGACTTGGCTGAAGGGAGCAGTCGACCAGCTCAGGGATGAGAATTGGTCTTTAGCCAAGAAGATCAAAAGTGAGTCTCCTGACAAAGTTCCAAGCATATTCCTCCATATTTGTTGTTTCCCAACTGCCAAGCTGTGTCCTGACTATAATCTCGAGTTCTCAACTATTCTGATGTACAGCCCTCAAAGCCGAGTTGAAGACCCGGATAGAGGGGGAAAGCAATCTAAAAGAAGCCAAGAAAGCTAAAGCCGAACTCGAGGAAGGCAAGGCCAGACTGGAGAAGGCCAATAGTAAACTCGAGAAAGAAAAGGCCGAACTGGAGAAGGCCAAAGCCAAATGGGAGGCTGGCTACAAAAGTAAGTCTTCCCTCTGACAGTGATCTTAACCAAACCTTTAGGTGTTCTGACTGCAACTTTGGCTAACAAGTTTACTTGTGGAGGCCATGGGCCCCGGGTACCTCATTACCAGCATATGGGCCACTCAGATAGAGGATGGGCCGAACCATGTAGTTAGAGATAAGATAGCCCCCGGCAGATTTTTACCTTGTATAATAAGGAAACACAGTCTTAGTCAGATAAGTCTCTATCTTTAAGAAGGATCTCCCTTGGCCGTATCTGGCTGAGATCCTTATCATGTACCCCTGTCCCCTAGTATATGAAGGGAGGCAGGGCGCCCCATGAGGGCACGCAAGATCATTGATCACCAAACACCTTAGAGGAATAACACCTCAACTGGACGTAGGGTATTACCTCACATCGAGGGCCTGAACCAGTATAAAAACTCTCGGTGTTTCTCTGCAATCCACCGAGTTTCCCTTCACCGAGTAGCCCTATAGTTTTATTGCCGATGCAAAGCATCGACAATTGGCGCGCCAGGTAGGGGCTCCGGCGAATTCTTCATCCACAAATTCGATGGATCCAACAAACGGAGTCGATGGCAACAAGTTCTCCCCTAGAGACACGATTTCCTTCGGAAGCCTCGATTTCATTGCCAACCAGATTGGCAACCTTACCTTGGCCAGAACAGATCCAATCCAGCCGGCCGAGGAGCCAGCCGACGTAGCGCCAGTCAGCCCACAGGACGCCGCGATCTCCTTCAATGACTTACTGCGGCAGTCCTTCACATCGCCAAGCATCGGGACAACTCTCTCCTTCGGCATCCGACTTGCGCTAGGCCTTGAGCCAGCTCGGGTTGGGCCAAGAAGGGGAGAGATCGTCAATCTCCCACGTGGACTCGGCGACACAGTGGATCTACATCCCGCACAACAAACCCGATCTCTTGCGATTCAGTTTGGATACGGCCAAGTGCCGTTTTAGATTGGATCTAGAGAGGTTGGGGTCATTCTCACTCCGATAAACTACTCGGAGTCTGACTCCAAGTCGGATAACGGTTCGAACGCCAATTCGGACTCCTGTCTGGTGAGTTTTCTCCTCCCCCACGAGATCTTCATGGCTTCAACACCACCCTCCGAGGTGCGCCGACTACAAGAGGAGCAACAGGAGGAGGCACGCCGACTGAAACAACAGGAGGAGGCTGATCACGAGGCTCGCAATGACGGGCTGCGCAGAGCTGGGCGAGCAGCCCAGCAGCAGATTCTCCAAACTAAAGTCGGCGATCACGACGTCTTCGTCACGCCGCAACAGAACGTTGTGGCCATCGCAACTCTACTAGACACGCTCCAGCTCGGGCCTGATCTCCAGGCCACCCCAACTATCGCCAAGATCAAGGCGATGATCACGGCTGCTGCCTGCCAATAGCAACAACAGCAGTCAAGTGACACCCTAGTACCAACTAACTGGTCGGGATCTCCAGCAGCGGGCTCGTCCACATCAGCTCGGCATCGGGCGGCCAGCTCAAGTCGGCCACGCGAGGAGTCTAGGAAAACTACACTCGGCAATACTAATAACAACAACCGGCGCCGTCACTAGTATGATTGCTGGCCTAATCAAGACCTCCGAGAGCGCTTACAACATGACCTTCGCCATACTATCAGCGCTCGGCGCTGCGAACAACAAGAAGATGAGCGCCGCCGACTGGAAGATGAAAACGAGTGCTTTGGCCTCCATCACGAGTGGTTTAACTGCCATGGTCAAAGCCCGAGCCCCCACGAAGACGAAGGCATCCCAGTTTTCACTTGGGAGCTACAGGACGTCCATTGGCCGACTGGTTTTAAGCCCACTGGGATTGAAAAGTATGACAGCAAGACAAATCCCAAGTCCTGGCTCACCGTATATACCCTAGCAGTTCAAGCTGTTGGGCGCGACAACAAAGCCATGGCTAACAACCTCCCAGTCGCGCTAGCCGACTTGGCGAGGACATGGCTGACAGGGCTCCCGAGGCGGTCGATCGGTTCCTGGGGAGAACTCAGGGATCGGTTCATCGCCAATTTTCAGGGAACCTACGAGAGGCCGTCTTCAGAGCACGATCTTTATCAGCTGCACCAGAAGAAGAACAAGATCCGAGAAGCGCAACAAGATCCCAATGATCCACGATGAGGTTGTCATCGCCGCCTTCCACAAGGGAGTAAAGGACGCCCCATACATCGCGAAGTTCACTCGGAAACCACTGCCGTCTGTCCGGGCTCTGTTCGACATGGCCAACAAATATCCCGACTCGACTGAAGCGGTTGCAGAAGCCCTCGATGAGAAGGAGGAGTCCCGACAGAAGGACCAAAAGGCGAAAGCCGACAACAAGCCGTCTCAAAACAAGTCTGGCAACTGCAAGCGGAAGCCGGACAACGAGGTGGCCAACATGGAGCGTACCCAGTCGCAGCCCTAGCAGAACAACGACTATCAGAAAGTCATGAGCGGGCCATGCCCCTTCCATCCCAAGGGCAAGCACGCAGCCAAAGACTGCTACATGCTCAAGAAGTTTGCCTCCGAGCAAGCTTCATCGTCTGGCGCTGACAAGGACAAAGACAAGCCAGACTCGGGTCCGGCTGATGATTTTCAAGATCCTCAAGCCGAGCTCAATCACATCTTTAGGGGGGCGCTCACGTACGAGTCCAAGCGCAAACAAAAGTTAACAGCACGCGACATCAACACGGTCTCTACGACGGATACCCCCCAGTACCTGCGCTGGTCAGAGATGGCCATTACCTTCAATCGCGCAGATCACCCAGATCGGGTTTCTCATCCGGGACATAACCCACTCGTCTTGGACCCAGTCATCAGAAACATCAAGCTGAAGAAAACCCTCATCGACGGAGGTAGCGCGCTCAACATCTTATTCGCCAAGACTTTGGACGAGATGAAGATTCCTCGCTCAGAACTATGGCCAAGTACTGCGCCCTTCCACGGGATAATTCCTGGCCTGTCATCAACTCCACTCGAGCAGATAACCTTGCCGGTAACCTTCGGCACGCGGGATAACTTCCGCACGGAAAACATCTGCTTTGAGGTTGCTGACTTCGAGACCGCGTACCACAGGATACTCGAACGACCGGCACTCGCCAAATTCATGGCGAGACCGCACTACACATATATGGTGCTCAAAATGCCTGGGCCAGCAGGAGTCCTCTCCCTCCGTAGCGACATCAAGCAAGCCTTCACCTGCGACAAGGAGAGCTATGAACTAGCTCAATTACAAGAAGCGGCAGTCGGGCGCGATCGCATTCGGCAAGCCGTCACAACTGAAGTCGAGCAGGATCAAGTTCCGGCGAAAAAAGCAGCAAAGTCAGGAATTTCAGCGGACTCTGACATGAACAAGATCCCCCTGGACCCTTCCGACCCCTCCAAGATTGCACTAGTCGGGACCGGAGTCGACCCCAAATAGGAAGACGCGCTCATCACCTTCCTACAAGCCAATAAAGATATCTTCGCATGGAAACCGTCTGACATGCCGGGCGTACCAAGTGAGGTGATCACACGCCCTAAATGTGAAGACAGACGCCAAGCCAGTCAAGCAACGGCTGCGGCGCTTCGCTCAAGACCGCAAGGATGCTATTCGGGAGGAGATTACCAAGCTCCTCGTAGCCGGGTTCATCAAGGAGGTCTATCACCCGGATTGGCTAGCAAACCCAGTTCTGGTCCGGAAGAAAAACAGTAAATGGCGCATGTGCGTCGACTACACCGATCTCAACAAGGCGTGCCCCAAGGACCCATTTGGTCTTCCCAGGATAGATCAGGTGGTTGATTCCACGGCAGGGTGTGACCTACTCAGCTTTCTCGACTGCTACTCGGGATACCATCAAACCAGCCTGAGGGAGAAAGACTGCTTAAAGACATCTTTCATCATGCCATTTGGAGCGTACTGCTATATCACAATGCCGTTTGGTTTGAAGAATGCTAGAGCAACCTATCAACGGGCCATTCAGCGGTGTCTGCACACTTAGATCGGGCACAACGTGGAAGCCTACGTCGACGACGTGGTGATCAAGACCAAGTCTAAAGAACACCTCATCGCTGACCTGGAAGAAACCTTCCAAAATCTTCGACGATTCAAGATGAAGCTGAACCCGGAAAAGTGCGCCTTTGGTGTGCCATCCGAAAAGTTACTCGGCTTCATCGTCTCGCATCGCGGCATCGAGGCCAACCCGGAGAAAGTCAACGCCATCAAGAACATGGCACCCCCGACTAACCTCAAAGACGTCCAGAAGCTAACAGGCTGCATGGTGGCACTCAGCCGTTTTATTTCCCGACTGGGCGAATAGGGTATGCCCTTCTTCAAGCTCCTCAAAAAGGTGGACAACTTCCAATGGACTCCGGAAACCCAGCAAGCCTTCGAAGAATTTAAGCAATTTCTCACATCACCTCTCGTGTTGGCATCACCTCTGCCCCAAGAACCGCTAATGCTATATCTGGCGGCAACTACTCAGGTAGTCAGCATGGTGCTGGTGGTTGAGCAATCCAAACAGGGTCACATTCAGAAAATACAATGGCCACTCTACTTTGTTAGCGAGGTCCTTGCCGACTCGAAGACGAGATATCCGCTGGTCTAGAAGCTGCTATATGGCCTACTCATCACAGTCCGGAAGCTGGTGCATTATTTTCAAGCACATCAAGTCACGGTGGTCATAGCGTTTCCACTCGGGGATGTCCTTCATAATCGCGAGGCCACCGGCCGAATCGCCAAATGGGCACTCGAGCTGATGGCGTTCGATATCACCTTCCAGCCACGGACAGCAATTAAATCACAAGCTCTAGCCGACTTCGTGGCCGAGTGGACGGAAGTTCAACTGCCCACATCAACAGCAAAGCTAGAGTACTGGACAATGTACTTCGACGGTTCGCTACGGATCGGCGGCGCCGGGGCTGGAGTCATATTGACGTCCCCCACTGGCGAGAAACTGAAGTACGTTCTACAAATCCACTTCCCGGCCTCCCACAACGTCGCCGAGTACGAGGCACTTATCCACGGGCTCCGCATCGCCATATCACTTGGCATACGTCGACTGGTTGTGCACGGGTATTCCCAACTCGTGGTAAACCAAGTCATGAAAGACTAGACTTGTCTCGACGTCACCATGGCGGCATACTGTCAGGAGGTCCGCAAGCTGGAAAATAAGTTCAACGGGCTGGAAATAACACATGTCCTGCATCAATACAACGACGCGGCAGACGAGCTGGCAAACATGGGATCCAAGCGAGAAGTAGTTCCGACTAGAATCTTTGTCGAGCAACTCATGGAGCCATCAGTCAAGAAGAAACCGGCGCCGGAGCAGTCGGGAGGCGAACCTACCCCGGCCACAAACGTGGTGCTGCACAAATGTCAAGACTGGAGGACTCCTGTTGTCAAATTTCTCCTGGACGATGAACTCCCAGAAGATCACAGTCAAGCCGAGTAGATCAAGCATCGAAGCAAAAGCTTCCTACTAGTCAGAGAAGACCTGTACCGAAGGAGTGCATCCGGTGTCCTCATACGTTGTGTCACCACCGAGGAGAGCAAGCAGATTTTGCAGTCGATTCACTCGGGCATATGTGGCAACCATGCCGCATCCAGGACGTTAGTCGGAAAGGCTTACCGACATGGATTTTTCTGGCCCACAGCAGTAACAGATGCCAAGGACATTGTTTGTAGGTGTGAGGGTTGCCAGTTCTACGCAAGACAAACAAATCTCCCAGCCCAGGAACTCCAAACTATCCCTATTTCCTGGCCATTCGCAGTATGGGGGCTCGACATGGTCGGGCCATTCAAGAAAGCGCCAGGAGGGTTTACACATGTATTCGTCGCGGTGGATAAATTCACCAAGTGGATTGAGGCTAAACCCGTTGCAACAATTACAGCGGCACGAGCAAATGACTTCATCATGAGTATACTATAACAGTTCGGGGTCCCTAACCGCATCATCACCGACAGCGGTACTCAGTTCACGAGCGGCGTATTCCAAAACTTCTACGAAGATTTCGGCATCATGATCTGCTACGCATCTGTGGCACACCCGCAGAGCAACGGGCAGGTCGAACGAGCCAACGGTATGGTCTTACAAGGCATCAAGGCCGGAATATTTGACCGACTACAACCATACGCGGGCCGGTGGGTACAAGAACTCCCATCGGTTCTCTGGTCTCTCAGAACCATGGTTAGTTGGGCAACAGGGCAATCCCCTTTCTTCCTGGTCTACAGTGCCGAGGCTATGCTACCAACAGAGTTATAGTTCGGCTCTCCGCGAGCCCGGGCTTACTCAGAAGATGACTCAAATAACACCCGACTGGTCGAGCTAGATCGGTTGGAAGAAGCAAGGGACACCGCAACAATCCAGTCGGCAGGTATCTTCAAGGCCTGCGTCGCTACCACAACCGCAATGTCCGTGGCCACGCCTTTTTGGTCGGGGATCTCGTCCTGAGGAAAATACAAACCACTAAAGACAGGCACAAATTATCCCCAATCTGGGAAGGGCCGTTCATTATAGCCGAGGTCATGCGGCCAGGCGCCTACCGACTAAAGACCGAAGACGGTGTCCTCATCAACAACTCATGGAACATAGAACAACTACGTCCTTTCTATACCTGAGTTTTGTACTTTTTCATGTGTACAGTTTATCTGACTCACTACACCGCTTGCATCAACCGAGTAGTGAGTCGGGGGCTGTATGTATATATGTGCTGTCAATAATATACGAGCTTATCCTACTCAGTCACGAAGCTTTACTACAACTGTCGCGTTTGCCTGAGTCCAGCTTCCTACTTTGAACAATTTTATTATGTTCTAACAGAATAACTCAGCACAGACCGCACGGTCAAGTAAAGCTAATGACGACTGAGTTCATAAGCTTGGTGGCGTCGTACATATATTTACACATGTTTTCCACAAAAGTTTATACATACCGACTAGATAATATGTTACCCTTACAGACCTAGGTCTCGGGTAATTATCTCAGCAGTCGGCTTTGCCCTGGCAATCAGCTCCAGCGCCTCCTCAGGCATCGTCTCCTCGGCAAACCCCTCCCCAATGGCTTCAATGTCTGCCCTCGGGTAGATGGATTTGGTCATCGCCAGGGTTTGGGCCACGCCAGCAACAACATGCTCATTCGAGTACTTCTTCATGGCACTCGGTGCATTCTCAAGACGCGCCTATATTTGGGGGATCCTGCTGCAACTGGTTCCAACGAGGGCTTCCCATGACTCCCTGATGACTCTTATCTCCTCTATGTAAAACCGATACTAGGCCTGGACATTGACTCTCATATCTGTCCGGGTCCACCGGCGAGTAAAACTTGTCAGACTAGGTGGCAGACAGAATGACTAATGGATTGGCTAAGATCACGGTCAGGTTGAGGACTTACTTTCATAGTCGGCCTCCCACCTGGCCACGGTCTTCTCCAGTTCAGCTTTTTCCTTACCGAGCTTGACGACGGCCTCTTTCAATTCGGCCTTCTCCCGATCAAGCTCGGCGTTGGCCTTTGACAGGTCGGCCTTGACATTCTCAAGCTTGGCCCTAGCTTCTTCGGCCTCCTTTAGCTGGGATTCCCTCTCTGTTCGGGTCTTCAACTCTATTTCAAGGGCTGCACGACAGATTAGCCAAGAGCTCAACCGTGCAGTCATGACATAACTGGGCAGTCGGGAACAACACAGCTAGATGAATACGTCGATGGTTCAGTCGGGAAGGCGCATTCAGAGAATTTACCTCTGATCTTTCTGGCTAGGGCCCAAGTCTCCTCCCTGAGCTGGTCGGCGCCACTCTTCAGCCAGGCTTCCCTCCCCGCGTGACGCTCCTCCATCTCAGCCTTCAATGCCCGGAGCTACTCCAATTCTGCGAGGTGGGGAGCCATTTCGACCAGGATCTCTGTCATCGCCTCATTGCGGTCGACAAGCTTTTGCTCAGGGTAAAAAACAAATCAAGGATGGAGTCAGACATCAAAACGAGAAGGTCACCATGACTCTGCCACAAGAATCATACCCCGACTCCCTAGGATCCGCTGATAGCGGCGCGAAGCAAGCTTTCGCGTTCCCTTCTCGCGGCAACTACGTCAAGCTTGAAGCTCTTCGTGCTCCCGTCGGGCGCCGTCCAGGTGAATGTCCGAGGCATCCTACATGGAGGAGCTTCAATCCGAGGCAGGTTCGGGATTTCTAGCGGTGGCGACGATGATGATGACGACCATGACGGCGACGGGGTCCCGGCCCCCATGCCGCTGTCCCCCGCGGCCTCGGGGACCAGCTCAGGGGCTCCGATAGCGGCCTCCGCGACGGGCGACGGTTCAGGGGCTGGGGCCTCAACCTCAGCAACTGCCACTTGGTCGGGTGGCGACAGCGACCCTGCAGTCAGGACCACCTCAGTCTCCGTGACTGGGCTGGCCACCAGCTCAGCGGGTATGTTCGCGGCCGCCGGCTCGGCTGGGGCAGGCTGTTCAAGGGGAGCGGTCAGATCGGTCTCCTTGAGATCGATGTCGGCTCGCTTCCTGTATGACGAAGCAAGACATCAAAACACTACTGCAACATGCAAGAATTCCAGAAGATCCAGAATAGCATACCTCTTGGAAAACTTCAGTTTCCTGCCGAGCGACCCGAGTCCTGGCGGAGCACTACCTCCGGTTGTTAGCCCGGCCGGCGAATTGGTCGGCGCCACAGTCGGTGGCGGCATATCAGCTCGAGTCGGCCCCGGTTCTGGTGTGGCTAGCTTGGGCACCTCTGTCCTCGGCGGTATCTGCTCTGGCCGGCCCCTCGGCGGTGCTGTTGCCGGACTTGGCAATGTTGGCCTCAAACCCACAGGTCTCAACCTTGGACTCGATCACCAGGGCACTGCGGTGACGGTGTCCTTTATCTTCAGGCTTCCTACCACAGCGCGCAGCGTCATGGCCCCCTCACCCCGATAAAGAATGGGCTTCTTCCCCGCTCTCTTGGAGTCGGGCTGGGTAGTAGAGGGGCTCCTCGGCCTTTTCTTCGATGCGACAGCCGACAACGGGCGGGAGTCTTCATCAAACTCTTCATGCCACTACAGACAAGTCAACAAGATACATCATACAGTGCTAAACAATCACAGGCCCACAGGCATTCAACACAAAAGAAGATTAAAGGTTACCTTGGTCCGGGGCTGAATGAAGCTATAGGCCGCGACCCGGCGATTATCGTCTTCGGTCGCGATCACCCCTTCAGAGAAGTAACAGAACAGGGTCTTGGTCACTACGCGCTTGCTGGCTGACTCGTTGCTTACTTGGTCAGGATCATTTTTTGCCCTTAAAGGCCCAGCCAAATGCGCTTCTCAGCTTCAGCGGCTGGATGCACCGAGTCAGGAAGCGACGAGCCACCCAAGGTCCTGTCAGGCCAACCTTCTTGAGGTCATCTAACTTCACCAACAATTGATGTGCCTGGCCCATTTCCTCAAAGGATGGCTCAGCTGACCAATTTGGTGAAACCACGGGCGGCAAGCCAGTAAATAGCCGCAAGGAGGGAGCCAGATCTGCGCAACAGAACCATTCCTTGTGCCAGCCATTCAGAGACGATTTCAAGGGGAGATCAAGATATGTCTTCTTCCCATCGCTCCTCAGCTCAAGACCAGCCCCCCAATCACACTAATATTATTCTTGGAGGGTTGGGGTTTGATGTGGAACAGATATCGGAAGAGAATAAAATGGGGTTCAACACGCAAGATGCACTCACAGAGAGTAACAAATATGGAGATCTGAAGAATCGAGTTGGGGTTCAAATGCACCAACTCCAGCCCGTAGAAGTCAAGGACGCGGCGGAAGAAATCGAAAGATGGAAGGCTCAAGCCCCGATCGAAAAAAGAGGTGAAAACTACTGTTTCACCAGGTTGGGGGTTTGGGACCGACTCACCCTTAGCCGGCCGCCAGCGAATCACCTCTTGGCTGGGCAACTTCAGTTGACTCTCCAGCAGCTTCAGCTTCACCGAGCCGCAATCTGAAATAGGCCAAGCACTCTCCGGCGCACCTGCAAGATCCGAAGCTTTCGGCATGGCTGGAAGCGGCAAGATTTGGGGAAAAACGAATCGGGGGCTTGGAACGGATGAAGAGGATTGGAATCGCCTAAGTTCGGGTGGGGAACAGCAGCAGCTAACCCTAGCTGAACGGGGAGCGAGAAGTTGGGCGCGAAGGTGGAAGACGAAGCGATTGGCTGATTTGGGAAAGATGAAGGAATCTTTTTCTCTCTCCCCGGTTTTATAGAGCCGATGCCGACTAGATGGGCTTGGGCCTACACAGTCAGCACTAGGCCATCAAGATATGAGTTCCTACAGTAGCATGCTCCATGTGGGCCACCCGCAGGCTGAGTTGAAATTATAGCGCTGGTGCTACTAACAGGAGCCGATGAGGTAAACAGATATGCTTCATGAGAGCCTTATTGCTAAACATATATGTTTGTGTATCTGTTTTATCCACCAGGTCTTGAGGATATATCCTTACAAGGATCACAAGCTGGTCTTCATTAAAATTGGGGATGTAGGTATCTCTCTCGAGTACACCTGACCACGCCGTGGATTTATTTTCATGCAGTGGTACTCGCCCTACATGCGTGGCCACCAGTTGCCGTGAGCAACGTTATTCCAGCTGACATGACACTGAAGAGTCTAACTTTTGAGTAGTGCACTACTCGGGAGAGACTATAAATATCTTTTCCCGCTGACATGATGCGGAGGAGTCTAACTTCTGAGTGGGACGCCACTCGGAAAAGACTATAAACCCCCTTTTCCAGCTGACATGACGCTGAAGAGTCCCATATACAAGTAGCATCCTCCTCGGCAAGACTATAAACACATATTCCGACTGACATGAAGTCGAAGAGTCCTACATACGAGTAGTTCCCTACTCGGCAAGACTATAAAGTTTATTCTGGTTGACATGATACTGAAGAGTCTCATATACCAGTAGTAATCTACTTGGGAAAGACTTCCAGGTTAAAGATCTTGGACTTTATGTTTAATTGTCTTCACAATTAAGCACAAAGTCGGGGGCTACACCTAATAGGTGCGCCTATTCGGCACACACTATTCATACATCTACATGAAGCCCTTCATAGCCTCACTGCCAGCTGACATGAAGCAGGACTCGGAAGAAGACTCACTCGGACAAAGAGTACTTGGGAGCATCACACTTGGGCAATCTTCACCGTGGAGGATGAGCACTCGACATCAGCTGTGACTCAACTATGAAGGTCTCAGGGGCTACTGTGGAGGCCATGGGCCTCGGGTACCTCATTACCAGCATATGGGCCACTCGGATAGAGGATGGGCCGAACCATGCAGTTAGAGATAAGATAGCACCTGGCAGATTTTTACCTTGTATAATAAGGAAACACAGTCTTAGTCGGATAAGTCTCTTTCTCTAAGAAGGATATGCCTTGGCCGTATCGGGCTGGGATCCTTATCATTGACCCCTGTCCCCTAGTATATAAAGGGAGGCAGGGCGCCCCATGAGGGCACGCAAGATCATTGATCACCAAACACCTCAGAGGAATAACACCTCAACTGGACGTAGGGTATTACCTCACATCGAGGGCCTGAACCAGTATAAAAACTCTCTGTGTTCCTCTGCAATCCACCGAGTTTCCCTTCGCCGAGTAGCCCTATAGTTTTATTGCCGGTGCAAAGCATTGACATTACTTGTCCGTGAATCTGAGCAGCTGCAAGGGCCAATGCCCAAACCCAGTTTCGAGCCTTTGCAGAGGAAATCAAAGTCGTCAAGGAGTCACGGGAGATTCTTGCCGAGTCCGTGAATGGGTTCCTTGATATCATGGATCCTCATTACATGGGAACCAGCTCCAACACTGTTTCCCAGGTGCAGGCGTGCGTCAACGAAGCCCCGAGTATCCTGAAGAGGTACTCGGATGAGCATGTTGTCGTCGGCGTGGCCTAGACCCTCACGACGACCAAGTCGATATACCCCAGGGTAGATCTTGAGGCCATTGGTGAAGGGTTTGCCAAAGAGACAACACCTGAGGAGGCGTTGGAGTTGATCACCCAGGCAAGGCCGACTGCAGAGACAATCACCAAGGATCTAGGAATGTAAGAACAATCCATCATGCAATCGGTGTATATGAATCTTTTGTAAGATATGTGTACAATGCCGCCGAGTTCTTGGTTTTACTTAGTTATCATTAGTTTTACCCAACTATATAGTCTATGCCAAGTTAGTCTATAGGAATTTAATAAAATTGTTCACCGCAGAAAGCTGTACTCGGGCAAACGTAACATAGTTGTTGCAAAACTTCATAACTTAGATAAAACAAGCTCGTATATTGTTGATAAACCACATATAATACATGTAGCCCCCGACTCACGACTCTGTTGAAACAAGCGATGTGGTGAGTCAGAGAAAAACTTCATACACATGTATGAGAAAAATACAGAACTTAGGTATAGAAAGGACGTAGTCGTTCTATGTTCCATGAGTTGCTGACTAGGGCACCGTCTTGGTCTTCAGTCGTTAGGCGCCTGGCCGAGTAACCTCAGCGATAATGAACGGCCCTTCCCACAAAGGGGATAGTTTATGCCTATCTTTGGTGGTTTGTATATTTCTCCAGACGAGATCCCCAACCGAAAAGGCGCAGCCATGGTCATTTCGGCTATGATAGCGACGCAGGCCTTGAAGATACCTTGCCGACTGGATGATTGCGATGTCCCTAGCTTCCTCCAACTGATCATGTTCGACCAATCGGGTTGTTGATTTGTCTTCTGAGTAGGCCCGGACTCGCGGAGAGCCAAACTCCAACTCGGTTGGTAACACGGCCTCAGCACCTGTTAATGCCAAAATTTGGTAAGGCCCTGTATTAGATTCGGTCAAATGAGAAATTGCAGTCAACTGACGGAGAAGAGACCGGAATCGGAAAGGAGCCATGAAGACCGTTATTTCGCAATTATTTACTGTACATATTAATTAGGCAGATGTTTATCTTTAGGAAACCTGACCTCGTGTCCGGTCAGGATTAGTTAGCGTTTTCTATTATAGATAGGAAATTGTATACCGTGTCCTATAAGGACTCATGTAACTCGGGGTATATATACGTATGCCCGGGGACCTTGTAAATCATCACAACGATCAATACAAATTCGGCGCATCGCCACCCCTTCGACGGGATCCTGCTTCTCGAGCCGGGCTGCATCGGTTAGGTCCGAACTCCTGCGAGAGGGTAAGTCTCGTCACCCCGGCTACCTATCGGCTAGGACTTCCTCGGTTAAGTCCGATATTCTAGTCGGTTTATGGTAGTCGTCTTACCACGATATATTTACTTTATCTATGGCTGCATCAGTTCAGTTTGACCTCATAGATTGATTAGGTATATCACATCACGCGTGCATAGATCGTATCGGCTTACCGGGAGCGATTTATCATCGGTTCGTGCTGCATCGGTTGGGTCCGACCTACTGAACCGCTAGTGATAAGTCGATCCTGCTAGGCCGATGCGTTGTGTGTAGGCGTTTTATCGGAGTGCATAGCCGGTAAGTTATTTTCATCACGGTCGCATCATATCTATCGGCCTATTGAGGCATCGTTATCATTGTTGGTCTGTGCTGCAATGGTTGGGTCCGATCTACTAGACCAACGATAATAGCTTTACTCTTGATGAGCCGATGGTGTTGTGCGATGGTGTTATCGGAGTGCTTAGCCGATAAGTTATCTGTTAAAGCCGACTACATTTATTCATTGTCTTATTCTATACTCGCTCTGTTCAGTAGTCGGCTAGCTTATCAATTATTTATCATTTATGTTATTGCATACTTTATTATATGTTCTTGCCTGTATTATTGTTACAATCGGCTAAGGACTAGCCGATGGGTTTATTCTGCCGATCCAAGTACAAGTACAAGCAGGTTCCCGGGCACGACCCCAGGTGAGGGCCCGGGCATGAGCTTGGGTAAGGACCAGTGTATGGGCCCGGACAGCGGACGAAGATCCCGGGAGCCGATATAAGCAAGGGCCCGGGCACAGGCATATCTTCATGGCAACACCAGTAACACTAGACTATGATCGGCTAGGATTTATTTGATTTATTTATGCATTATACTTGCTTATTTTATCAAGTTTATAGCCGGTTTTTGAGTATCCCTTCGATGATCGGCTAGCACGATATTTGTTTATTATTATGTTATTGCTCTTGCCGTCATCGGCCTTAAGCCGATGTATAAGTGCTACAGTGCGCATCGGCCATCGGCTGATGAAACGAGTCTAGATCGGCTTCCAGCCGATTGGCTCATTGATCTAACATTTTCCTCCTTGTCAATTACAGGGTCAAATTGACTGGCATGCCTACGAACCTCAAGACTTTAGGACCTGCACTGGAGTGAAGCAAATCTCCCAGGCCTTCACGTGTCATCAAGACGCCGGACGGGCCCCAGCGGTTTTCGGCGTCAACAGCACCGTAGACTAGGAAGAAAGGGGATTGTCCTGTTGCCTGACTAACCGTGGTTCTTAGAGACCAGAGAATAGATGGGAGTTCTTGTACCCACCGCCCAGCATATGGTTGTAGTCGGTCGAATATCCTGGCCTTGATACCTTGTAAGACCATGCCATTGGCACTCTCAACCTGCCCATTGCTCCGTGGGTGTGCCATAGATGCATAACAGATCTTGATGCTGAAGTCGTCATAGAAATCTTGGAATACACCGCTAGTGAACTGAGTGCCGTTGTCCGTTATGATGCGGTTAGGAACCCCAAATCGGTATAATATACTCATGATAAAGTCCTTTGCTCGTGCCGCTGTGATGGTAGCAATGGGTTTTGCCTCAATCCACTTTGTGAATTTATCCACTATGACGAACAAGTGTGTGAACCCTCCTGGTGCTTTCTTGAAAGGCCCGACCATGTCAAGCCCCCATACTGCAAAGGGTCAAGAGATTGGGATTGTTTGGAGTTCTTGGGCTAGAAGATTTGTTTGTCTTGCATAGAACTGACAACCCTCGCAAGTGCGAACTATGTCTTTAGCATCTATTACTACTGTTGGCCAGAAAAATCCCTGCCTGTATGCCTTTCTGACTAACGTCCTGGATGCGGCGTGGTTGCCACATATGCCTGAGTGGATCGATTGCAGAATATGCTTGCCCTCCTCAGGTGTGACGCAGTGCATGAGGACACCAGATGCACTTCTTCAATACAGGTCTTTTCCGACTATTAGGAAACATTTGCTTCGACGTTTAATTTGCTCAGCTTCAATGTGATATTCTGGGAGTTCATCGTCCAAGAGGAATTTAAGAACTGGAGTCCACCAATCTTGAGATGTGATCAATACTTCATCTGTTGCCGGGGTAGGTTTAGCCCCCGACTGTTGTTGCACTAGTTTCTTCTTGACTGATGGCTCCGTTAGTTGTTCGACAAAAATCCTAGTCGGGACTACTTCTCTCTTGGATCCCATGTTAACTAGTTCGTCTGTAGCATCATTGTATTGTCATAAGACATGAGTTATCTCCAGCCCATCGAACTTATTTTCCAGCTTTCTGACCTCTTGACAGTATGACACCATGGTATCATCGAGACATGTTCAGTCTTTCATGACTTGGTTTACCATGAGTTGAGAGTCCCCACGTACAACCAGTTAGCGGATACCGAGTGATACAGCAATGCGGAGCCCATGGATGAGTGCCTCATACTCGGCGACATTGTGGGAAGCCGGAAAGTGAATCTGGAGAACGTACTTGAGTTTTTCGCTTGTGGGTGACATTAATATGACTCCTGCCCCGGCGCCGCCGATCCGTAGAGAACCGTCGAAGTACATTGTCCAGTACTCTAGCTTCACTGTTGTTGTAGGCGTCTGAACTTCTGTCCACTCAACCAGAAAGTCGGCTAGAGCTTGAGATTTGATTGCTGTCCGTGGCTGAAAAGTAATGTCGAACGCCATCAACTCGAGTGCCCATTTAGCGATTTGGCCAGTGGCCTCGTGGTTATGCAGGACGTCCCTGAGTGGATATGATGTGACCACCATGACTTGATGCGATTGCAAGTAGTGCACCAGCTTTCGGACAGTAATGAGTAGGCCGTATAGCAGCTTCTGGACCTAAGGATATCTCATCTTTGAGTCGGCTAGGACCTCGCTGACGAAGTAGACTGGCCTTTGTGTTTTCTGTATATGACCCGGCTCGGATCTCTCGACTACCGACACCGTGCTGACTACCTGAGTGGTTGTCGCCAGATATAACATTAGTGGCTCTTGGGGCATAGGTGATGCCAACATTGGTGATGATGTGAGAAATTTCTTGAAGTCTTCGAAGGCTTATTGAGCTTCGGGTGTCCATTGAAAATTGCCCGCTTTTTTTAGTAATTTGAAGAAGGGCATGCCTCGTTCACCTAGTTGGGATATGAACCGGCTGAGTGCCGCCATGCAGTCTATTAGCTTCTGGACGTCCTTCTGGCTAGTTGGGGGTGCCATGTTCATGATTGCGTTGATTTTCTCTGGATTTACCTCGATGCTGCAATGTGATACAATGAAGCCAAGTAGCTTGCCGGATGGCACACCGAAGGTGCACTTTTCCGGGTTCAACTTCATCTTGAATCTTCGAAGATTTTTGAAGGTTTCCTCCAAGTCAGCGATAAGGTCTTCTTTGGACTTTGTCTTGATCACCACGTCATCAACATATGCCTCCACATTGGACCCGATCTGAGTGTGTAGACACCGCTAAATTGCCCGTTGATACGTTGCTCCAGCGTTTTTCAAACCGAACGGAATGATGATGTAGCAGTATGCTCCAAACGGCGTGATGAAAGAAGTCATCAGGCAGTCCTCCTCCTTTGAGCTAATTTGATGGTATCCCGAGTAGCAGTTGAGAAAACTGAGAAGTTCGCACCCCGTGGTAGAATCCACCACCTTATCTATTCTCAGTAGACCAAATGGATCTTTGGGGCACGCCTTGTTCAAGTCAGTGTAGTCGATGCACATGCGCCATTTACTGTTCTTCTTCTAGACCAGGACTGGGTTTGCCAACCAATCCAGGTGGTAGACCTCCTTGATGAACCCGGCTGCAAGGAGCTTGGTTATCTCCTCCCGAATAGCATCTTTGCGGGCTTGTGCGAAGCGCCGTAGCCGTTGCTTGACTGGCTTGGAGTCTATTTTGACATTCAAGGCATGCTCGATCACCTCCCTTGGTACCCAAGGCATGTCGGAAGGCTTCCAAGCAAAGATGTCCCTGTTCGCCTGGAGGAAGGTGACGAGCACATCTTCCTATTTGGGGTCGAGTCCGGTCCCGACTAGAGCAGTCTTGGAGGGGTCAGAAGGGTCCAGGGGGATCATCTTCGTGTCAGAGTCCGCTGAGATTCCCCACTTCGCTGCTTTTTTCACCGGAACTTGATCGTCCTCGACTTCGGTTGTGGCAGTTTGCCGAATGCTGTTGCATCTGACTGCCACTTCTTGTGACTGAGCCAACTCGTAGCTTTCTTTGTCATAGGTGAAGGCTTAATTGATGTCGCTGCGAAGGGAGAGAATTCCAGCTGGCCCAGGCATCTTGAGCACCATGTAGGCATAGTGCAGTATTGCCATGAATTTGGTGAGCATCGGCCTTCCGAGTATTGCGTGGTACGCGGTCTCGAAGTCGGTGACCTTGAAGCAGATGTTTTCTGTCCGAAAGTTATCCTGGGTGCCGAAGGTGATCGGCAAAGTTATCTGCCCAAGGGGTGTGGAAGACAGGCCGGGAATTATTCCGTGGAAGGGCACAGTACTCGGCCGCAGTTCTGAACGAGGGATTTTCATCTCATCTAGGGTCTTGGTGAAGAGGATGTTGAGCGCGCTGCCTCCATCTATGAGAACCTTCTTCAGCTTGATATTTTTGACGACCGGGTCCAGGACGAGTGGATAGCGTCCCGGGTGTGAGACCCGATCTGGATGATCCATGTGGTCGAACGTGATGGGCATTTCTGACCAACGCAAGTACTTCCCCATCTGCTGTAGAGACCAAGTTGATGTCATGTGCTGTTAACTTCTTCTTACTCTTGGACTCGTACGCAGTCGGCCCTCCGAAAACATGGTTGAGCTCAGCCTGGGGATCTTGAAAGTCATCGGCTAGGCCTGAATCTGGCTTGTCTTTGTCTTTATCGGCGCCAGATGCTGAAGTCTGCTCGGAGGCGAACTTCTTGAGCATGAAGCAATCCTTGGCCGCGTGTTTACCCTTGGGGTGAAAGGGGCAAGGCCCGTTCATCACCTTTCGGTACTCGTTGCTCCTTGCTGGTCACGACCGAGTATGCTCCACGTTGGCCACCACGTTTTCCGACTTCCGCTTGCGGTTGCCGGATTTGTTCTGTGCTGGCTCGTTGTCGGCTTTGGCCTTTTGGTCCTTCTGCCGGGATTCTTTTTTCTCATCGACGGCCTCAGCAACTGCCTCGGCCGAGTCAGCATACTTATTTGCCATATCGAAGAGAGCCCTGACAGAGGCTAGAGGCGTCCGAGTGAACTTGGCGATGAACGGGGCGTCTTTGACTCCCTTGTTGAAGGCGGCAATGATGACCTCGTCGTTGATCATTGGGATCGAGTTGCGCTTCTCAGAAAACCTCATGATGAACTTGCGGAGAGACTCGTTCTTCCTCTGGTGCAGCTAGTAGAGATCGTGCTCGGAAGATGGTCTTTCATAAGTCCCCTGGAAATTGGCTATGAAGCGTTCCCGCAGTTCCCCCAGGAGCCAATTGATCGTTTCGGGAGCCCCGTTAGCCATGTCCTCGCCGAGTTGGCTAGGGCGACTAGGATGTAGTTAGGCATGGCTTTATGGTCACCTCTGGCAGCTCGAAGTGACAGAGTGTATACGGTGAGCCAGGACTCAGGGTTGGTCTTGCCGTCGCATTTTTTGATTCCGGTAGGCTTGTAGCCCAACAGCTAGTCGACCTCTTATAGCTCCCACGTGAAGGCGGGTACGCATTCGTCTACCTGAGGGCTCCGGCACTGATTACGGTGGTGGAACCACTTGTGGTGAAGGCCGAAGCACTCGTTTTTGTCCTCCAGTCGGCGGCGCTCGTCTTCTTCGTGTTGGCGACGCCGAGTGTTGATGTCTTGGTGAAGGTCACGTCGCAGATGGCTTCGGAGATCCTGGTTGTCACGGCGGTTATACTGGGGGTGCCGCCGATTGCTGTTATGGTTGCCGAGAGACTTCTGTCGTGACTCTGTGTGCGGCTGACTTGAGCCAGCTGCTCGGTGTTGTGCGGATGCAGATGAAACCGCCATTGGGGAACCCGACCGATTGGTCAGTACAAGTGTGTCACCTGACTGCTAGTGCTACTGACAGGCCACAGCTATGATCAGGGCTTTGATTTTCACTATAGTCACGGTGGCCTAATGATCAGGCCCAAATTGGAACGTGTCTAGTAAGGTTGCAGTGGCCACGATGTTCTGTTGTGGCATGACGAAGATGTCGTGGTCGCCGACTCTGGTCTAGAGGATTTGTTGCTGAGCGGTTCACCTAGCCCTGCGTAGCTCGTCGTTGCGAGCCTCACGTTCGGCCTCCTCTTGTTGTCGTAGTCGACGTGCCTCCTCTTCTTGCTGCTCTTGTACTCGGCGCACCTCCTGTGGAGGGGTTGAAGCCATGATGATTTCTCGGGGCAAAAGGAAGCTTGCTAGACTATTGTTCGAACTGGTGTTCGATCTTCTGTCCGACTTGGAGTCGGAATCTGAGTAGTTCATCGGGGTGATGATGACTCTGACCTCCCTAGATCCAATCTCTAGCGACTCTGGGTCGCATCCGAATTGAACCACAGGCGATCGGGTCTGCCGCGTGGGATGCAGATTGTAGATGTTCGCGGTGTCGCCGAGTCTATACGAGAGATTGACGATCTTCCCCTTTCCTCGCCCGATCCTGGCCGGCTCAAGGCCAAGTCCGAGTCAAACGCTGAAGGAGAGAGTTGTCCCAAGATTCGGACAAGTGGAAGATTACAGCAGCAAGTCGACGAGGGTTGCTGCGGTGTCATGTAGGCCGACTGGCGCGGAGTCGGCTAGTTTCCTGGCAAATCGGATCATGTCCCAGTTGGCCAGGTTGAGATTGCCGAACTGGTCGGCGATGAAGTCGAGGCTTCCGAATGTAATTGTGCCTCCAGGGGAGATCTGTTGCCCTCGACTCCGGTTGCTGGATCCATCGAGCTTGTTGATGTAGATCTCGCCGAAGCCCCTACCTAGCGCACCAACTATCGATGTTTTACACCGGCAATATGAATATAGGTCTACTCGTCAGATCAAAATTCGAAGGATTGCAAAGGAACACTTTATACTGGTTCAGGCCCTCGATGTGAGGTAATACCCTATGTCTAGTTGTGGTGTATTTCCGTTGAGGATTCTTGAGAACTTGCCCTCATGGGGCACCCTGCCTCCCCTTATATACTGGGGGACAGGGTTAGAAAGTAGGAGTCTCAGCCGGATTACGACAAAGAGATCTCCCCTTAGAGATATAATCTGCCCGACTAGGACTGTGTTTTCCTTATCATACAAGGCTAAGTCTGCCGAATCCAGCCATATCTCTAATTACAAGGCTAGACCCATCATCTATCCATGTGGCCCATATGCTCGTCATGAGGTACCCGGGGCCCATGGCCTCCACAAGTATAAGTGCCAATAGGTCAAGCAGCTGAACCCAATGAAGTTGGGGAGAAGCAGATGTAAAATTTTCTGTAGATGTCCACAGATATAAAGTTTGCCCAATTTCGAGTCCATATGCGAAAGTTAAGGCTGTTTTAAGAAAGGTAGCGCGAACTAGGGTTTCGCGGCTCAACCCTGTTGCTCCGGCTAGAGTATAAGTGCCAATATGTCAAGCGGCTGAACCCGACGAAGTGGTGGAGAAGCGGATGTAAAATTTTCTATAGATGTCCGCAGATATAAAGTTTGCCCGATTCTGAGTCTGTATGCGAAAGTCTTGGCTGTTCTATGAAAGGTAGAGCGAACTAGGGTTTCACGGCTCAATTCTATTGCTCCGGCTAGAGTATAAGTTCCAATAGGTCAAGCAACCAAACACGACGAAGTTGGCGAGAAGTCTAGGCA
Organism: Oryza meyeriana var. granulata; assembly: GCA_003991445.1. Taxonomy (NCBI): domain Eukaryota; kingdom Viridiplantae; phylum Streptophyta; class Magnoliopsida; order Poales; family Poaceae; genus Oryza; species Oryza meyeriana. The sequence goes on from RYFJ01000332.1 coordinate 46,044, forward strand.
AACCACACTCGGCAATGACAACCGGCGGCGTTTCCAGTATGATCGCCGTCCTAATCAAGACCTCCGAGAACGCCTACAACATAACCTTCGCCACACTATCAACGCCCGGTGCCACGAACGACACGAAGACGAGCGCCGCCGACTGGAGGATGAAAACGAGCGCTTCGGTCTTGTCGATGCTTTGCACCGGCAATAAAACTATAGGGCTACTCGATGAAGGGAAACTTGGTGGATTGCGGAGGAACACAGAGAGTTTTTATACTGGTTCAGGCCCTCGATGTGAGGTAATACCCTACATCCAGTTGAGGTGTTATTCCTCTGAGGTGTTTGGTGATCAATGATCTTGCGTGCCCTCATGGGGCGCCCTGCCTCCCTTTATATACTAGGGGACAAGGGTACATGATAAGGATCCCAGCCGGATACGGCCAAGGGATATCCTTCTTAGAGATAGAGATTTATCCAACTAAGACTGTGTTTCCTTATTATACAAGGTAAAAATCTGCCGAGTGCTATCTTATCTCTAACTGCATGGTTCGGCCCATCCTCTATCCGAGTGGCCCATATGCTGGTAATGAGGTACCCAGGGCCCATGGCCTCCACAGTAGCCCCTGAGATCTTCATAGTTGAGTCATAGCTGATGCCGAGTGCTCATCCTCCACGGTGTAGATTCCCCGAGTGCGATGCTCCCAAGTACTCTTTGTCCGAGTGAGTCTTCTTCCCGAGTCCTGCCTCATGTCAGCTGGCAGCGAGCCTATGAAGGGCTTCATGTAGATGTATGAATAGTGTGCGCTGAATAGGCGCACCTATTAGGTGTAGCCCCCGACTTTGTTCTTAATTGTGAAGACAATCAAACATAAAGTCAAAGATCATTCACCTGATAATCTTTCCCGAGTAGATTACTACTGGTATATGAGATTCTTCGGTATCATGTCAACTGGAATAAATTTTATAGTCCTGCCGAGTAGGGTACTACTCGTATATAGGACTCTTCGACTTCATATCAGTCGGAATGTGTGTTTATAGTCTTGCCGAATAGGGTGCTACTCGTATATGGGACTCTTCAGCTTCATGTCAGCTGGAATAAGGTGTTTATAGTCTTTTCCGAGTGGCGTTGCACTCACAAGTTAGACTCCTCTACATCATGTCAGCGGGAATGAGAGATTTATAGTCTCTCCCGAGTAGTGCACTACTTGAAAGTTAGACTCTTCAGCGTCATATTAGCTGGAATAATGTTGCTCATGGCAACTGATGGCCACGCGTGTAGGCCGAGTACCACTTTATACTCAAGAAAGATACCTGCATCCTCAATTTTAATGAAGACCAGCTTGTGATCCATGTAAGGATATATCCTCAAGACCTGGTGGATAGAACAGATACCCAAACATATATGTTTAGCAATAAGGCTCTCATGAAGCATATCTGTTTACCTCATCGGCTCCTGTTAGTAGCACCAGCGCTATAATTTCAACTCAGCCTACAGGCAGCCCACATAGAGCATGCTACTGTAGAAACTCATATCTTGGTGGCTCAGTGCTGACTGTGTAGGCCCAAGCCCATTTAGTCGACATCATCTCTATAAAAGGCAAGGAGAGAGAAAAAGATTCCTTCATCTTCCCCAAATTAACCAATCGCTTCGTCTTCCACCTTCGCGCCCAACTTTTTGCTTCCCGCCCAGCTAGGGTTAGCTGCTGCTGTTCCCCACCCGAACTCAGGCGATTCCAATCCTCTTCATCTGTTCCAAGCCCCCGATTCGTTTTTTCCCAAATGTTACCACTTCCAGCCATGCCGAAAGCTTCGGATCTTGCGGGTGCGTCGGAGAGTGCTTGGCCGATTTCAGATTGTAGCTCGGTGAAGCTGAAGCTGCTGGAGAGTCAACTGAAGTTGCCCAGCCAAGAGGTGATTCGTTGGCAGCCGGCTAAGGGTGAGTCGGTCCCAAATCCCCAACCTGGTGATACAGTAGTTTTCGCCTCTTTTTTCGATCGGGGCTTGTGCCTTCCCTCTTTCGATTTCTTCCGCCGCGTCCTTGACTTCTATGGGCTGGAGTTGGTGCATTTGAATCCCAACTCAATTCTTCAGATCTCCATATTTGTTACTCTCTGTGAGTGCTTTTTGGGTGTGGAACCCCATTTTATTTTCTTTCGGCATCTGTTCAACATCAAACGCCAGCCCTCCAAGAATAATATTAGTGTGATTGGGGGGCTGGTCTCCAGCTAAGGAGTGATGGGAAGAAGACTTATCTTGATCTTCCCTTGTGTCGATGTTTTACACCGGCAATAAATATATGGGGCTAGTCGGCGGATGGAAACTCAGTGGATTGCCAAGGAACACAGGGAGATTTTATACTGGTTCAGGCCCTCGATGTGAGGTAATACCCTACGTCCAGTTTATATGTATTCCTTTGAGGATATACGGTGGTGGTTCTGATGAACTTGTGTGCACCTGCCCTCATGGGGCGCCCTGCCTCCCCTTATATACTGGGGGACAGGGTTACAAGGTAGGAGTCCCCATCGGATTACGACTAGGAGATCTCCCCTTAGAGATATAACGCACCCGACTAGGACTGTATATTCCTTTCTATACAAGGCGAAGTCTGCCGAATTTAGCTATATCTCTAATTACAAGGCTAGGCCCATCCTCTATCCGAGTGGCCCATATGCTTGTCATGAGGTACCCGGGGCCCATGGCACCCACAGTAGCCCCCGAGACCTTCATAATTGAGTCACAGCTGATGCCGAGTGCTCATCCTCCACGGTGAAGTCTTCCCGAGTGCATTGCTCCCGAGTACTCTTTGTTTGAGTGCTGCTTCTCCCGAGTCTTGCTTCATGTCAGCTGGCAGCGAGGCTATGAAGGGCTCCATGTAGATGTAGGAATAGTGTGCGCCGAATAGGCGCACCTATTAGGTGTAGCCCCCGACTTTGTGCTTAATTGTGAAAACAATTAAACATGAAGTCAAAGATCTTTAACCTTGTAGTCTTTCCCGAGTAGATTACTACTGGTACATGAGACTCTTCGGTATCATGTCAACCGGAATATAATTTATAGTCTTGCCGAGCAGGGAACTACTCGTATGTAGGACTCTTCGACTTCATGTCAGTCGGAATGTATGTTTATAGTCTTGCCGAGTAGGATGCTACTCGCATATGGGACTCTTCAGCGTCATGTCAGCTGGAAAGGGGGTGTTTATAGTCTTTCCCGAGTAGTATACTACTCGAAAATCAGACTCGTCGGCATCATGTCAGCCGGGATGATTATTTATAGTCTTTCCCAAGTAATATATTACTCGAAAATTAGACTCGTCAGCTTCATGCCAGCTGGAAAAGGTGTTTATAGTCTTTCCCGAGTGGCGTCCCATTCGGAAGTTAGACTCTTCAGCTCGTTAGCTGGAAGAATGTTTATAGTCTTTCCCGAGTAGTGCACTACTCGAAGGTTAGACTCATCCGCGTCATGTCAGCGGGAATGAGAATTTTATAGTCTCTCCCGAGTAGTGAACTACTCGAAAGTTAGACTCATCCGCGTCATGTCAGCGGGAATAATGCTGCTCATGGCAACTGGTGGCCACGCATGTAGGCCGAGTACCACTGTATGAAAAATAAATCCATTACGTGGTTAGGTGTACTCAAGAGAGATACCTGCATCTCCAATTTTAATGAAGACCAGCTTGTGATCCTTGTAAGGATGTATCCTCGAGACCTGGTGGATAAGACAGATACCCAAACATATATGTTTAGCAATAAGGCTCTCATGAAGCATATCTGTTTACCTCATCGGTTCCTGTGGGTAGCACCAGCGCTATAATTTCAACTCAGCCTGCGGGCGGCCCACATGGAGCATGCTACTGTAGGAACTCATATCTTGGTGGCTGCTACCAAATAAGCCGACCTGAGCCGACCTATCCAGCATAGCTCTAGAGAAGTATCATCCATCGCATGTCAGGATGAGTTTTTTGGTGTTGGTAACCGCAATCAGCCAGAGAAATCCTTATTCGCAAGCCTTTCCGACTTACGTTCTGGATGCAAACTGGTTGCCACGTAAGCCTGAGTGGGTATAATGCAGGATCTGCTTGCCCTCCTCAGGTGTGACACAGTGCATGAGAACTCCGGATGCACTTTGACGATATAAGTCTTCTCTGACTTGGGTAAAGCCGAACAAGGTACCCGAACCTTGCATTAGCAGAGGGTTCGGCTGGCGACCCTCATGGGGCGTACCCTATCCAACAGAATTATAGCCAAGCTAGGCACCCGAACCTTGCATTAGCATAGGATTCGGCTAGCGACCCTCATGGGGCGTACCCAACCTGACAGAACCGTGACCAAATAAGGTACCCGAACCTAGCATTAGCGTAGGATTCGGCTGGCGACCCTCATGGGGCGTACCCTATTTAGCCGAGTGGTATACAGCCCCGACTGGCGCCGGGGGCCGATTGTTGGCTCGCATGGAGCGTAGTCGGGGAAGATGACGTCCCGACTGGCGCAAGTACTCGGTGAGTAGCCCTCATGGAGCATCCCGAGTGTATTTTGGCAGACTTGTCCAGCCCCCGAGCGTAGGAGATGGGCTCGCCGCCCTGAGTTCCTGTCACGCGTATCCGGAGCTGGGCCTGCAATATAAAGATATCGGATGAGTAGCATCTGATGATGGAAATAATCACCCGAATAAAATGTATTTTACAATGTATGTAAATACGTGTTCTTCCTCTTTTTGATATTAATTTCCTCGAGTAGTTGACCCCTTACGTTTAAGCACTCTGCCCGACTAGTCATAGCCCCCTAGCGTCGGGAGTTGGCTCATGGCTCTTTCCCAGGCACGCGTTTTGGGTGACTTGAGTTCGTCTTACATGGAGCAGAGTTTCACGGATCGAGATTTATGCTACTCGAGTACTTTTGTAATCATTTAAGAGCAAAAAACGGAAAAAAGTAAATGCGCAGCTTATACACCTATTAGGTGTAAGCGGCTGTGGCACTAGCAAGGCCGAGTGAGGAGATGTTTATCAGAAAGCGACTTAGCTGTTCGGTATTTGGGAGTGGGGATGCCATCCTCGTGTTTGAGCTTGTGAGCCCCCGAGCATGTCACTTGTTGTTCTGATAATCCTCAGTTGTTGAAGGTCGAAGGCGGTTGTGACCGACTGCCACAATGGAGCCGTCTGACTTGCGTTTGCGATTCCCAGCTTTAGTCGGGACCGCGTTGTCGGTGTCGTCCCGTTTCTTCTGTCAGGGTGACTTGTCATCGAGGGTCTCGGCAACAGCGTGGGCCGAGTCGGCGTACTTGTTTGCCATGTCGAATAGGGCCTTGACAGAGTTGGGAGGCTTCCGCGTGAATTTGTCGATGAACGAGGTGTCTTTGACTCCTTTTCGAAAGGCGGCGATGACGACCTCATCCTTGACGTTTGGGATTGAGTTCTTCTTCTCAGAAAACCTCTTGATGAAGTCACGAAGAGACTCGTTCTTCCTTTGATGCAACTGATATAAGTCGTACTCGGAAGATGGCCTCTCGTATGTTCCCTGGAAGTTGGCGATGAAGCGTTTCCGGAGTTCTCCCCAGGAGTCGATTGATTGCTTGGGAAGTCCTACTAGCCATGTCCTCGCTGAGTCGGCTAAAGCGACTGGGAGGTAGTTAGCCATGACTTTCTGATTTCCCCCAGCTGCTCGAATCGCCAGAGTGTAGACCGTGAGCCAGGACTCGGGATTAGTCTTGCCATCGTATTTGTTGATGCCTGTAGGCTTGAAACTTGACGGCCAGTCGACTTGTTGTAGCTCCTGAGTGAAGGCCGGTACTCCGTCGTCTTCATGAGGACTCCGACCTCGACTACGGCGGCGAAACCGCTCGTAGTGGAGGTCGAATTGCTCGTTCTCGTCTTCCAGTTGGCGTTGCTCGTCTTCTTCTCGTTTGCGGCGCCGAGCATTAATGTCTTGCTGAAGGTCGCGCCGCAGTCGGTCTCGGAGGTCCTGGCTGTCCCGACGGTCGCTTCGACGTTGCCGGTTGTTGTGGTTGCCGAGTGACGTCTGGCTTGACTCCGCGTGCTGCCGACTAGAGCCGGCCGCTCGACGTCGCTTTGAGGTGGATGAGACTGCCGCTGGGGAAGTTGATTGACTGGTCAGTACGAGTGTGTTGCCCGACTGTTGGTGCTGCTGACATGCGGCAGCGGTAAGCATGGCTTTTATCCTTGCGATCGTCGGGGTGGCCTGGTGATCAGGCCCGACCTGGACCGTGTCCAGTAGGGTTACGGCTGCCACGACGTTCTGCTGTGGCGTGACGAAGACGTTGTGGTCGCCGACTTTTGTTTGGAGGGTTTGTTGCTGAGCGGTTCGCCCAGCCCTGCGTAGGCCGTCGTTGTGGGCGTGCAGGCGTCTTGTTTCTTCCTCCTGTTGTTCTCGCAGACGGCAGGCCTCCTCCTCTTGTTTTTCGTGTAGTCGGCGTGATTCCTGAGTAGGAGTAGAGCCTTTGGATGCCAAGAAGATTTCTCGTGGCGGAGTGAAGCTTGCCGAGCTGGTATCCGACTTGGAGTCGGAATCCGACTGGGAGTCGTAGTCCGACTGAGAGTCGTAGTCGGAATAGTTGATGGGGGTGATTGTAACTCCGAACTCCCTACATCCGATCTCAAGCGGCTCGGAGCCGTATCCGAGTCGAACTCCAGGGGATCGGGTTTGCCGCGTCGGATGTAGATTGTAGATATCCGCGGCGTCGCCGAGTCCGAACGGGAAATTGACGATCTCTTCCTTTTTTGGCCCGATCTCATCCGGCTCAAAACCGAGTCCGAGTCGAACACCGAAAGAAAGAGTTGTCCCTGGACTAGGGCGTATTGGAGATCGCCGCAGCATGTCGTGAGAGATTGCTGCAGCATCGTGTAGGCCGACTAGCGCAGAGTCGGCTGGTTCCTCGGCCGGTTGGATCGGGTTCGTGTCGGCCAAGGTGGGATTGCCGAACATGTCGGCGACGAAGTCGAGGCTTCCGAATGAGATTGTATCTCCGGGAGAGAATTTGCCGTCGTCGACTCCGGTTGCTGGATCCATCGAGCTTGTAGATGTAGATCGCGCCGAATCCCCTACCTGGCGCGCCAACTGTCGATGTTTTACACCGGCAATAAATATATGGGGCTAGTCGGCGGATGGAAACTCAGTGGATTGCCAAGGAACACAGGGAGATTTTATACTGGTTCAGGCCCTCGATGTGAGGTAATACCCTACGTCCAGTTTATATGTATTCCTTTGAGGATATACGGTGGTGGTTCTGATGAACTTGTGTGCACCTGCCCTCATGGGGCGCCCTGCCTCCCCTTATATACTGGGGGACAGGGTTACAAGGTAGGAGTCCCCATCGGATTACGACTAGGAGATCTCCCCTTAGAGATATAACGCACCCGACTAGGACTGTATATTCCTTTCTATACAAGGCGAAGTCTGCCGAATTTAGCTATATCTCTAATTACAAGGCTAGGCCCATCCTCTATCCGAGTGGCCCATATGCTTGTCATGAGGTACCCGGGGCCCATGGCACCCACACCTTGAAATCTTCCTTGAAAGGCTGGCACAAGGAGTGGTTCTATTGCGCAGATCTGGCTCCCTCCTTGCGCCCATTCACCAGCTTGCCGCCCGTGGTTTTACCAAATTGGTCAGCAGAGGCATCCTTTGAGGAGATGGGCTAGGTGCATCAGTTGTTGGTGAAGTTTGATGACCTCAAGAAGGCTGGCCTGACAGGACCTTGGGTGGCTCGTCGCTTCCTGACTCGGTGCATCCAGTTGCTGAAGTTGAGGGGTGCATTTGGCTAGGCATTTAAGGGTAAAAATGATCCTGACCGAGTAAGCAACGAGTCAGCCAACAAGCGTGTAGTGACCGAGACCCTGTTCAGTTACTTCTCTGAAGGGGTGATTGCGACTGAAGACGATAGTCGCCGGGTCGCGGCCTATAGCTTCATCCGGCCCCGTACCAAGGTAATCTTTAAACTTCTTCTGTGATGAATGCCTGTGGGCTTGTGTCTATGGTTGTCCAGCATTATATGATGCATTTTGTTGGCTCGTCTGTAGTGGCACGAAGAGTTTGATGATGACGCGCACCTGTTGTTGGCCGTCAAATCAAAGAAGAGGCCGAGGAGCCCCTCTGCTGGCCAACCCGACTCCAAGAGAGCGGGGAAGAAGCCCATTCTGTATCGGGGCGAGGGGGCCATGACGCCGCGTGCCATGGCAGGAGGGCTGAAGATAAAGGACCCCACCTCCACGACGCCCAGGCGATCAAGCCCCAGGTTGAGACCTGTGGGTTCGGGCCCGACATTGCCGAGTCCGGTAGCAGCACTGCCAAGGGGCCGGCCAGAGCAGACACCGCCGAGCACAGGGGCGCCCAAGCCAGCCACACCGGAATCGGGGCCGACTCAAACTGATGTGCTGCCGCCGACTGTGACGCCGACTAATTCGCCGACCGGGCCGACCACCGGACGTAGCGCTCCGCTAGGACCCGGGTCGCCTGGCAGGAAACTGAAGTTCTCTAAGAGGTATGCTGCTCCGGATCTTCTGAGATTCTTGCATGTTGCAGTAGTGTTTTGATGTCTTGTTTCATCATGCTGGAAGCGGGCCCATATCAATCTCAAGGAGACCGCCCCGACCGCTCCCCTTGAAGAACCCACCCCAACCGAGCCGGTGCTCGCAAGCACACCCGCTAAGCCGGTGGCCACTCTAGTCACGGAGACCGATGTGGTCCCGACTGCGGGGCCGCCGGTGCCACCCGACCAAGGAGCGGCGGCTGAGGCTGATGCCCCAGCCCCTGAATTGTCGCCCGCTGCGGAGGCCGCTGACGGAGCCCCCGAGTCGATCCCCGAGGCCTCGGGGGACGGCGGCGTGGAGGCCAGGACCCCGTTGCCGTCGTGGTCGTGGTCATCATCGTCATTGCCGCCGGAGATCCCGAACCTGCCTTGGATTGAAGCTCCTCCGCGTAGGATGCCCCGGACGTTCACCTGGACGGTGCCTGATGGGACCGTGAAGAGCTTCAGGCTTGATGAGGTCGCAGCAAGGAGGGAATGCGAAAGCTTGCTTCGCGCCGCCATCGTCGGGTCCTAGGGAGTTGGGGTATAATTCTTGTGGCGGAGTCGTGGTGGTCTTCTTGTTTTGACGTCTAACTCCACTCTTGATTTGTTCTTTTCCTTGAGCAGAAACTTGTCAACCGTAATGAGGTGATGACAGAGATCCTGGTTGAAATGGCTCCCCACCTTGCAGAATTGGAGCAGCTCCGGGCATTGAAGGCCGAGATGGAGGAGCATCACTCGGGGAGGGAAGCTTGGCTGTAGGGTGCCGCCGACCAGCTCAGGGACGAGACCTGGGCCCAAGCCGAAAATATTAGAGGTAAATTCCCCGAATGCATCTTCCCGACTGAACCATTGGTGTATTTCTCCAGCTGCGTTGTTCCCGATTGCCCAGTTGTGTCTTGACTGCGCGGTTGAGCTCTTGGCTAATCTGTTATGCATCCCTCGAAGCAGAGTTGAAGACCCGAACAGAGAGGGAATCCCCGCTAAAGGAGGCCGAAGAAGCCAAGGCCGAGCTTGAGAAGATCAAGGACGACCTGACAAAGGCCAACGCCGAGCTCAAACGGGAGAGGGCCGAGTTAAAGGAGGCCACCGTCAAGCTTGGCGAAGAAAAAGCCGAACTAGAGAAAACCGTAGCCAAGTGGGAGGCCGACTACGAAAGTAAGTCCCCAACCTGACCGTGATCTTAACCAATCCATTAGTCATTCCATCTGCAGCCGAGCCTGACAAGTTTACCTGCCGGCGGACCTGGGCAGACATGAGAGCCAATGTCCAAGCCTAGTATCGGTTTTATACAGAGGAGATAAGAGTCATCAGGGAGTCACGGGAAGCCCTCGTCAGGTCCATGAAAGGGCTCCTTGACCTCATAGATCCCAGCCCTGTGGGAACCAGTTGCAGTAGGATCCCCCAGATTGAGGCGCGCCTTGAGGATGCACTAGGTGCCTTGAAAAAGTACTCGGATGAGCATGTTGTTGCCGGCGTGGCCCAAACCCTGGCGATGACCAAATCCATCTACCCGAGGGTGGACATTGAAGCCATTGGGGAGGGGTTTTCCGAGGAGACGATGCCTGAGGAGGCGCTGGAGCCGATTGCCCGGGCGAGGCCGACTGCTGAGATAATTACCTGAGACTTGAGTCTGTAAGGGTAGCATATTATGTAGTCGGTATGTATAAACCTTTGTGGAAAAGCATGTGTAAATATATGTGCAATGCCGCCAAGCTTGTCACTCAGTTGTCATTAGCTTTACTTGACCGTGTAGTCTGCGCCGAGTTAGGCTGTCAGAACTTAATAAAAACGTTCAATGTAAGAAGCTGTACTCGGGCAAACGTGACAGTCGTAGTAAGGCTTCATAACTAGAGTAGGATAAGCTCATATGTTATTGGCAGAACAAATATATACATGCAGCCCCTGACTCACTACTCGGTTGATACAAGCGGCGTAGTGAGTCAGAGAAACTGTACACATGAAAATTATAAATCTCATGTATAGAAAGGACGTAGCTGTTCTATGTTCCATGAGTTGTTGATGAGAACGCCGTCTTCGGTCTTCAGCCGATAGGCGCCTGGCCGCGTGACCTTGGCTATAATGAATGGCCCTTCCCAGATTGGGGATAATTTGTGCCTGTCTTTGGTGGTTTGTATTTTCCTCAAGACGAGGTCCCCGACCAAAAAGGCGTGGCCACGGACATTGCGGTTGTGGTAGCGACGCAGGCCTTGAAGATACCTTGCCGACTGGATTGTTGCAGTGTCCCTTGCTTCTTCCAACTGATCTAGCTCGACCAGTCAGGCATTATTTGAGACTTCTTCTGAGTAAGCCCGGACTCGCGGAGAGTTGAACTGTAACTCCGTCGGTAGCATAGCCTCGGCACCGTAGACCAGGAAGAAAGGGGATTGCCCTGTTGCCCAACTAACCGTGCTTCTAAGAGACCAGAGAACAGATGGAAGTTCTTATACCCACCGGCCCGCGTATGGTTGTAGTCGGTCGAATATCCTGGACTTGAAGCCTTGTAAGACCATACTGTTGGCTCGTTCGACCTGGCCGTTGCTCTGTGGGTGTGCCACAGATGCGTAGCAGATCTTTATGCTAAAATCTTTGTAGAAGTCTTGAAATACGCCGCCAGTGAACTGAGTACCGTTGTTGGTGATAATGCGGTTAGGGACCCCGAACCGGTATAGTATACTCATGATGAAGTCCTTTGCTCGTGCTGCTGTGATTGTTGCAACGGGTTTTGCCTCAATCCATTTGGTGAATTTATCCACTGTGACAAATAGATGTGTGAACCCTCCTGGCGCTTTCTTGAAAGGCCCGACCATGTCAAGCCCCCATACTGCGAATGGCCAAGAAATAGGGATAGTTTGGAGTTCCTGGGCTGGGAGATTTGTTTGTCTTGCATTGAACTGGCAACCCTCACACTTGCGAACAATGTCTTTGGCGTCTGTTACTGCTATGGGCCAAAAAAATCCCTGCCGGTAAGCCTTTCCGACTAACGTCCTGGATGCGGCATGGTTGCCTGCCTCGGTGGTGATGCAACGCATGAGGACATCGGATGCGCTCCTTCGGTACAGGTCTTCTTCGACTAGTAGGAAGCTTTTCCTTCGACGCTTGATCTGCTCAGCTTGACTGCGATCTTCTGGGAATTTGTCGTCCAGGATAAATTTAACAGGAGTCCGCCAGTCTTGACATATGTGCAGCACCTCATCTGTAGCCAGGGTAGGTTCGCCTCCCGACTGCTCCAATGCCGGTTTCTTCTTGACTGATGGCTCCATGAGTTGCTTGACAAAGATTCCAGTCAGAACCGCTTCTCGCTGGGATCCCATATTTGCCTGCTCATCTGCCATGTCATTGTATTGACGTAGGATATGTGTTATTTCCAGCCCGTCGAACATGTTTTCCAGCTTGCGAACCTCCTGGAAGTATGCCGCCATGGTGTCATCGAGACTGGTCCAGTCTTTCATGACTTGGTTCACCACGAGTTGAGAATCCCCGCGCACAACCAGTGAACGTATGCCGAGTGATATAGCGATGCGGAGCCCGTGGATAAGTGCCTCGTACTCGGCGACGTTGTGGGAAGCCGGGAAGTGGATTTGTAAGACGTGCTTTAGTTTTTCGCCGGTGGGGGATGTCAATATGACTACAGCCCTGGCGCCGCCGATCCGTAGAGAACCGTCGAAGTACATTGTCCAGTACTCTAGCTTTGTTGTTGATGTAGGCAGTTGAACTTTTGTCCACTTGGCCATGAAGTCGGCTAGAGCTTGTGATTTAATTGCTGTCTGTGGCTGAAAGGTTATATCAAACACCATCAACTCGAGTGCCCATTTAGCGATTCGGCCGGTGGCCTCGCGATTGTGAAGGACATCCCCGAGTGGAAACGCTGTGACCACCATGACTTGATGTGCTTGGAAATAATGCACCAGCTTCCGGACTATGATAAGTAGGCCATATAGCAGCTTCTGGACCTGCGCATATCTCGTGTTCGAGTCAGCAAGGACCTTGCTGACAAAGTAGACTGGCCGTTATATTTTCTGGATGTGACCCTGTTCGGATCGCTCAACCACCAGCACCGTGCTGACTACCTGAGTAGTTGCCGCTAGATATAGCATTAGCGGTTCTTGGGGCATAGGTGACGCCAACACGGGAGGTGATGTGAGAAATTGTTTGAAGTCTTCAAAGGCTTGTTGGGCTTCCGGAGTCCATTGGAAGTTGTCCACCTTTTTGAGTAGTTGAAGAAGGGCATACCCCGTTCGCCCAGTCAGGAAATAAACCGGCTGAGTACCGCCATGCAGCCTGTCTGCTTCTGGACGTCTTTGAGGTTAGTCAGGGGAGCCATGTTCATTATGGCGTTGACCTTCTCTGGGTTAGCCTCGATGCCGCGATGCGAGACGATGAAGCCGAGTAACTTTCCGGATGGCACACCGAAGGCGCACTTTTCCGGGTTCAACTTCATCTTAAATCATCGAAGATTTTGGAAGGTTTCTTCCAGGTCAGCGATGAGGTCTTCTTTGGACTTTGTCTTGATCACCACGTCGTCAACGTAGGCTTCCACGTTGCGCCCGATCTGAGTGTGCAGACACCGCTGAATTGCCCGTTGATAGGTTGCTCCAGCATTCTTCAAAACAAACGGCATTGTGATATAGCAGTACACTCCAAATGGCGTGATGAAAGATGTCTTTAAGCAGTCTTCCTCCCTCAGGCTGATTTGATGGTATCCCGAGTAGCAGTCGAGAAAGCTGAGTAGGTCGCACCCGGCCGTGGAATCTACCACCTGATCTATCCTGGGAAGACCAAATGGGTCCTTGGGGCACGCCTTGTTGAGATCGGTGTAGTCGACGCACATGCGCCAGTTACCGTTTTTCTTTCGGACCAGAGCTGGGTTTGCCAGCTAGTCGGGGTGATAGACCTCCTTGATGAACCTGGCAGCAAGGAGCTTGGTGATCTCCTCCCGGATAGCATCCTTGCGATCTTGAGTGAAGCGCCGCAGCCGTTGCTTGACTGGCTTGGCGTCTGTCTTCACGTTTAGGGCGTGCTCGATCACCTCCCTTGGTACGCCCGGCATGTCGGACGGTTTCCATACGAAGATATCTATTGGCTTGTAGGAAGGTGACGAGCGCGTCTTCCTATTTGGGGTCGAGTCTGGTCCCGACTAGGGCAATCTTGGAGGGGTCGGAAGGGTCCAGGGGGATCTTCTTTGTGTCGGAGTCCGCTGAAATTCCCGACTTCATCGCCTGTTTTGCCGAAACTAGATCTTGCTCGACTTCGGTTGTGACGGCTTTCCGAATGCTAGCGCGCCCGACTGCCACCTCTTGTGATTGAGCCAGTTCGCAGCTCTCCTTGTCGCAGGTGAAGGCTTGCTTGATGTTGCTGCGGAGGGAGAGGACTCCTGCTGGCCCAGGCATTTTGAGCACCATATATGTGTAGTGTGGTATCACCATGAATTTGGCGAGTGCCGGTCGTCCAAGTATCGCGTGGTACGCGATCTTGAAGTCGGCAACCTCGAAGCAAATGTTTTCCGTGCGGAAGTTATCCCACGTGCCAAAGGTTACCGGCAAGGTTATCTGCCCGAGTGGAGTTGATGACAGGCTGGGAATTATCCCGTGGAAGGGCGCAGTACTCAGCCGTAGTTCTGAGCGAGGAATCTTCATCTTGTCCAAAGTCTTGGCATATAAGATGTTGAGCACGCTACCTCTGTCAGTGAGAGTTTTCTTCAGCCTGATGTTTCTGATGACCGGGTCCATGAAGAGTGGATAACGTCCCGGATGAGAAACCCGATCTGGGTGATCTAAGCGATTGAAGGTAATGGCCATCTCTGACCAGCGCAGGTACTGGGGGGTATCCGTCGTAGAGACCGTGTTGATGTCGCGCGCTGATAGCTTCTGTTTACGCTTGGACTCGTACGCGAGCGGCCCCCCAAAGATGTGATTGAGCTCGGCTTGAGGATCTTGAAAATCATGAGCCGGACCCGAGTCTGGCTTGTCTTTGTCCTTGTCGGTGCTAGACGATGAAGCTTGCTCAGAGGCAAACTTCTTGAGCATGTAGCAGTCTTTGGCCGCGTGCTTGCCCTTGGGATGGAAGGGGCATGGCCCGCATATGACTTTCTGTAGTCGTTGTTCCGTTGGGGCCGCGACCGGGTATGCTCCATGTTGGCCACCTCGTTGTCCGGCTTCCGCTTGCAGTTGCCAGACTTGTTTTGAGACGGCTCGTTGTCGGCTTTTACCTTTTGGTCCTTCTGTCGGGACTCCTTCTCGTCGAGGGCTACTGCAACCGCGTATTTGTTGGCCATGTCGAACAGAGCCCGGACAGACGGCGGTGGTTTCTGAGTGAACTTCGCGATGAATGGGGCGTCCTTTACTCCCTTGTGGAAGGTGGCAATGACAGCCTCGTCGCGGATCATTGGGATCTTGTTGCGCTTCTCGGAGAACCTCTTGATAAAATCTCATAGAGCCTCATTCTTCTTCTGGTGCAGCTGATAAAGATCGTGCTCTAAAGACGGCCTCTCGTAGGTTCCCTAAAAATTGGCGATGAACCGATCCCTGAATTCTCCCTAGGAACCGATCGACCGCCTCGAGAGCCCTATCAGCCATGTCCTCGCCGAGTCGGCTAGCGCTACTGGGAGGTAGTTAGCCATGGCTTTATTGTCGCCCCTAGCAGCTCGAACTGCTAGGGTATTGTGGAGGCCATGGGCCCCGGGTACCTCATTACCAGTACATGGGCCACTCGGATAGAGGATGGGACGGACCATGTAATTAGAGATAAGATAGCACCCGGCAGGTTGTACCTTGTATAATAAGGAAACATAGTCTTAGTCGGATAGGATTCTATCTCTAAGAAGGAAATCCCTTGGTCGTATCCAACTGGGATCCTTATCATGTACCCCTGTCCCCTAGTATATAAAGGGAGGCAGGGCGCCCCTCAGGGCAAGCACAACAAAAGCAACCAGATCATCGATCTACATACACCTCAGAGGAATAACACCTCAACTGGGCGTAGGGTATTACCTCACCTTGAGGGCCTGAACCAGTATAATTCTCTTGTTCCTCTGCAGTCCACCGAATTCACCCTCGCCAAGTAGCCCCGTAGTTCTATTGCCTGGTGCAAAGCATCGACAGTTGGCGCGCTAGGTAGGGGCCCAGCGAATTTCTCATCTGAAGATTCGATGGATTCAATCAACGGAGTCGACAGCAACAAGTTCTCCCCCGGAGACGTAATTACCTTCGGGAGCTTAGACTTCATTGCCAATCAACTCGGCGATCTCACCTTGGTTGAGGCAGATCCAATCTTGCCGACCGAGGAACCAGCCGATGTTGCGCCAGTCGGCACTCAGGACACCGCCATCCTCTTGGACGATTTTCTGCGCAGTTCCTTTCACATCGCGAGCATCACACGACGCTGGCGGCGCTCCAGTCGCATGCGAAGATCCCGCAACACGCTCGGCAATACCAAAAATGACAACCGGCGGCGTCACCAGTACGATCGCCGACCCAATCAGGATCTCCGAGTTCGACTGCACTGAGACCTTCGTCACACCATAAATGCCCGACGCGAAGAACGCGAAGAAGACGAACGCTACTGACTGGAAGACGAAAACGAGCGCTTTGGCATCCACCACGAGCGACTACATCGCCAAGATCGGAGTCGGAGCCCTCACGAAGACGAAGGCATCCCAGCCTTCACTCGGGAGCTACAAGACATCTTGTGGCCGACTGGCTTTAAGCCCACCGGGATCAAAAAGTACGACGGCAAGACAAACCCAGAGTCCTGGCTTACCGTTTATACCCTGGCAGTTCGAGCTGCTGGTGGCGACAGCAGAGTCATGGCTAACTACCTCCCAGTCGCGCTAGCCGACTCAGCGAGGACATGGCTTACAGGCCTCCCGAGGCGGTCGATCGGTTCCTGGGGACAACTCAGGGAGCGGTTCATCGCTAACTTCCAAGGGACCTACGACAGACCCGCTTCGGAGCATGATCTTTATCAACTGCACCAGAAGAAAAACGAGTCTTTGCGCAAATTCATCAAAAGGTTTTCCGAGAAGCGTAACCAAATCCCAACCATCAAAGATGAAGCTGTCATCGCCGCCTTTCGCAAAGGGGTAAAAGAACGCTCCTCTTATTGCAAATTCACTCGGAAGCCACCATCCACAGTCCGGCGCTCTTTTGACATGGCCAACAATACGCCGACTCGGCCGAAGCGGTCGCAGAGGCCCTCGATGAGAAGAAGGAGCCCCGATAGAAAGAACAGAAGGCGAAAGCCGACAACGAGCCGTCTCAACACAAGTCCGGCAGCATAAACGGAAGTCGGAACAACGAGGTGGCCAACATGGAGCGCAGTCGGTCGCGACCAGCGAATAACGACTACCAGATAGGTCATGAGCGGGCCATGCCCTTTCACCCAAGGGAAAGCACGCGGCCAAAGACTGCTATCTGCTCAAAAAGTTTGCCTCCGAGCAGACCTCATCGTCTGGTGCTGACAAGGACAAAGACAAGCCAGACTCGGGTCCGGCTGACGATTTCCAAGATCCTCAAGCCGAGCTCAACCATATCTTCTGGGACAACTCGCATACGAGTCCAAGCGCAAACAGAAGCTTTCAGCGCGCGACATCAACACGGTCTCCACGGCCGACACCCCCCAATACCTGCGCTGGTCAGAGATGGCCATCACCTTCAATCGCACAGATCACCCAGATCGGGTCTCCCACCCGGGACGCTATCCACTCGTCCTGGACCGGTCATTCAGAAACATCAGGCTGAAGAAAACCCTCATCGATGGAGGCAGCGCTCTCAATATCCTATTCGCCAAGACTTTGGACGAGATGAAAATTCCTCATTCAGAACTACGGCCGAGCACTGCGCCCTTCCATGGGATAATTCCTGGCCTGTCATCAACTCCACTCGGACAGATAACTTTGCCGGTAACCTTCGGCACGTGGGATAACTTCCGCATAGAAACTGTCTGCTTCGTGGTCGCCGACTTCGAGACTGCGTACCACGCAATACTCGGACGACCGGCACTCACCAAATTTATGGCGATACCGCACTATACATACATGGTGCTGAAGATGCCTGGACCAGCAGGAGTCCTCTCCCTCCGCAGCGACGTCAAGCAAGCTTCACCTGCGACGGAGAGCTGCGAACTGGCTCAATCACAAGAGGCGGCAGTCGGCGCGGATAGCATTCGGCAAGCCGTCACAACAAAAGTCGAGCAAGATCAAGTTCTGGCGAAAAAAGCAGCGAAGTCGGGAATTTCAGCGGACTCGGACACGAAGAAGATCCCCCTGGACCCTTCCAACCCCTCCAAGACTGCTCTAGTCAGGACCGGACTCGACCCCAAATAGGAAGACGCGCTCGTCACCTTCCTCCAAGCCAACAAGGATATCTTCTCGTGGAAACCATCCGACATGCCGGGCGTACCAAGGGAGGTGATCGAGCACACCCTAAACATGAAGACAGACGCCAAGCCAGTCAAGCAACGGCTGCGGCGCTACGCTCAAGACCGCAAAGATGCTATCCGGGAGGAAATTACCAAAACTCCTCGCAGCCGGGTTCATCAAGGAGGTCTACCACCCGGACTGGCTGGCAAACCTAGTTCTGGTCCAGAAGAAAAACGGTAAATGGCGCATGTGCGTCGACTACACCGACCTCAACAAAGCATGCCCCAAGGACCCATTTGGTCTTCCCTGGATAGATCAGGTGGTTGATTCCACGGCAGGGTGCAACCTACTCAGCTTTCTCGACTGCTACTCGAGATACCATCAAATCAGCCTGAGGGAGGAAGACTGCTTGAAGACATCTTTTATCACACCGTTTGGAGCGTATTGCTATATCACAATGCCGTTTGGTCTGAAGAACGCGGGCACAACCTATCAACGGGCTATGACAAAGACAAGCTAGATCAAGGTCCGGCCGACAATTTCCAAGATCCTCAGGCCGAGCTCAACCATATCTTCAGAGGGCCATCTAGGTACGAGTCCAAGCGCAAACAGAAGCTAACAGTGTGCGACATCAACATGGTCTCTACGTCGGACACCCCCCAGTACCTGCGTCGTCAGAGATGGCCATTACCTTCAACCGCGCAGATCACCCAGATCAAGTTTCTCACCCGGGACGTTATCCACTCGTCTTGGACCCGGTCGTCAGAAACATCAGGCTAAAGAAAACCCTCATCGACGGAGGTAGCGCGCTCAACATCCTATTCGCCAAGACTTTAGATGAGATGAAAATCCCTTGTTCAAAACTACGGCCGAGTATTGCACCCTTCCATGGGATAATTCTCGGCCTGTCACCAACTCCACTCGGGCAGATCACATTGCCAGTAACCTTCGGCACGTGGGATAACTTCTGCACGGAAAATGTCTGCTTCGAGGTCGCCGACTTCGAGACTATGTACCACACGATACTCAGACGACCGGCACTCGCCAAATTTATGGCGATACCGCACTATACATATATGGTGCTCAAGATGCCTGGGCTAGCAGGAGTCCTCTCCCTCTGCAGCAACGTGAAGCAAGCCTTCACCTGCGACAAGGAGAGCTGTGAATTGGCTCAATTACAAGAGGCGGCAGTCGGGCGCAATAGCATTCAGCGAGCCGTGACAACCGAAGTCGAGCAAGATCAGGTTCCGACGAAAAAGGCAGTGAAGTCGGGAATTTCAGTGGACTCTGACATGAAGAAGATCCCCCTGGACCCTTCCGACCCCTCCAAGACTGCTCTAGTTGGGACCAGACTCGACCCCAAATAGGAAGACGCGCTCGTCACCTTCCTACAAGCCAATAAAGATATCTTCACATTTGGTCTTCCCAAGATAGATTAGGTGGTAGATTCCACTGCCGGGTGTGACCTACTCAGCTTTCTCGACTGCTACTCGAGATACCATCAAATCAGCCTGAGGGAGGAAGACTACTTAAAGACATCTTTCATCACGCTGTTTGGAGCTTACTGCTACATCACAATGCCGTTCTGTTTGAAGAATGCTGGAGCAACCTATCAACGGGCAATTCAGCGGTGTTTGCACACTCAGATCGGGCGCAACGTGAAAGCCTACGTCGACATGTGGTGATCAAGACCAAGTCCAAAGAAGGCCTCATCGCTGACCTGGAACTTCCAAAATCTTCGACGATTCAAGATGAAGTTGAACCCGAAAAAATGCGCCTTCGGAGTGCCATCCGGCAAGTTACTCGGCTTCATCGTTTCGCATCGTGACATCGAGGCAAACCCAGAGAAAGTCAACACCATAATGAACATGGCTCCCCCGACTAACCAGAAGGACGTCCAGAAGCTGATAGGCTACATGGCGGCACTCAACCAAATTTATTTCCCGACTGGGCGAACGGGGTATGCCCTTCTTCAAGCTACTCAAAAAGGAGGACAATTTCCAATGGACTCCGGATGCCCAACAAGCCTTCAAAGACTTCAAACAATTCCTCACATCACCTCCCGTGTTGGCACCGCCTATTCCCAAGAACCGCTAATGCTATATTTGGCGGCAACCACTCAGGTAGTCAGCACGGTGCTAGTGGTCAAGTGATCCGAACATGGTCACATCCAGAAAACACAATGGCCAGTTTACTTTGTCAGCGAGGTGCTTGCCGACTCAAAGACGAGATACCCGCAGGTCCAGAAGCTACTATATGGCCTACTTATCACAGTCCGGAAGCTGGTGCATTATTTCCAAGCACATCAAGTCACGGTGGTCACAGCGTTTTCACTCGGGGATGTCCTTCATAATCGTGAGGCCACCGGCTGAATCGCTAAATGGGCACTCGAGTTGATGGCGTTTGATATCACCTTCCAGCCAAGGACAGCAATTAAATCACAAGCTCTAGCCGATTTCGTGGCCGAGTGGATAGAAGTTCAACTGCCTACATCAACAGCAAAGCTAGAGTACTGGACAATGTACTTCGACGGTTCTCTACGGATCGGCGGCGCCTGGGCTAGAGTCATATTCACATCCCCCACCGGCGAAAAATTAAAGTACGTTCTACAAATCCACTTCCCAGCTTCCCACAACGTCGCCGACTACGGGGCACTTATCCACGGGCTCCACATCGCTATGTCACTCGGCATACATCGACTGGTTGTGCGCGGGGATTCTCAACTCGTGGTGAACCAAGTCATGAAAGATTGGACTTGCCTCGATGACACCATGGCGGCATATTGTCAGGAGGTTCGTAAGCTGGAAAACAAGTTCGACAGGCTAGAAATAACACATGTCCTGCGTCAATACAAGGACGCGGCTGTTGACGCCGAAAACTGCCGGGGGCCGTCCGGCGTCTGGGAGACACGTGAAGGCCTGGGAGATTTGCTTCACTCCAGTGCAGGTCCTAAATTATTGAGGTTCGTAGGCGTGCCAGTCAATTTGACCCAGCAATTGACAAGGAGATAGAAAATATTAGCCAACAACCCAATCGGCCGACATACTGATGTAGACTCCTTCCAACCGATTGCCGATAGCTCCTGTACCGAATTCCCCTGAACCGACTGCCCGACTTGCCTGGGCCCTCGCCTGTGTCCGCGCCCGGGTCTTCGCCTGTTGCCCACGCTCGGGTTCTCGTCTGTTGCCCGAGCCCGGGACCTCGCGTCCGGGTACTTGCCTACTTGTTTGTGCCCGTGCCCTGCTTCTCGCTTGCACCCACGCCCGGCTACCAGCAGCGATCGGCCGATAAGCCGATAGAGTCTTCCTTCAGCCGATGGCGCAAACAGTGCTCGCGCATCGGCTACGCCTGTACCCGGGCCCTCGTCCTCGGCGTGCTCGCGTCCGGGTCCTTGTTGGTCCTCGTGTCCGGGTACGCGTGCCTGACTGTCAGCAATACTTGCGCATCGGCTAAGAAACCGATAATATAGTCGATGATAATATAAACAAATAAAAAGCCAGCCAACTGATAAATAAACACTTGGACATCGGCTAGAGGCCGATGATATAGTAGATAGGCAAAATAATGAATATAGTGCAGTCGGCTTTATGTAGTACATAAAAGAATTGCAATATAAGTTAGCCGATTACTGATAGAATATGTGTATCGGCTGGGAAGCCGATGATAGTGTAAAACAAAGACGCAATCGGCTGTGATAACAGATAACCTATCGGCTAAGCACTCCGATAGAACATCGCATAAAACCCATCGACCCATCAAGGATAAACTTATCATTATCAATCTAGTAGTTCAAACCTAACTGATGCAGCACAGATTAATAATGATAAAAGAACCTTGATGAGACGATAGACCTAATGCAACTGTGATGTAATAAGATAACTTATCGGCTATACATTCCGATAAGACGCTTGCATGGAAACCATCAACCTAGCAGGAACGATTTATCACGAGCAGTTTAGTAGGTCGGACCCAACCGATGCAGCACAAACTGATGATAAATCACTCCCAGTAAGCCGATGAAGACTATGCACGCGTGATGTGGTATACCTGATCGGCCTAAGAGATCGAACCGAATCGATGCAGCCGTAAACAGAGCAGATACACCTAGGTAAGGGGTGACGAGTCTTACCCTCTCGCAGGAGTTCGGACCTAACCGATGCAGCCCCGCTCGAGAAGCAAGAACCTATCGAAAGGGTGGCGATGCACCAAAGTTTATTGATCGTTGTGATAATTTACACTACCCGGGCATACGTATATATACCCCGAGTTGACACAGTCCTGATCGGACACGAAACAGAACTTTCCTATCTAGAAAAGGAAAACTAACAAATCCTGATCGGACACGAGATCAGGTTTATCTAAAAAGTATAAAAACTACCTAATTAATAGATAAGGTATTTTACTGCCATATCGTGGTCTTCACGATTCCTTCCAGGCTTGGTCTCTTCCAGATGAGCTTCCATTGGCTGACATGGCTTCTTTCCTTAACCGAACATGGATATGAATCGTGCCAAATTTTGGCGTTAACAGCGGCAGACGAGCAGGCAAATATGGGATCCAAGCGAGAAGCGGTTCCGACTGGAATCTTTGTCGAGCAACTCATGGAGCCATCAGTCAAGAAGAAACCGGCGCTGGAGCAGTTGGGAGGCGAACCTACCCCGGCTACAGACGAGGTGCTACACATGTCAAGACTGGCGGACTCCTGTTGTTAAATTTCTCCTGGACGACGAACTCCCAGAAGATCGCAGTCAAGCCGAGCAGATCAAGCGTCGAAGCAAAAGCTTCCTACTAGTCGGAGAAGACCTGTACCGAAGGAGCGCATCTGGTGTCCTCATGCGTTGCGTCACCACCGAGGAGGGCAAGCAGATCCTGCAGTCGATCCACTCGGGTATATGTGGCAACCATGCTGCATCCAGGACGTTAGTCGGAAAGGCCTACCGGCAGGGATTCTTCTGGCCCACAGCAGTAACAGACGCAAAAGAAATTGTTCGCAAGTGTGAGGGTTGCCAGTTCTATGCAAGACAAACAAATCTCCTAGCCCAAGAACTCCAAACTATCCCTATTTCTTGGCCATTCGCAATATGGGGGCTCGACATGGTCGGGCCTTTCAAGAAAGCGCCAAGAGGGTTTATACATCTATTCGTCGCAATTGACAAGATCACCATGTGGATTGAGGCCAAACTCGTTGCATCTATAACAGTGGCGCGAGCAAAGGACTTCATCTTGAATATACTATACAGATTCAGGGTTCCTAACCACATCATCACCGACAATGGTACTCAGTTCATAAACGGCGCATTTCAAGACTTCTACAAAGATTTCGGCATCAAGATCTGCTATGCATCTGTGGCACACCCACGGAGCAACGGCCAGGTCGAACGAGCCAACAGTATGGTCTTACAAGGCATCAAGGCTAGGATATTCGATAGACTACAACCATATGCGGGCCGGTGGGTACAAGAACTCCCATCTGTTCTCTGGTCTCTCAGAACCATGGTTAGTCGGGCAACAGGGTAATCTCCTTTCTTCCTGGTCTACGGTGCCGAGGCTATGCTACCGACAGAGTTACAATTTGGCTCTCCACGAGTCCGGGCTTACTCAGAAGACGTCTCAAATAATACCCGACTGGCCGAGCTAGATCAGTTGGAAGAAGCAAGGGACACCACAACAATCTAGTCGGCAAGGTATCTTCAAGGCCTGCATCGCTACCACAACCGCAATGTCCGTGGCTGCGCCTTTTTGGTCGGGGATCTCGTCTTGAGGAAAATACAAACCACCAAAGACGGGCACAAATTATCCCCAATCTGGGAAGGGCCATTCATTATAGCTGAGGTCACGCGGCCAGGCGCCTACCGACTGAAGACCGACGACGGTGTTCTCATCAGCAACTCATGGAACATAGAACAACTACGTCCTTTCTATACCTGAGTTTTATAATTTTTCATGTGTACAGTTTCTCTGACTCACTATGCCGCTTGCATCAACCAAGTAGTGAGTCGGGGGCTGCATGTATATATGTATTCTATCAATAATATACGAGCTTATCCTACTCTAGTTATGAAGCCTTACTACGACTGTCGCGTTTGCCCGAGTACAGCCCCTTACATTGAACGATTTTATTAAGTTCTGACAGACTAACTCAGCGTAAACTACATGGTCAAGTAAAGTGTAACAGCCCACTTTTGTTCATTGGTGCATAAAACCTTTTTTCATCTGCATGCACTGCATGTCATCTTTCATGCATGAAAAATTCCAGCCAACGGGTTAAAGATCGTGCGATCTATATAAACTTTTCCCACCGCCCTCTCTGACCCTTAATTTTTAATCTTCACCAAAAATTCTGGAAAAATTCCTAAAAATTCTATACCTTACTACCAGCCTTGCTGCCAAGTTTCATTTAGTTTGAAGCAAGTTGGCCCATCGAACCATCTTCACCAAAAATCTGGGTACTGCTCACCCGAGAAGAGTTCTTTCCCTCTTCCACTCGGTTTCTCCTGTTTTCTCGACCTGTTGACCCAATGTATCCACTTGGCAAGGTAGGTAACCCCTTTGGACACACTTTTTATGTTGGGCCCCACCTCTATTTCGGCTTCCAGCCCAGCCCAGCCCAACGGAGGCAACCGCGCCCTCGTCCGTGCCCGCGCCTGCACCCTCGCCTGTGCCCTCTCCCGTGCCCTCGCCCGTGCCCACGCCCTCTCCCATGCCCACGCCCGTGCCCTCTCCCGCGCCCGTGCCCGCGCCCTCGCCCGCGCCCTCGCCCGCGCATTCATCCAATGGGTCTCGTGTTTGGATCGTATTGTTGTTGGAGATAGTCCTCAAGTGTGAATCTTTGATACGTGGTACTATTATTTGTGCCCCTGTCCTTCATCGTCCAAACAAGATCACGCGAGGATCTCTCTCTGCCCGTGCAGCTCGACCAGGTGGCTTCCCCTGCACGCCTCAGACCATGTGAGAGGGAGAGGCAGAGCCGCCTTGGGACCTCACGAGATGCCCCCGACAGCCTCAGCAGCGCCCTGCCCTGTCCCATCTGTCTGCTGCACGCTTGCCCGCGCACACACCATCGCGAGACCGATGGAGAAGACCAGCGCCCCTCCCCTCTCATCTCCCTTCCCTGCCTTCCTTCTTAACCAAGCCCATGTCCTCCTGCCTCCCCAGCTCGCCCTCTTTCTCACGCACCCAAGGACCCAGGGGATTGCCCCTTGGTTCGCCGGGAACGTGAGGTGCCGCCCACGGCGCCGGCGAGCACACGCCTTCCGTCTGGGAGCTCCGGTGAGTTTTACCTTGTCTCAGCTGTGTCACCATGTGTTCCTGCCCGACCTAACTCCATTTTTGCCCTCGGAATGCAGCAGGCATCACCGCAGCCCCATCGTGTTTTGCGACGCCGACCGGGTGCCGCCGTGACCTTGCAGCTGCTAGACTCTGCCCTGGTAAGTTTAACGTTGTCCTAGCTGTATCACCATCTCCCCTTCACTCATTTAACTCATCACAGCGCTTGTCTGTAGCCTCCATCACGAGCAACCCTGCCACCGAGCCGACCATCGCCTCAACGTTGCACCTCACCGCCCGTACTCTTCGGTGAGCTCCTGTTTCTGCATGTGCTTTCTTTTTATTCCTGGGAGACCACTAATGCTCCCCACGTCCTTGGCTTGGCCTGTCATGCCGTTGTTTTGCCGTCCACCCAAGCGACACCACCGTGGCCACATGTGTGGATGAGGCTCAATCGGAGCATGGCCGCATGTATTAGAACCCTACGACCTTGCATGCAAGACCCCTAGAGCTTCCCCGCGCCCCTGCATTCACTAGCCATGCACTAGAGCATGAGAGGACAGAGGTAGACAAGCTGTACTTTAGCTTAGCTTTTCACCGAACACCTTAGGTGCGCTTGTGTTTGAGTGAGAGGCAGCCATCCCATAAACCCCATGCAAGCCAGGTTAGCCCCACTAGTGTTAGAACGGAATAAAACCACGAGTAGAGCTGCTGCTGTTGGATCCCCGATTTTGCCGGTAATCGTTAATGTGCGAAGACATGTAGTTTGCGCGTATGAAGACATCGTTTTTGGACCGAGGCGTTTGCCGCTACCGAAGCCTTCCCATAGATTCCACTTGTGCATCTAGTGACCCCTAGGCCCTAGAAACCCTCCACGCCTCCAAATGCCTTAGATTAATACTTCACGCCCAGTGGATTTCACGTGTTAGGCCGTTTTAGTGACGTGGGAGCGTGTGCGATTAACACCCTAGCGAGTTGGAGTATATCCACTTCCGGGAGCTGTCCTTAGGTTCACAGTAGCACATATGTAGGTTTCGTACCATATAAATGCCCCTAGAACCAAAAACGTCCCAAATAGACCACCCGTTAAGTCGGTAGACTGTTTTCAGCCGTTTCAGCAGTTCAGTCGAGCGAAAACACTGTTTCTCAATTATTTTCGATTTTAGGACAGAGCAGATTTCGTTTAGCCATTTCTCCCTCATACGAACTCGGATTCAAGCGATTCTTTTTCCTAAATTCATCTAAAATCATGCACTTCCATATTCTGCAAAAATATTTGTACTTCCTGTACTGTTAAATTTTGCCGTTGTTTTCATTGCATTCGCTTGGTATTCTCGTAGAGCACGACGTTGCTGACCCAGTTGAGGAGGAATTAGAGGAGTACCAAGAAGTCCAGAAGCAAGCCAAGCACCCCCTTGATCAATTGCTCCTATATTTCAAACTTACAAACTATATTGATTGCAAACTATTATGCATGCGATGTTTTACTTAGAAATGTGTGGGATTCTTGGGTAGTTAACCTCTTGTTGCATATGCCTTGTCCTTGTTACTTGAGTATCATGAATTCCTTGTCACTTATGTTGCCACTGAAAATTTGGGTTCATGTGGTTGGGAGGATGTCAATAGGTATGCTTAGTTTGCTAATTAATCAATGCGGCTTGTTCCTTGATTTTGGGATGTTGGGGAAATGAAGCATTTGCGAAATTATGGAAATGAACAGTGGGTAATTCCCCTGTGCTCTTGGTGGAAAACAAAACTGAAAACATGCTTTTGACTTGGGCGAGTGGATGTAGTGTTTGGTGCCTTGTTTGTGGTACCGATTAGGTGGTTGTCTCGCCCGGGTCGCTAAGGACCGATTCTATGGTGTAGCTAGAACCAAGAAACATAGTACAAACCACATGTGGCTCTTAT
The DNA here is from genome assembly GCA_003991445.1 of Oryza meyeriana var. granulata. Lineage (NCBI taxonomy): Eukaryota > Viridiplantae > Streptophyta > Magnoliopsida > Poales > Poaceae > Oryza > Oryza meyeriana. The sequence goes on from RYFJ01000332.1 coordinate 73,081, forward strand.
GGGGAGTCCCTGGCTTAGTATAATGTTGATACCTAGCAATAGACCCGCCGGTAGTAGTTGTAGGTCATTATTGTTGACATTGGGTTAGTGTGGGTTATGGTTATTGTCCATGGCCCAAAGGTACCTTGATTATTGTTCAAGTGTGACCAGCACATCATGTGAGCCTTGGGGTTCTGGGAGGCCTACCAACTCCCTAGGGATAGATCATAAGCGCGGGATATTGCTAGGTCAACGGTAGAAAGGCTTTGTCATTGATGGTGTGAGCCTCCTGTGTGGTAGCCCATGTTGTCCTTGTCATGTGGGTACAGTTGTACACACTCTCGAGAGTTAAAACTATTCGAATAGCCGTGTCCTCGGTTATGGATGACTTGGGAAATTCTCCACCGTAGTAGATTTAAATTTTGGAACTGTTTTGGGGGAAAATCATGGTGCGAATGGGGAGTTCGCTGGGCTGGTTGTGGCAGCATGTTGCCACAGTTGGCTGGCATGGGCAGGGAGCCTAGATGGTTGGAAACACTTGGGGTCGATGCTTATATACTTGATTTTCTGTGCTAGCTTGATTTACGAAAATTTCGTTGCAAAACCGCAATGTTTTCGCTATGTATATTATGATTTATGCAAAGTGCAGGACCTGAACCATTCCTTGTTTATCTTCGCATATTATGGAATACCATTGCAAACACTAAAAGTCTTGCAGAGTACGTATCGTACTCACACCCGCTTGTGTGATTTCTTTTTTTTAGAGATGATTGAGGGGGACCCGACAATTGGGTACTTCTATGCGGCGGGTTTTGGAGACGACGACGACGGTGCTTACTAGGGCTTACCGGTTGGTTGCCTATGGGCAGGCAGAGGCACACTTGCTGGTTTTTGGTGCCTATATTATCTTGTTTCCGCTGTTGAACTCTTTGTTATTTTGTTGTTCTATTTGGCCGGTCGGCCTCTATGTAATCGCTAAGTCTAGACTCTAGTACGACTTATGTTTGGACTGCTGTGAGCTGAACCTATGATGTATGGATTATGAGGTCAATGTTGAATGTGTATGCTAGCAATTGATCGTGGGACTAGCATGGTATACACATAGGGTTCGGGGTCAAACCCGGGTCCGACATAAAGCTAATGACGACTGAGTGATAAGCTTGGCGGCAACGCACGTATATTTACACATGTTTTCCACAAAAGTTTATACATACCGACTACATAATATGTTGCCCCTACAAACCAAGGTCTCGGGCAATTATCTCAGCAGCCGGCTTCACCCGGGCAGTCAGCTCCAGCGCCTCCTTGGGCGTCGTCTCCTCGGCAAACCCCTCCCCAATGGCTTCAATATCTGCCCTCGGGTAGACGGATTTGGTCATCGCCAGGGTTTGGGCCACGCCAGCAATGACATGCTCATCCGAGTACTTCTTCAAGGCACTCGGTGCATCCTCAAGACACGCCTCTATTTGGGGGATCCTGCTGCAACTGGTTCCCACAGGGCTAGGATCTATCAGGTCAAGGAGCCCTTTCATGGACCCAACGAGGGCTTCCCGTGACTCCCTGATGACTCTTATCTCCTCTGTGTAAAACCGATACTGGGCCTAGACATTGGCTCTCATGTCTGTCCGGGTCCACCGGCAAGTAAACTTGTCAGGCTCGGTTGCAGACGGAATAACTAATGGATTGGTTAAGATCACGGTCAGGTCAGGGACTTACTTTCGTAGTCGGCCTCCTACTTGGCTATGGTTTTCTCCAGTCTAGCTTTTTCTTCACCGAGCTTGATGGTGGCCTCTTTTAACTCGGCCTTTTCCTGCTTGAGCTCGGCGTTGACCTCTGTGAGGTCGGCCTTGACCTTCTCAAGCTCGGCCTTGGCTTCTTCGGCCTCCATCAGCTGAGCTTCCCCTCCTGTTCGGGTCTTTAACTTGGCTTCGAGGGCTGCACGACAGATTAGTCATGAACTCAACCTTGCGGCCAAGACGCAACTGGGCAGTCGGGAACAACGCAGCTGGAGGAATATATCAAGAGTTCAGTCGGGAAGACGCATTCGGGGGACTTACCTCTGATCTTTGCGGCTTGGGCCCAATTTTCATCCCTGAGCTAGGTGGCGGCGTCCTTCAGCCAAGCTTTCCTCCCTACGTGGCGCTCCTCCATTTCGGCCTTCAATGCCCAGAGCTGCTGTAATTCCGCGAGGTGGGGGGCCATTTCGACCAGGATCTCCTCATTGCGATCGACAAGCTTCTGCTCAGGGAAAGAATAAGTCAAGAGTGGAGTCAGATGTTAAAACAAGAAAACCACCATGACTCTGCCACAAGAATTATACCCCAACTCCCTGGGACCCGGTGATGGTGGCGTGAAGCAAGCTCTCGCGTTCCCTTCTCGCCACGGCCTCATCAAGCCTGAAGCTCTTCACGGTTCCGTCGAGCACCGTCCAGGTGAACGTCTGAGGGAGCCTACGCGGAGGAGCTTCAATCCGAGGAAGGTTCGGGATCTCTGGCAATAGCGACGACGACGACGATGACCATGATGGAGACGGGGTCCTAGCCCCCGCATCGGCGTTCTCTGCGGCCTCAGGGGTCGACTCGGGGGCTCTGACAACGGCCTCGGTAGCAAGCGGTGACTCAGGGGCTGGGGTAGTAGCCTCAGTAACTGCCCCTTGGTCGTGTGGCAATTGCGGCCCCGCAGTCGGGACCACCTTGGTCTTCACGACTGGGCTGGCCTCCAGCTCGGCGGGTGTGCTCGCGGGCGCCGGCTCGGCTAGGGCAGGCTCTTCAAGGGTAGCAGTCGGTGCGGTCTCCTTGAGATCGATATTGGCGCGCTTCCTGCATGACGAAACACACATCAACGCACTACTGCAACAAACAAGAATCCTAGAAGATTCGGAGCAGTTTACCTCTTGTTAAACTTCAATCACCCACCAGGTGATCCGGGTCCCGGTGGAGCACTACCCCCGATTGTCGGCCCGGCTGGCGAATCAGTTGGCTGAGGCATGGTAGCTGGAGGTGGCCCCATTGGTGGCGCAGCCGATTCGGGCACCAGTGTGCTTGGTGGCGCCTGCTCAGATCACGTGCTCGGCGGCGCCTTTGCCGGGCTCGGCAAGCCCGAGCTCTGCCGTACAAGTCCCAATCTGGGACTTGATCACCTAGGTGCCGCGGCGACGGTGTCCTTTATCTTCAGGCTTCCTGCCACGGAGCGCGGCATCATGGCCCCCTTGCCCCGATACAAAACAGGTTTTTTCCCGGCTCTCTTGGAGGCGGGTTGGGCAACAGGGGGGCTCCTCAGCCTCTTCTTCGACTTGACGGCCAACAACGGGCGGGAGTCTTCATCGAACTCCTCGCACCACTATAGAAGAATCAACAAAATACATCACACAATGCCGGGCAATCATACATACAAGCCCATAGGTGTTCATCACAGAAGGATGAAGATTACCTTGGTACGGGGCCGAATGAAGCTATAGGCCGTGACCTAGCGATTATCGTCTTCGGTCGCGATCACCCCTTCGGAGAAGTAACCAAACAGGGTCTCGGTCACCGTGCGCTTGTCGGCCGACTCATTGCTTACTCGGTTGGGATCATTTTTGCCCTTAAAAGCCCAGCCAAACGTGCTCCTCAGCTTCAGCAGCTGGATGCGCCAAGTCAGGAAATGACGGGCCACCCAAGGTCCAGTCAGGCCAGCTTTCTGAAGGTCATCTAATTTCTCCAGCAATTGATGCACTTGGCCCATCTCCTCAAAGGTTGGATCTGCCGACCAATTTGGTAAAACTACCAGTGGCAAGCCGGTGAATGGACGCAAGGAGGGAGCCAAATCTATGCAATAGAACCACTCCTTGTGCCAGCCTTTCAGGAAGATTCAAGGGGAGATCGAGATATGTTTTCTTCCTATCACTCCTCAACTGGAGACCGGCCCCCCCAATCACATTGACATTGTTCTTAGAGGGCTGGGGTTTGATATGGAACTGATGCCTGAAGAAATTAAAATGGGGTTCCACACCCAAAAAGCACTCGCAGCAAGTAACAAATATGGAGATCTGAAGAATCGAGTTGGGATTCAAATTCACCAACTCTAGCCTATAGAAGTCAAGGATGCGGCGGAAGAAATCGGAAGAGGGAAGACACAGACCCCGATCGAAAAAAGTGGCAAAAACTACTGTTTCGCCAGATTGGGGATTTGGGACCAACTCACCCTTAGCCAGCCGCCAACGGATCACCTCCTGGCTGGGCAACTTCAGCTGACTCTCCAGCAGCTTCAGCTTCACCGAACCACAATCTGAAATCGGCCAAGCACTCTCCGGCGCACCCGCAAGATCCGAAGCTTTCGGCATGGTTGGGAGCGGTAAGATTTTGGGGAAAAACGAATCAGGAGCTTGGAACAGGCGAAAAGAATTGAAATCGCCCGAGTTCGGGTGAGGAATAGCAGTAGCAGCTAACCCTAGCTGAGCAGAAAATGAAAAGTTGGGCGCGAAGGCGGAAGACGGAGCGATTGGCTGATTTGGGGAAGATGAAGGAATCTTTTTCTCTCTCCCCACCTTTTATAGAGCCGATGCCGACTAAATGGACTTGGGCCTACACAGTCCGCACTAGGCCACCAAGATATGAGTTCCTACAATAGCATGCTCCATGTGGGCCGCCCGCAGGCTGAGTTGAAATTATAGCGCTGGTGCTACTAACAGGAGCCGATGAGGTAAACAGATATGCTTCATGAGAGCCTTACTGCTAAACATATATGTTTGGATATCTGTTTTACCCACCAGGTCTCGAGGATATATCATTACATTTATCACAAGCTGGTCATCATTAAAATTGAGGATGCAGGTATCTTTCTCGAGTACACCTAACCACGCCGTGGATTTATTCTCAAAAAGTGGTACTCGGCCTACATGTGTGGCCATCAGTTACCGTGAGCAACATTATTTTAGCCGATATGACGCCGAAGAGTCTAACTTTCGAGTAGTGCACCACTTGGGAGAGACTATAAATCTCTCATTCCCCCTGACATGACGCGGAGGAGTCTAACTCTGGGTGGGACGCCACTCGGGAAAGACTATAAACCCCCTTTTCCAGCTGACATGACGCTGAAGAGTCCCATATATGAGTAGTATCCTACTCGGCAAGACTATAAACACACATTTCGACTGACATGAAGTCAAAGAGTCCTACATACGAGTAGTTTCCTACTTGGCAAGACTATAAATCATATTTCAGTTGACATGATACCGAAGAGTCACATATACCAGTAGTAATCTACTCGGGAAAGACTTCTAGGTTAAAGATCTTTGACTTTATGTTTAATTGTCTCCACAATTAAGCACAAAATTAGGGGCTACACCTAATAGGTGCGCCTATTCGGTGCACACTATTCATATATCTACATGAAGCCCTTCATAGCCTCGCTGCCAGCTGACACGAAGCAGGACTCGGGAAGAAGACTCACTCGGACAAAGAGTACTCGGGAGCATTGCACTCGGGCAATCTTCACCGTGGAGGATGAGCACTCGGCATCAGCTGTGACTCAACTATGAAGGTCTCAGGGGCTACTGTGGAGGCCATGGGCCCTGAGTACCTCACCACCAGCATATGGGCCACTCGGATAGAGGATGGGCCGAATTATGTAATTAGAGATAAGATAGCACCCGGCAGGCTTTACCTTGTATGATAAGGAAAACAGAGTCTTAGTCGGATAAGTTTCTATCTCCAAAGAAAATCCCTTGGCCATATCCGGCTGGGATCCTTATCATGTACCCCTGTCCCCTAGTATATAAAGGGAGGCAGGGCGTGTGGGCACCCCGGAAGTGCATTATGGAGAGTAACTAGTATGACAACACGAAATATCTAGATGGATGGGGTCTCAAATAAAAACCCATTAAGTACAGTAACCATCCATCCTCATCGCAACCTTGCCATAATATTTACCCGTTCATAATACAAATCCAAAATGCCGAGAAGTGTACAAAAGAGATAATCATAAGGATAGCTTGCCAGTCCTCCCTGTCATACGCCCGTCAAACCACTCGATGGTGGTGACCAAACATGATACGTACCCCAGAGGACTCGAACCACAATAGCTATCCCCCAACCATCTCAATTCTACACAACTCATACTCATGTTCAGCTACTCCCCAGGAAAGCGACTAGCCTCACACTTTCATCGCAAGCAATTGATAAACATTACAAGTACTCTAAATATGGATAAAAGTGCAGCAGGGTTATATACATTACATAGAGGGTTTACACACCCTAATTCATCACAAAGTAGCACAAAAGATAGAAGCGGAATATATATAAACATAAAGGATAAAAACCAGTGGTGCCAAACCAAACCACAGGGCAACCGACTGGGGATAGAGCATAACTTCGACTACAGATTATCCTCGCCACCCTCGGTGGGATAATAGTAGACCATACCAGTGTCGTCGTTGTCCTCATCTGAAAGATGCAGCGTGAGTACACAAGTACTCAGCTAGACTTATACAATAATAATAGTTCAAAGGAGTAATGCTAGTCTCTATATCAAGGAGTATGGCTATGTCGATCTGATTTTGCATAAAGCTAATTTTATTGAGCAAGTACTACATTTAAAACATAAGCATTTGCAAAATATAGCAATCTGAAAATTTAGGACAGCAAGCTTATAGTTCTGAAATGTAATTAAAAGTGACCACAAACCATGCTCTAATCATCATCCATGGGCCACCATTGCCCAAACAATTATGCTACACAAGCATATCATTATCCATGACTAAAACCAAGTCATATTTATCATTAAAACCTTTTATATAAACCCATCCATTCATGACTATCCTAAGTGATGATATAACCACATAATCCCATAACCATATATCCCAAGTTTGATGCTAACATGACTGACTAACACATCAAGCGGTCGTCCTGTGACCGTGGACACGGCTATTCGAATAGTTCTTACTTTGATCAGAGGTGTACATCTTTACCCACACGATGTGATAGAAGCCAAACGGCTACACTCTAGTTTGATCTGTACCCGTCGATATCCACACTCTACACATTGAGTGCGGACTAGAGGTCACAATAGAACCTTTTGCATGCTTAGCCCCAACCATCTAAACCACGTCTGGGCCCCCGACGACTTAGTCGTGTACGTGCGTGGCAACTAAGGCGGGCTCACCGTCACGGGAGGCACCTCTGGCCAAGTGCAGGCTCGCAATGAGGTCCTCCAAAGGTCTCCCCCTCATGACTGACGGACGGGCGTAGATGGCCACAGCCTCCCGTGCTACTGAGTTAAGCCGTCCCATACCGGCGTGTGGAAGTACGTAGGGTGCTTGAATAGACGTCAACATGTTCGGTCCTTAACGACCCAGATGGAGCTACGTGCATCGGGGAAACACCATCCCTTCATCGCCCTATCATCCGTCCAAGTCAAACATATTCTTAATTATAAATCAAAAGTTATTCTTTTCTGATTTTAACCCATCCATGCGTCTTAAACTAGTTTTGAACCGATAGCTCCATCTATCGGATTTTTCTAAGTCTAGAAATAAGCATGGCTAATCGTTCGGTAAAATAAAAGTATCCCAAAGTACTTAACCAGTGGTGACAAGGTAACAACATGGAGTCAATAACCAAGGAATGGAAATGCATACAATTGGGTAATATAAACTCTACCCGTTTTTTCCATTTTAACAAGACCGAAACATGAATATAGATATTTCCTTCGCAAACAAATCAATTTATTGAAAATATGGATTCAATATGCTTAGATGCTTGCTTAGTAGCTTGTTTAGATGCTTGCCTTGCTGCAGCGAGTGGTCACTCACAACCTCTGGTTCTTGCTCCACGTACTCCGAATTGTCTGAATCTACCGATAAAAGCGAATATGCAAATCAGAATCAATTAAATATGCTCATGCAAAAATGATCAATAAAATCTGAGATAAATACAGTAGGTAGGGCATGTCCTAACAAGATTTTAGGAGAAAGAACCAAGTCATTTGCATCTCTGGATTGGGAGATACAAAAATAACAAGATAGGAAGGCTGAAAATGGCAGTTTTGTAATTATTTATATTGTAACCTTAAGTTATTATATTTGACTGGCATTTTCTATTAAGATTTCAAGAAGGCATGCATTCTTATATAAAAGAGCATAACCTACTGGTTCCAACTAAATTTGGTTCACTGAAATTTGATTTAAAATGATTTAGTTGTGAATTTTACAAATTTATCAAAAAGAAAGGTTACAATATACGTAGGCCTATTTTGGGAGGTAGTTTTGTCAAATATAAATTATCCACAGTAAGTATTAAAATTTTCTGAGTTAAACAAAAGTAGTTTCACATTTTTAGCAGTTAGGATGAATTTTCTAGAAATTTATAAACTTCTAGGTTATAAAGATGTATATAAACGATATTTCCATTTTTAGAGAAAAATCCTACACAGAAGTTCTCACTTTTTATTTTAAAAAATTAAAGAGAACATTTTTATGGATCCAGAGAAATTTGGTTTACCTCAAAAGGAGTTATAATGGATTTTATAGAATTATTTCAATTTTCTAGGCATAAAATAAGTTATTATTGCTTCTTTAATTTCTAGAGGTAGTTTCTGTACAGAAGTTGTAATATTTTATTTGACAGTATTAAATTTCACAAATTTACAGAACTAAAAAAATTGGTTTCACTCAAAAAGGAGTTAAAATGGCAAAGTTATGGATTTTTAAAGTTGGAATAGTTTTCTGTGGGAAAAATAATTCAGTTTGTCTTTTCTTCTCTTTTCTTATTTATCCTCAACTCGGGCCCATCTGTCAGCGGCACAAAACAGAGCAGAGCGAAGCAGACTGGGCCGCCGGCTCTGTTCGCCGGCGCCGGCGGCAAACGGCGGCTTAGCTCGGGTGACGGCCAACAGAAGAAAGACAGAGGAAGACGAGGCGAACACATCGGTGCAAACGCGGTGGTCGGCGGTGAGCTGTAGCTTGCCGGCGACGATGATAAGCGGCGGCGGTTTCCGGGTAGTTCGGTGAAAAGAAGATACGGCCTATTTTATTGAGGTTTAGAACATGCGCGGGCATCCTCAGGGCTCCAGGAGGCTCACCAAGCAACACGCCGAGGCTGGGAGCTCCGGCGGGGTGGTGGCGATGGAGAAAACGGCGCGGCGGCGATGGAAAATCCACGGGTCCACGGCAGCAACTCGCTCCCGTTGGCCTGCAGTCGGGGTATGGTGTCTAACAGGTTAGAGACTACACAGGGATGGTTCGTGAGCCATGAATCGGACTGAGGCCTACCAGAGAGAGGGAAATCGACGGCGGCGACACAGATCGGCGCCGGGGAAGACGGAGGCCGATCACGAGCTTCACTGCGCTATATCCCGATTCCTTCGGCTGGCGGTCTCCTGGTGGCGAGGCGACGTTGCTGGCGAACTGGCTCGGTCGACGACCTACTGTGCCGGCTGGAACGGCGAGGCGACGCCGGCGACGGCGCTGGAGAGCAGAGACAGAGCACGGTGGTGGCACAACGACTTTAGGCCAGCGTCCTAGGGCGGTCAAAAACAAAAATCACGCCTAATGATTTAAAGTGTGCAGATCACGTTCCCGGGTCAAGAAGGGATGCGAAAGTCCACTGGAGCTAGCTCGGGCTCAACCGAACACCTTCGGCAGAGGAGAAGATGGGCTTGCCGGCGGTGATCTTTGAGGATTCTGTGGGTTTCTCCGGTGGAACGTGGAGAGGAGGAAGAGGAGAGGTGGCTGGCGAAATTTGGAGTGAAAAGGTCGAGGTTTCCTAGGGGTTGAGCTCAGCTACCGTCTCTGTAAACTGTGAGTAAACTGTGAGGGAGAAGGACGAGCTGCTGACACGTTGGCTGATGCAGTGCTGAGTGGCTTGTTGTGTACAGTACCCAGGGTGGGTCCTACATGTAAGACTACATTTTTATATACATTTTTGGCTAAGTCTAGTCTATGTCTTGTCGGTCATTGTAGTGAAAACCTGGGATGAGAGAGGAGTATGGGTAGAAATGTTGGTGAATCACACTGTCCCAAGACTGGCAGAGGCTTACAGGTGGGCCAGGGTCCTGTGGGTCCCACTTGTAAGTGAGAAATGTGAGAAGTATCAGAGGCTAAGTTTTGTGAGCTGTCCAACATGCAGTCTTTGCATTACTGTTCATTAAGTTTAATGAGGAGCATAAATTATGGGAAAAATTACTGGAGGTAGAGGAGGATGTGTTTAACCTGCTGACCAAATTTCGTGGTTAGAAGTGGTCTGGTTTGCCTTTGGTGAAAAAGCAAACTGGGGTTACTGATCCAGTTTTTCTACAGCTTGATCTATCTCCCAGGGCCTTGTTCTTATCATTTTATGTGTTTTCTTTGAGAGATAAATCAAACCAAAATTCCTGGTGGTAGGGTTCATGCTGACACACCTGTTGGTATAATTGCACTGCCTAATTAATCTTCATTTTTATTTGGTGAATTTTAGAGCTAAGCAATTTATTTAAACTAGCCTCCTAGTTTTGCTGATTTGGAAGACTTTATTGGGGTGGCTATGGAAGTGATAAAATCATGTAAAATTTACAGTGGATTAATTAGGTGAGATAGTGCTTACAAAAATTTTTCCATGATTTTATGTGCAACCAAACATTTTTAGAAATTCCTTAGACTATACAAATGCATAGGTCAAGGAAGAAGGACACAGGCTGAAACTTGTCTGCACTTTTAAGTGGTCTAAACTAATGAAATAAATTCTGGAAAAATTATATTAATCCATGATCAATAAACTAGTATTTGAATAAATTATTTCCCATATACACTTCTGTTCAACTTGATGTACTTTTTGGGTGATGTTTGGTTTTTGCCGATTAGGGTTTTATTATTGAGAGTTTGAAAATATTTGCAAACTTTAATTTTTCATGAAGTGACAAGTGCAAGATTAATTTGTGCACTCTAATGCAGTAGGAACATAATCCCAATTACCTGAAATTTGATTTAGGGCTGTGACAGGGCGCCCCTTGAGGGCAGAAAACCACACGGGAGATCATTGATTGACATAACCTCTCAGAGGAATAACACCACAATTGGACGTAGGGTATTACCTCACCTCGAGGGCCTGAACCAGTATAAACTCTCTTTGTGTACCTCTGCAATCCACCGAGTTTCCCCTTGCTGAGTAGCCCTATAGTTTTATTGCCGGTGTAAAACATCGATACGGATGTAAAATTTTCTACAGATGTCCACAGATATAAAGTTTGCCCGATTTCGAGCCCGTATGCGAATGTTATGGCTGTTTTCAGAAAGGTAGCACGAACTACGGTTTTGCGGCCCAATCCTGTTGCTCTGGCTGGCCAGAGTATATGTTCCAGAAGGTCAAGCGACCAAACCAAACTAAGTTGGGGATAAGAGGATGTAAATTTTTCTGTAGATGTCCGCAGTTATAAAGTTTGCCCGATTTCGAGTCCGTATGCGAAAGTTATGGCTAGAAAGGTAGCGCAAACTAGGGTTTCATGGCTCAATCCTATTGCTCCGGCTAGAGTATAAGTGCCAAATGGTCAAGTGGCCGAACCCAACGAAGTAGGGGAGAAGCGGATGTAAAATTTTCTGTAGATGTCCGTAGATATAAAGTTTGCCCGATTTTGAGTCCGTATGAGAAAGTTATGGCTGTTTTAAGAAAGGTAGCGTGAACTAGGGTTTCACAGCTCAATCCTTCTGCTCCGGCTAGGGTATAACTGCCAATAGATCAAATGGCTGAACCCGACGAAGTTGGGGAGAAGCGGATGTAATATTTTCTGTAGATGTCCATAGATATAATGTTTGCCCGATTTCGAGTCCGTATGAGAAAGCTATGGCAGTTTTAAGAAAGGTAGCGCGAACTAGGGTTTCACAGCTCAATCTTGTTGCTCCAGCTAGAATATAGGTGCCAATAGGTCATGCGGCCAAACCCAACGAAGTTGGGGAGAAGTGAATGTAAAATTTCCTATAGATGTCCATAGATTTATAAAGTTTCTTGCCCGATTTTGAAGTCCGTATGTGAAAAATCATGGCTATTTTAAGAAAGTAGCGCGAACTAGGGTTTCTCGGCTCAATCCTTCTGCTCCAGGCAAGAGTAATAAGTTGCCAATAGCGTCAAGAGGCCAAACCTGATGATGTTGGGGAGCAAGCAGATGTTAAAATTTTACATATGTCCGCAGATATAAAGTTTCCTGATTTCGAGTCCGTATGCGAAAGTTATGGCTGTTTTAAAAAGGTAGCGCTAAGTAGTGTTTCGTGGCTCAATCCTATTACTCCGGCTAGAGTACAAGTATCAATAGGTCAAGTGGCCAAACCCGATGAAGTTGGTGAGAAGCAGATATAAAATTTTGCTGCTACTCATGTCCGCAGATATAAAGTTTGCTCAATTTCGAGTCCGTATGCAAAAGTTATAGCTGTTTTAAGAAAGGTAGCGTGAACTAGGATTTCACGGCTCAATCCTGGTGCTCCGGCTAAAGTATAAGTGCCAATAGTTCAAGCAACCAAACCCAACAAAGTTGGGGAGAAGCGGATGTAAAATTTTCTATTGATGTCCGTAGATATAAAGTTTGCCTGATTTTCAGTCCGTATGCGAAAGTTATGGCCGTTTTAAGAAAGGTAGCGCGAACAAGGGTTTCATGGCTCAATCCTGTTGCTCTGGCTAGAGTATAAGTTCCAATAGGTCAAGCGGCTGAACCCGACAAGGTCGGGGAGAAGCGGGTGTAAAATTTTCTATAGATGTCCACAGATTTAAGGTTTGCCCAATTTCGAGTCCGTATGTGAAAGTTATAGTTGTTTTCTGAAAGGTTCCGCGAACTAGGGTTTCATGGCTCAATCCTGTTGCTTCGGCTAGAGTATAAGTGCCAATAGGTCATGTGGAGTCCATGGGCCCCAGGTACCTCATGACAAGCATATGGGCCACTCGGATAGAGGATGGTCCTAGCCTTGTAGTTAGAGATATGATAACCTTCGGCAGACTTTGCCTTGTATGATAAGGAAGATACAGTCCTAGCCAGGTACATTATATCTTTAAGAGGAGATCTCTTGGTCATAATCTGGCTAGGACTCCTACTTTGTAACCCTGTTCCCCAGTATATATAAGGGGAGGCAGGGCACCATGAGGGCAGAAAGCTCATAGTAGTTCACAAGAATCCTCAAAGGAAATACATCACAACTAGACGTAGGGTATTACCTCACATCAAGGGCCTGAACCAGTATAAACTTTCCGTATTCCTTTGTAATCCACCGAGTTTCGATCTGTCGAGTAGCCCTATATTCATATTGCTGGTGTAAAACATCGACAGTTGGCGTGCCAGGTAGGGGCTTCAGCGAGATCTACATCAGCAAGCTCGATGGATCCAGCAACCAGAGTCGACGGCAACAAATTCTCCCCCAGAGACACAATAACATTTGGAAGCCTCGACTTCATCGCTGACCAGTTCGGCGACCTCAGCCTGGCCAACTCAGACTCGATCCGATCTATCGAGAAATCGGCTGACTCCGCACTAGTCGGCCCACTCGACGCTGCGGCAACCCTTGTTGACTTGCTACGGCGATCTTCGACCTGCCCGGGTCTCGGGACAACTCTACCCTTCGGTGTTTGGCTCGGACTCGGCCTTGAGCCGGCCTGGGTCGGGCTAGAAAGGGGAGAAGTCCTCAATCTCCCATGCAGACTTGGCAACACCGTGGACATCCACAATCTACACCCTACGCGGCAGACCTGATCTCCTTCGGTTCAGTTCGAACATGGCCCAGAGCCATTCTAGATTGGATCTAGAGATTGGAGTCGTCATCACACCAATCAACTACTCCCGACTCTAGATTCTAGGTCAGACAGAAGTTCGAACAGCAGTTTGTGAAGGAGTACGCGTACGCTACGATAGCAGAAAACAAAACTTTTCTACTGCGCACACTAGGACATCATGCAAGAGAGGGATCATGAATCATTACCACTAGACGCGCAGTGCAACAGAAGAATAGTTGGAGAAGCTGGTCCAACCACGCGCGCGTCGAGGTAGTAGTGGAAGTAGTTGATTTCCACAAACAGACTGTAATCAACCACACCACGAATAGATCTAATCAGCGTCGATGCTGATCAACGCTGCAACGAGCAGCGCCTCCATAGGTATCCACACGTCTGGGGTTGGAACACCGATTGTGAGTGTACTAGCACTCGTGAGCGGCTAGGGTTTGGCTCGGGAGGTGATGGCTAGGGTTTGGCTCGAGGTCAACCGAAAACACGTGAATCTCCTCGGCCCCTCACCTCCCTATATATAGACCTCCTCACTTGGGCCTCGTGGACCGAGACCCAATAAGAGTCTACTCAGATCTCTATCCGAATCGAGCCCATATTCGAATCACATTCGAATAAATATTCCAACCCATTAAGCGTGCGACCCTGTAGGTTCACGTATATTTTGTCGCGACCCGGAAACACCTTTCTGGTCACCCTATTAATAGCAACCTCTAGCAAGGCATATTAGCCCCAAAATATACAGAAAGATCATATCGGTTGAACCTGTAATGTCCTCATGTACAAATCCCTTTGCCTCACGATATCGATTGAGCTCAAGGCGAGACTTGTGTCATCCTCTTAATAGCTCAATCACTCTCTTGATCCTGTGCTGGATTACAAACTCATGATTGACACCTCAATCACCCTAGCATGGCCATGCACTTCCATAATCCTTTACATCAAGGGGCCCAGAGATATCTCTCCCGTAAGGAGGGGCAAATTCTATCTTGATCATTCACATCCCACTACATGTTTCATAGGAAACCCGAAGACTACTTTTATGACTACCCAGTTACGGAGTAGTGTTTAGTAGTCCCAAAATAAGCTACTACATATGTTGGGAACCATGATGATCTCAAGTCTAAGGACTCTACATAAACACTACTTGAGACTAACTGATGACACATGAAATCTCTGCAGTATCTCATGGCGGGTCTATCCAACATATGTTTACTAACATATGTCCTTATTATCAATTTGGTATCTCCATACCATGATCCATGAGACATGATCATCAATCAGTACAAATGCTGATGTTTGAATCATATTTATTCCTCATATGATATATGATTAGGGATCATTTAGAAATAGTAACATTTGATATTAAGAGTCTCATGAATAAGTCACATACTCATTGATCAATAATGATAATGTCTATTTCAAGGAACAAATCAATACATTATAAACATAGCATGTGATATATATAACATCTCCATGTTGCCTCTAGGGCATATCACTAACAGTTCGGACAACAGTTTGGCGAGCTTCCTACTGCCTCGTGAGATCTTCATGGCATCCAAGGGCAATACTTCCTCCTAAGAAGCGTGCCGATTACACGATCAGCTGGAAGAGGAGGCCCGCTGACTACGACATCAACAGGAGGCCGAGCGCGACGCTCGTAACGACGAGCTACGCAGGGCTGGGTGAACTGCTCAGCAACATATCCTCCAAACAAGAGTCGGCGACCATGACGTCTTCGTCACGCCACAACAGAACATCGTGGCCGCCACAACCCTACTAGACATGCTCCAGCTAGGGCCTGATCACTAGGCCTCCCCAACCATTGCGAAGATCAAGGCTATGATCACCGCTGCTGCTTGTCAATAGCACTAGCAGTCAGGCGACTCCCTTGTGCCGACCCATCGGTCAGGTTCTCCAA
Source organism: Oryza meyeriana var. granulata (assembly GCA_003991445.1). Classification (NCBI taxonomy): domain Eukaryota; kingdom Viridiplantae; phylum Streptophyta; class Magnoliopsida; order Poales; family Poaceae; genus Oryza; species Oryza meyeriana. The sequence continues at coordinate 88,687 of RYFJ01000332.1, forward strand.
CAGCGGTCTTGTCCGCATTAGTGCGATGCCGGGCAGCCAGCTCTAGTCAGCCGCACACGGAATCATGCCAGATATCTCTCGGCAACAAGTACAACAATCAGCGGTGTCCCCAGTACGACTGCCACAACAACCAAGATCTTTGAAGCTACATGCAACGCAATCTCCGCCAGGATATCAACACACGGTGCCGCCAATGCGAGGACGACGAGCGCCGCTGATTGGAGGATGAAAACGAGCGCTTCAGCCTTCACCACGAGCGGTTCCACCGCCGTAATCGGAGCCGGAGCCCTCATGTAGACGAAGGCGTACCCGCCTTCACCCAAGACCTACAAGAGGTCGACTGGCCGTCGGGCTTCAAGCCTACAGGAATCGAGAAATACGACGGCAAGACCAATCCCGAGTCCTGGCTCTCGGCTTATACTCTGGCTATCCAAGGAGCCAGAGGTGACCACAAGGCCATGGCTAACTACCTCCCAGTCGCCCTAGCCGACTCGGCGAGGACATGGCTGACAGGGCTCCCAAAGCGGTCGATCGACTCCTGGGGAGAACTCCGGGAATGATTCATCGCTAATTTTCAGGGGACTTATGAGAGACCATCCTCCGAGCACGATCTTTATCAACTACACCAGAGGAAGAACGAGACTCTCTGTGAGTTCATCAAAAGGTTTTCCGAGAAGCACAACTCGATCCCAATGATCATGGACGAGTCGTCATCGCCGCCTTCCGCAAGGGAGTCAAAGACGTTCATCGCCAAATTTACTCGGAAGCTGCCAACCTCTGTCAGGGCTCTCTTCGATATGGCCAACAAGTATGCCGACTCAGTTGAGGCGGTCACGGAGGCCCTCGACGACAAGAAAGAGCCTCGGCAGAAGGACCAGAAGGCTAAAGCCAAGGAGGAGCCATCACAAAATAAATCCGGCGGCCGCAAGCGGAAGTCGGAGGATGTGGTGGCCAACGTGGAGCGTACTCGGTCACGACAGCCAAAAAACAACGAATACCAGAAAGTGATGAATGGGTCCTACCCCTTTCATCCCAAAGGCAAACACGCGGCCAAGGATAGCTTCATGCTCAAGAAGTTTGCTTCCGAGCAGGCTTGATCATCTGGTGCTGACAAGGACAAAGGCAAGCTAGATGCGGACGTAGCCGACGATTATCAAGATCCCCAGGCTGAGCTCAACCATATTTTCGGAGGGCCGACTGCGTACGAGTCCAAGAGGAAGCAGAAGCTAACAGCACGCGACATCAACTTGGTCTCTATGGCAGACACCCCACAGTATTTGTGTTGGTCAGAAACGCTCATCACGTTCGACCGCGCGGCAGACATCCCGATCGGATTTCACACCCGAGACGCTATCCACTCGTCCTGGACCCGGTCGTCAAGAATATCAAGCTGAAGAAGGTTCTCATAGATGGAGGTAGCACACTCAACATCCTCTTCGCCAAGACCCTAGATGAGATGAAAATCCCTCGTTTAGAACTGCGGCCGAGTACTGTGCCCTTCCACAGGATAATCCTTGGCCTGTCTTCCACACCCTGTGGGCAGATAACTTTGCCGGTCACCTTCAGCACCCGGGATAACTTTCGAACAGAAAACATCTGCTTTGAGGTCGCCGACTTAGAGACCGCGTACCACGCAATACTAGGACGGCTGGCGCTCGCCAAATTCATGGCAATACTTACATGGTGCTCAAGATGCCTGGGCCGGCCGGAGTGCTCTCCCTCCGCTGTGAGTTGGCTCGAGCTTAAGAAGCACCAGTCGGACGCAACAGCATTCGGTGAACTGCTACAACCGAAGTTGAGGACGATCAAGTTCCGGCGAAGAAAGCAGCAAAGTCAGGAATTTCAGTGGACTCTGACACTGTTAACGCCAAAATTTGCCATGGTTCGCATCGAGTTCGGTTGAGGAAAGAAGATATATCAGCCGTTGGAAGCTAATTAGAAGAAGCCGGATTCAGGAAGGAATCGTGAAGACCGCAGTATGGTAGTTAATTACCTTATCTATTAATTAGGTAGTTTTGATAATTTTTAGGAAACCTGATCTCGTATCTGATCGGGGCTTGTTAGTTTTCCTTTTATGGATAGGAAATTGTGTGCCGTGTCCTATCAGGACTGTGACAATCTTGGGGTATAAATATGTATGCCCGGGTACCTTGTAAGACATCTCAACGATCAATACAATTCGGTGCATCGCCACCCTTTTCGACGGGTTCTTGCTTCTCGAGCCGGGCTGCATCGGTTAGGTCCAAACTCCTGCGAGAGGGTAAGACTCGTCACCCCTTACCCTGGTGTATCTATTCTGTCTACGGCTGCATCAGTTAGGTTTGATCTCTTAGGCCGAGTTGATATACCACATCATGCGTGCATCAGTTTGTGCTGCATCGGTTAAGTCTAACCTACTAAACTGAGCGATAAGTTATTCCTGCTAGGCCGATAGATTTTGTGCAAGCGTCTTATTGGAATGCATAGCCGATAAGTTATCATATTTTACATCACAGTTGCATTAGATATATCGGCTCATTGAGGTTCTTTTATTATTATCAATCTGTGCTGCATCAATTAAGTTTGAACTACTAGATTGATAATAATAGATTTGTCCTTGATAAGCCGATGGGTGTTTATGCGATGTTTTATCGGAGCATCTAGCCGGTAAGTTATCTTTTAAAGCCGACTGTACTTATTTATCATTCTGCTTATCTACTTTATCATCGGCTCCTAGCCGATGTCCATGTGTTATTATTAGCAGTCGGCTAGCTTATTGTTTGTTTATATTATCTATTGTTTGTTTATATTATCATCTACTCTATCATCGGCTCCTTAGCCGATGGCTGGTTTATTATCTGTTTATAGTATCATCCATGCTACCATCGGCTTCCTGGCCGATGTGCAAGTGCTACTGGTAGTCGGGCAAGTACCCAGGAACGGGCACGAGCGAGGACCCGGGCGCGGACACGACCAAGGACCCAAGGCGCGGGCACGACCAAAGACCCTGGCACGAGCATAGAGAGTACCCGGGCCCGGGCACGGATGCCTGTTTACTTTATCACCGGCCGATTATCACTTCGGCAATCGGCTGGTTTACTCTGCACTTATATCATCATCGGCTTCTAGCCGATGTGCAAGTTACTATTGGCTATCGGCTGACAGGATTATTACTGGCCGATCGGTTTATTGATTTAATTTTTTTCTCCTTGTCAATTGCGGGGTCAAATTGACTGGCACGCCTGCGAACCTCAAATATTTTAGGACCTGCACTGGAGCTAAGCAGATCTCCCAGGCCTTCACGTGTCTCCCAGACGCCGGACGGCCCCCGGCAGGTTTTCGGCGTCAACAGACACGAAAAAGATAACCCTGGACCCTTCCTATCCCTCCAAGACTGCTCTAGTCGGGACCGGACTCCACCCCAAATAGGAAGACGTGCTCGTCACCCTCCTCCAAGCTAACAGGGATATCTTTGCTTGGAAGCCTTCTGACATGCCTGGGGTACCAAGGGAGGTGATCAAGCACGCCCTGAATGTCAAGACAGACGCCAAGCCAGTCAAGCAACGGCTATGGCGCTTCGCACAGGACCACAAAGATGCTATTCGGGAGGAGATATCGAAGCTCCTACAACCGGATTCATCAAAGAGGTCTACCACCCAGACTGGCTGGCGAACCCATTCCTAATCCGGAAGAAGAACGGTAAATGACGCATGTGTGTCAACTACACCGACTTGAACAAAGCCTGCCCCAAAGATCCATTTGGTCTATCCATAATAGATCAGGTGGTGGATTCGACTGCGGGGTGTGAACTTCTCAGTTTTCTCTAGTGCTACATGGGATACCATCAAATCTGCTTGAAGGAGGAGGACCGCTAGAAGACTTCTTTCATCACGCCGTTTGGAGCATACTACTACATCACCATGGCGTTCAGTCCGAAAAACACTGGAGCAACGTATCAACGTGCAATTCTGCAGTGTCTACACACTCAGATCAGGCGCAACGTGGAGGCATACATCGACGACGTGGTAATCAAAACAAAGTCCAAAGAAGACCTCATCGCCGACTTGGAGGAAACCTTCGAAAATCTTCGAAGATTCAAGATGAAGTTGAACCTGGAAAAGTGTGCCTTTGGTGCGCCATCCGAAAAGCTACTCGGCTTCATCGTATCACATCGTGGCATCGAGGCAAATCCAGAGAAAATCACTGCAATCATGAACATGGCACCCCCGACTAGCCAGAAGGACATCTAGAAGCTAATAGGCTGCATGGTGGCACTTAGCCGGTTCATATCCCGACTAGGAGAACGGGGCATGCCCTTTTTCAAACTACTGAAGAAAGCGGACAATTTTCAATGGACTCCTGAAGCTCAACAAGCCTTCGAAGACTTCAAGAAGTTCCTCACATCACCACCCGTGTTGGCATCACCCATGCCCCAAGAGCCATTAATGCTATATCTAGCGGCAACCACTCAGGTAGTCAGCATGGTGCTAGTAGTCGAGCGATCAGAGTCGGGTCACATACAGAAGATCCAACGGCCAGTATACTTCGTTAACGAGGTCCTAGCCGACTCAAAAATGAGATATCCGCAAGTCCAGAAGCTGCTATATGGCCTACTCATCACTGTCCAGAAGCTGGTGCACTATTTCCAGTCGCATCATGTCACGGTGGTCACATCATATCCACTTGGGGACATCCTGCATAACCGCGAGGCCACTGGCCGAATTGCTAAATGGGCGCTTGAGGTAATGGCGTTCGATATCACCTTCTAGCCATGGACAACAATCAAATCTCAAGCTCTAGCCGACTTTGTGGCCAAATGGACAGAAGTTCAAATGCCTACAACAACAGCAAAGCTAGTGTACCGGACAATGTACTGTGACGGTTCTCTATGGATCGGCCGCGCTGGGGCCAGCGTCGTACTGACGTCACCAACCGGTGAAAAACTCAAGTACATTCTCCAGATTCACTTTCCGACTTCCCACAATGTCACCGAGTATGAGGCACTCATCCACGGGCTCCCCATTGCTGTGTCACTTGGCATCCACCGACTGGTTGTACGTGGGGACTATCAACTCGTGGTAAACCAAGTCATGAAAAACTGGACATGTCTCAATGATACCATGGCGGCATACTGTCAAGAGGTCAGAAAACTGGAACATAAGTTCGACGGGCTAGAGATAACTCATGTCTTACGACAATACAATGACGCTACAGACAAACTGGCTAACGTGGGATCCAAGAGAGAAGTGGTCCCGACTGGCATCTTCATCGAACAACTAACGGAGTCATGTTACCAACAGAGTTGGAGATCGGCTCTCCGCGAGTCTGGGCCTACTCAGAAGACAAATCAACAAATACCAGATTGGTCGAACTCGATCAGTTGGAGGAAGCTAGGGACATCGCAATCATCCAGTCAGCAAGGTATCTTCAAGGCCTGCGTCGCTATCACAGCTGAAATGTTCGTGGCCTCGCCTTTTTGGTCGGAGATCTCATCTTGAGAAAAATACAAACCAACAAAGACAGGCATAAACTATCCCCGTTGTGGGAAGGGCCATTCATCATCGTTGAAATCACACGGCTAGGCGCCTACCGACTGAAGACCGAAGACGGTGCCCTAGTCAGCAACTCGTGGAATATAGAACAACTACGTCCTTTCTATACCTGAGTTCTATATTTTCTCCCATACACATGTATGAAGTTTTTCTCTGACTCACTACGTTGTTTGTTTCAATCGAGTAGTGAGTCGGGGGCTACATGTGTTATATGTGCTTTGTCAACAATATACGAGCTTATTTTATCTAAGTTATGAAGTTTTGCAACAACTATGCTACGTTTGCCCCAGTACAGCTCTCTGCAGTGAATGATTTTATTAAGTTCCTATAGACTAACTCGGCGTAGACTATATAGTTGGGTAAAGGTAATGATAACTAAGTAAAACCAAGAGCTCGGCGGCATTGTACACATATCTTACAAAAGATTCATATACACCGACTGCATGATGGACTGTTCTTACATTCCCAGGTCCTTGGTGATCGTCTCTGCAGTCGGCCTCGCCTGGGTGATCAACTCCAACGCCTCCTCAGGTGCTGTCTCTTCGGCAAACCCTTCACCGATCGCCTCAAGATCTACCCTAGGGTATATCGACTTGGTCATCGCGAGGGTCTGGGCCACGCCGACGACAACATGCTCATCCGAGTACCTCTTCAGGATACTCGGGGTTTTGTTGAGGTGCGCCTGCACCTGGGAAACCGTGTTGGAGTTGGCTCCCACATAATAAGGATCCGTCTCCGTGATGTCATGGAGCCCTTTCATGGACTTGGCAAGAACCTCCCGTGACTCCTTGACAACTTTGATTTCCTCTGCAAAGGCTCGAAACTGGGTTTGGGCGTTGGCCCTTGCGGCTGCCGAGATTCATGGACAAGTAAACTTGTTAGCCAAAGTTGCAGTCGGAACACCTAAAGGATTGGTTAAGATCACTGTCAGAGGGAAGACTTACTCTCGTAGTCGGCCTCCCATTTGGCATTGGCCTTCTCTAGTTTGGCCTTTTCTTTCTCGAGTTTGCTGTTGGTCTTCTCTAGTCTGGCCTTGGCTTCCTTGAGTTCGGATTTGGTTTTCTCCACTTCTTTCAGCTTGTTTCCCCCCTCTGTCCGAGTCTTCAACTCGGCTTCGAGGGCTGTACATCAGAATAGTTGAGAACTTGAGATTACAGTCAGGACACAACTGGGCAGTCGGAAAACAACAAAGATGGAGGAATATGCTTGGAACTTAGTTAGAAAGACAAATACATGAGACTCACTTCTGATCTTCTTGGCTAAAGACCAATTCTCATCCTTGAGCTGGTCAACGGCCCCCTTCAACCAAGTCTCCCTTTCCTGGCTGGACCGCTCCAAGTCGGCCTTCGAGGTCCGGAGCTGGCCCAATTGTTGGAGCTAGGGAGCAAGCTAGGTCAGGACCTCGTTTATCTTCTTTGAGTGGTCAACGATTTTCTGCTCAGGGTCAAACAGAGCAAAGCAGAGTCAGTCGGCGGAATATTGGAAATAAGGGAAGTTGTCGGGAACTCAACATTGCAAGACTCGTCAAGCACCTAGACCCCCGGGACATGGTGATTGCGGCGCGAAGAAGCACTTCGCGCTTCCTCATCGTTGCCGCTTCATCGTGCTCGTAGCACTTCGCAGTTCCTTCAGGAGTTACCCAGTGGAACGTCCTCGGAAACCTGCGAGGAGGGGCTTCAAGCCTGGGGAGATTCCTTTCCTCTAAAGACGATGATGACACAGATGGTGACATGGTCCTGGCCCCTAACTCGGCAGCTAATGGGGCTTTGGGGACCCGCTCAGGGGCTGGAGCAGCAGCTTCAGCATCTGCCCTTGGGTCAGTCAGCACTAGTGGCCCTGCTATCGGAACCACCTCTATTTCTATGACAGGGGTGGGCACCGACTCGGCAGATGGGATCGCTGGTGTTGGCTTGACTAGGGCTGGCTCGACAACGCGAGCAGCTGGTGTGGTCTCCTTGAGATCAATATTGGCCCTCTTTCTGCAGGATGAGTCAAATATCAAGATGCTACTATACTGAACAAGACTTTCAAACGAATCAAAGTTATTTACCTCTTGGAGATTTTGAACTTCCACTTGGGGGTTCCGGATGTCGGTAGCGAAGGGTTACTGGCTGTCAGGCTAGATGGCGCGGTAGTCTACGGTGGCATTTTTGTCCTAGCCGTCCCCGTCACTGGCGTGGCTGACTGGGGTGCTGGGATACTCGGTGGCGCCGCCTTGTGGCTCGTTGACGACCTTGTGGTCAGCGGTGCCATCCTTGGGCTCGATGTTACTGAGCTTGGTGGCGCTGGCCTCGGTCTTAGACTTAGTGGCCCGGGGGCTGTGCTGGTGGTGTCTTTAATCTTCAGGCTCCCAGCTACAGCACTCGGCTTGCTGATTTTCTTCTTACCCTGGTCTTCGACAGGCCTTTCCTCCGCTCTCTTGGGGCTGGGCTTGTGGAGGCCATCGGCCCCAGGTACCTCATGACAAGCATATAGGCCACTCGGATAGAGGATGGGCCTGGCCTTGTAGTTAGAGATATAGTGACCCATAGTAGACTTTGCCTTGTACGATAAGGAATATACAGTCCTCGTCGGGCAAGTTATATCTCTAAGAGGAGATCCCTTAGCCGTAATCTGGCCGGGACTCCTACCTGTACTCCTGTCCCCCAGTATATAAGGGGAGGCAAGGCACCCTATGAGGGCAGATCATCGCAAGTCATCACAAGACCCCAAGAGTTCATCAGAACCACCACCGTAATTCTCAAAGGAATACATCCCAACTGGACGTAGGGTATTACCTCGCATCGAGGGCCTGAACTAGTATAAAATCTCCCTGTGTTCCTTTGCAATCCACCGAGTTTCCATCCGCCGAGTAGCGCCATATTCATATTGCCGGTGTAAAACATCGACAGTTGGCGCGCCAGGTAGGGGCACCGGTGAGATCTACATCTACAAGCTCGATGGAACCAGCAACCGGAGTCGATGGCAGCAAATTCTCTCCTGGAGACACAATAACTTTCGGAAGCCTTGATTTCGTCGCCGACCAGATTGGCAATCTCACCCTGGCCGACACAGACCTGATCCAACCAACCGACTCTACGCCAATTAGCCCACAGGAAGCTGCAGCCACCCTCATTGACTTGCTGCGGTGATCTACCACCTGTCCGGCCCTCGGGACAACTCTCTCCTTCGGCATCCGACACGCGCTAGGCCTCCCATGCAAGTCTAGGAAGGGGATAGATCATCAGTCTCCCTCATAGGCCCGGCAGCGCCGCGAATCTACATCCCACGCGATAGACTCGATCCCCTACGGTTCAGTTTGGACATGACCCAGAGTCACTTCAGATTGGATCGAGGGAGGTCGAAGTCGTCCTTACTCCGATCAACTATTCGGATTCCGACTCCAAGTCGGACAACGGTTCGAACACCAGTTCGGACACCACTCTAGCGAGTTTTCTTCTTCCTCGGGAAATCTTTATGGCATCAACCCATCCACCAGAGGTGCGCCGAGTACAAGAGGAGCAACAGGAGGAGGCCCGCTGACTGCGGCAACTGGAGGAAGCCGAACGTGAGGCTCGCAATGACGAGTTATGCAGGGCTGGGTGAACCGCTCAGTAGCAGATCCTCCAGACTAGAGTCAGCGACCATGACGTCTTCGTCACGCCACAACAGAATGTCGTGGCCGCTATAACCCTGCTGGACACACTCCAGCTCGGGCTTGATCATCAGGCCACCCCGACTATCGCCATGATCAAAGCCATGATCACAGCTGTCGTATGTCAGCAGAACCAGTAGTCGGGTGATACACTTTTACCGACCAACTGGTCGGGTTCTCCTGCGGTAGTCCCGAGTTGAGCCTTTCAAGAAAGCGCTAGGAGGGTTCACACACTTGTTCATCGCAGTGGACAAGTTCACAAAGTGGATTGAGGCAAAACCTGTTACTACCATAACAGCGGCACGAGCAAAGAACTTCATCATGAGTATATTATACCGATTTGGTGTTCCCATCCGCATCATAACGGACAACGGTACTCAGTTCACTGGCGGTGTATTTCAAGATTTTTGTGATGACTTTGGCATCAAGATCTGTTACGCGTCTATAGCACACCCACGGAGCAATCGGCAGGTTGAGCGTGCCAACGGCATGGTCCTACAAGGTATCAAGGCCAGAATATTCGACCGACTACAAGCATATGCGGGTAGGTGGGTACAAGAGCTCCCATCTGTTCTCTGGTCTCTAAGAACCATGGTTAGTCGGGCAATAGGGTAGTCCCCTTTCTTCCTAGTCTATGGTGCTGAGGCTGTGTTACCAACCGAGTTAGAGTTCGGCTCTCCGCGAGTCTGGGCTTACTTAGAAGACATATCCAATAATACCCGATTGGTCGAGCTTGATCAGTTGGAAGAAGCTAGGGACATCGCAACCATCTAGTCGGCAAGGTATCTCCAAGGCCTACATCGCTATCACAGCCGGAATGTCCGTGGCCATGCCTTTTTGGTCAGGGACCTCGTCTTGAGGAAAATACAAACCACCAAAGACAGGCACAAACTCTCCCCCCTGTGGGAAAGGTCATTCATCATTGCTGAAGTCACACGGCCAGGTGCCTACCGGCTAAAGACTGAAGACGGTGCCCTAGTCAGCAACTCATGGAACATAGAACAGTATGTCCTTTCTATACCTAAGTTTTATTTTTCATCACGTGTACAATTTTTCTCTGACTCACTACGTCGCTTGTTTCAAACAAGTAGTGAGTCGGGGGCTGCATGTATTATATGTGCTTCGTCAATAATATACGAGCCGATTTTTCTTATGTTACGAAGCTTTGCAACGACTCTGTTATGTTTACCCGAGTACAGCTTTCTACGGTGAACGTTTTTATGTTCCTATAGACTAACTCGGTGTAGACTATACAGTCAGGCAAGACTAATGACAACTAAGTAAAAACTTAGAGCTTGGCGGCATTGCACATATATTTACACATGTCCTTACAAAAATTTATATACACTGACTGCATGATGGATTGTCCTTACATATCTAGGTCTCGGGTGATCACCTCTGCAGTCGGCCTCGCCTGGGCTATCAACCCCAACGCTTCCTTAGGAGTCGTCTCTTCGGCGAAACCCTCCCCGATGGCTTCAAGATCTGCCCTGGGGTAGATCGACTTCATCATCGCCAGGGTTTGGGCCATGCCGGCAACAATACGCTTGTCCGAGTACCTCTTCAGGACACTCGAGGTGTCAGTTAAGCATGCCTGCCCCTGGGAGATCGTGTTGGAGCTGGTTCCCACGTAGTGAGTGTGGAGGCCATGGGGCCCGGGTACCTCATTACCAATATATGGGCCACTCGGATAGAGGATGGGCCGAACCATGTAATTAGAGATAAGATAGCACCCGGCAGGCTTTGCCTTGTAGAATGAGGAAACCTAGTCTTAGTCGGATAGGTCTCTATCTCTAAGAAGGATATCCCTTGGCCATATCCGGCTAGGATCCTTATCATGTACCCCTGTCCCCTAGTATATAAAGGGAGGCAGGGCGCCCCTCAGGGCAGGAGACAAGATCATCGATCATCAAACACCTCAGAGGAATAACACCTCAACTGGACATAGGGTATTACCTCACATCGAGGGCCTGAACTAGTATAAACCTTCGCCGAGTAGCCCCATAGTTTTATTGCCGGTGCAGAGCATCGACAGTTGGCGCACTAGGTAGGGGCCCCGGCGAATTCTTCATCAACAAATCCGATGGATCCAACAAGCGGAGTCAACGGCAACAAGTTCTCCCCCGAAGACAAGATTTCTTTCAGAAGCCTCGATTTCGTTGCCGACCAGAGTGGCAACCTTACCTTGGCCAGAACAGATCTAATCCAGCCGGCCGAGGAGCCAGCCAACGTAGCTCCAGACGGCCCACAAGACGCCGCGATCTCCTTCCATGACTTACTGCAGCAGTCCTTCACATCGCCAAGCGTAGGGACAACTCTCTCCTTCGGCGTCCGACTTGTGCTAGGCCTTGAGCCAGCCCGGGTTGGGCCGAGAAGGGGGAGTCGTCAATCTCCCACACGGACTCGGTGACGTTGTGGATTTACACTCTGCACAACAAACCCGATCTCCTATGATTCAGTTTGGACACGGCCAAGCGCCGTTTCAGATTGGATCTAGAGAGGTTGGGGTTGTTCTCACTCCGATAAACTACTTGGAGTCCGACTCCAAGTCGGATAACGGTTCGAACGCCAGTTCGGACTCCAGTCTGGCGAGTTTTCTCCTCCCCCGCGAGATCTTCATGGCTTCAACACCACCCTCCGAGGTGCGCCGACTACAAGAGGAGCAGCAGGAGGAGGCGTGACGACTGCAACAACAGGAGGAGACTGATCGCGAGGCTCGCAATGACGGGCTGCACAGAGCTGGGCAAGCAGCCCAGCAGCAGATTCTCTAAACTAAAGTCGGCGATCACGACGTCTTCGTCACGCCACAACAGAACGTTGTGGCTGCTGCAACTTTGCTGGACACACTCCAGCTCGGGCCTGACCACCAGGCCACCCCAACCATAGCCAAGATCAAGGCGATGATCACGGCTGTTGCCTGCCAACAACAATAGCAGCAGTCAGGCGATACCCTAGTACCGACTAACAGGTCGGGATCTCCAGCAGCGGGCTCGTCCACATCAGCCCGGCGTCAGGCCACCGGCTCAAGTCGGCCACGCGAGGAGTCTAGGCAAACGACACTCGGCAATACTAATAACAACAACCGGCGCCATCACCAGTATGATCGCCAACCTAATGAAGACCTCCAAGAGCACATACAGCATGACCTTCACCATACTATCAGCGCCCGGCGCCGCGAGCGACAAGAGGATGAGCGCCGCCGACTGCAAGACGAAAACGAGCGCTTTGGCCTCCATCATGAGTGGTTTAACCGCCGTGGTCAAAGCCCGAGCCCCCATGAAGACGAAGGGATCCCAGCTTTCACTCGGGAACTGCAGGACGTCCACTGGCCGAATGGCTTTAAGCCCACGGGGATCGAAAAGTATGACGGCAAGACAAATCCCGAGTCCTGGATCACCGTATATACCCTAGCGGTTCGAGCCGCTGGGGGCGACAACAAAGCCATGGCTAACTACCTCCCGGTCACGCTAGCTGACTCGGTGAGGACATGGCACAAAGAAGATCCCCCTGGACCCTTCCGACCCCTCCAAGACTGCTCTAGTTAGGACCGGACTTGACCCCAAATAAGAAGACGCGCTCGTCACCTTCCTACAAGCCAATAAAGATATCTTCGCATGGAAACCGTCCGACATGTCGGGCGTACCAAGGGAGGTGATCGAGCACACCCTCAATGTGAAGACAGACTCCAAGCCAGTCAAGCAACGGCTGCGGCGCTTCGCTCAAGACCGCAAGGATGCTATTCGGGAGGAGATCACCAAGCTCCTCGCAGCCGGGTTCATGAAGGAGGTCTATCACTCGGATTGGCTGGCAAACCCAGTTCTGGTCCGGAAGAAAAATGGTAAATGGCGCATGTGCGTCGACTACACCGATCTCAAGAAGGCATGCCCCAAGGACCCATTTGGTCTTCCCAGGATAGATTAGGTGGTTGATTCCACGGCAGGGTGCGACCTACTCAGCTTTCTCGACTGCTACTCGGGATACCATCAAATCAGCCTGAGGGAGGAAGACTGCTTAAAGACATCTTTCATCACGCCGTTTGGAGAGTACTGCTATATCATAATGCCGTTCGGTTTGAAGAATGCTGGAGCAACCTATCAACGGGCCATTCAGCGGTGTCTACAAACTCAGATCGGATGCAACGTGGAAGCCTACGTTGACGACGTGGTGATCAAGACCAAGTCCAAAGAAGACCTCATCGCTGACCTGGAAGAAACCTTCCAAAACCTTCGAAGATTCAAGATGAAGTTGAACCCGAAAAAATGCGCCTTCGGTGTGCCATCCGGAAAGTTACTCGGCTTCATCGTCTCGCATCGCGGCATCGAGGCCAACCCGGAGAAAGTCAACGCCATCAGGAACCTGGCACCCCCGACTAACCTCAAAGGCGTCCAGAAGCTGACAGGCTGCATGGCGGCGCTCAGCTGGTTTATCTCCCGACTGGGCGAACGGGGCATGCCCTTCTTCAAGCTGCTCAAAAGGCGGACAATTTCCAATGGACTCCGGAAGCCCAGCAAGCCTTCGAAGACTTCAAACAATTCCTCACATCACCTCCCGTGCTGGCTTCACCCATGCCCCAAGAACCGCTAATGCTATATCTAGCGGCAACCACTCAGGTGGTCAGCATGGTATTGGTGGTCGAGCGATCCGAACAGGGTCATATTCAGAAAATACAACGGCCAGTCTACTTTGTCAGCGAGGTCCTTGCCGACTCCAAAACGAGATATCCGCAGGTCCAGAAGCTGCTATATGGCCTACTCATCACAGTCCGGAAGCTAGTGCATTATTTTCAAGCACATCAAGTCACGGTGGTCACAGCGTTTCCACTCGGGGATGTCCTTCATAATCGCGAGGCCACCGGCCGAATCGCTAAATGGGCACTCGAGCTGATGGTGTTCGACATCACCTTCCAGCCACGGACAGTAATTAAATCACATGCTCTAGCCGACTTCGTGGCCGAGTGGACGGAAGTTCAACTGCCTACATCAACAGCAAAGCTAGAGTACTGGACAAAGTACTTCGACGGTTCTCTACGGATCGGCAGCGCCAGGGCCGGAGTCATATTGACGTCCCCCACCGGCGAAAAACTGAAGTACGTTCTACAAATCCACTTCCCGGCTTCCCACAACGTCGCCGAGTACGAGGCACTTGTTCACGGGCTCCGCATCGCTATATCACTTGGCATACGTCGACTGGTTGTGCGTGGGGATTCTGAACTCGTGGTAAACCAAGTCATGAAAGACTGGACTTGTCTTGACGATACCATGGCGGCATACTGTCAGGAGGTCCGCAAGCTAGAAAACAAGTTCGACGGGCTGGAAATCACACATGTCCTGCGTCAATACAACGACGCGGCAGACGAGCTGGCAAACATGGGATCCAAGCGAGAAGTAGTTCTGACTGGAATCTTTGTTGAGCAACTCATGGAGCCATCAGTCAAGAAGAAACCGGCGCCGGAGCAGTCGGGAGGCGGGACTACCCCGGCCACAGACGAGGCGCTGCACATATGTCAAGACTAGAGGACTCTTGTTGTCAAATTTCTCCTGGATGATGAACTCCCAGAAGATCGCGATCAAGCCGAGCAGATCAAGCATCGAAGCAAAAGCTTCCTACTAGTCGGAGAAGACCTGTACCGAAAGAGCGCATCCGGTGTCCTCATGTGCTGCGTCACCACCGAGGAGGGCAAGCAGATTCTGCATTCGATCCACTCGGGCATATGTGGCAACGACGCCGCATCCAGGACGTTAGTCAGAAAGGCTTACCGGCAGGGATTTTTCTGGCCCACAGCAGTAACAAACGCCAAGGACATTGTTCGCAAGTGTGAGGGTTGCCAGTTCTATGCAAGACAAACAAATCTCCCAGCCCAAGAACTCCAAACTATCTGTGGGTGCCATGGGCCCCGGGTACCTCATGACAAGCATATGGGCCACTCGGATAGAGGATGGGCTTAACCTTGTAATTAGAGATATAGCTAGATTCGGCAGACTTCGCCTTGTATAGAAAGGAATATACAGTCTTAGTCGGGTGCGTTATATCTCTAAGGGGAGATCTCCTAGTCGTAATCCGATGGGGACTCCTACCTTGTAACCCTGTCCCCCAGTATATAAGGGGAGGCAGGGCGCCCCATGAGGCAGAAGAGCACTCATAAGCTCATAGGTGCACACAAGTTCATCAGAACCACCACCGTATATCCTCAAAGGAATACATATAAACTGGACGTAGGGTATTACCTCACATTGAGGGCCTGAACCAGTATAAAATCTCTCTGTGTTCCTTTGCAATCCACCGAGTTTCCATCCATCGAGTAGCCCCATATATTTATTGCCGGTGTAAAACATCGACAGTTGGCGCGCCAGGTAGGGGACTCGGCACGATCTACATCTACAAGCTCGATGGATCCAGCAACCGGAGTCAACGGCGGCAAACTCTCCCCCGGAGATACAATTGCATTCAGAAGCCTCGACTTCACCGCCGACCAGATCGGCAATCTCACCTTGGCCGACTCGGACTCGATCCGATCTGCCAGGGAACCGGCCGACTCCGTGCCAGTCGGTCCACACGATGCTGCAGCAACCCTCATCGACTTGCTGCAGCAATCTTCATCTTGTCCGGGTCTCGGGACAACTTTTCCCTCTGATGTTCGACTCAGACTCGGCCTTGAGCCGGCCAAGATCGAGCTAAGAAGGGAAGAGATCGTCAATTTCCCGTACAGACTCGACAACGCCGCGGATATCTTCAGACAACATCCGATGCGGCAAACTCGATCTCCTGGAGTTCGACTCAGATACGGCCTCAAGCCACTCGAGATCGGATCTAGGGAGGTTGGAGTTATAATCACCCCCATCAACTATTCCGACTACGACTCTCAGTCGGACTACGACTCTCAGTCGGATTCCGACTCCAAGTCGGACACCAGCTCGGCAAGCTTCACTCCACCGCGAGAAATTTTCATGGCATCTAGAGGCTCTACTCCTACTCAGGAATCACGTCGACTACACGAGCCACAAGAGGAGGAGGCCTGCCGACTGCAAGAACAACAGGAGGAAGAAGCAAGACACCTGCACACCCGCAACGACAATCTACGCAGGGCTGGGTGAACTGCTTAGCAGCAAATCCTCCAAACCCGAGTCGGCGACCACGATGTCTTCGTTACTCCCCAACAGAACATCGTGGCCGCTGCGACTCTACTGGATACACTCCAATTCGGGCCTGATCACCAGGCCACCCCGACGATCGCAAGGATAAAAGCCATGCTTACTGCTGCTGCATGTCAACAGCACTAACAGTTGGGTGATACCCTCATACCGACCAACCGGTCGGCATCCCCAACGGCAGTCTCGTCCACCTCAAAGCGACACCGAGCGGCCGGCTCTAGTCGGCAGCACACTGAGTCGCGCCAAACGTCACTCGGCAATCTCAACAACAACCGGCGGCTCCGAGGCCAACCACGGCGTAACCTTCAGCAAGATATCAACGCTCGGCACCGCAAACAAGAGGAAGACGAGCAACGCCAACTGGAAGACGAGAACGAGCGCTTCGGCCTCCACCACGAGCGGTTTCGCCGTCGTCGTCGGAGTCAGAGTCCTCATCAATATGAAGGAGTACCTGTTCGCACCAAAAACCACCGGGTGTGCCAAGAAGCTTGTTGATGATCTGGTTTGATGCGATTGAACATACGAAGGCCTGGGAGATCTGCTTAGCTCCAGTGCAGGTCCTAAAATCTTGAGGTTCGCAGGCGTGCCAGTCAATTTGACCTCGCAATTGACAAGGAGATGAAGAAATTTGATTACTGATCCAATCGGCCAGTAAGCCGATACGGATTCCTTCCAGCCGATCGCCGCTATGCTCGTGCCCGGGCCCTCGCCTGTACTTGCGCTCTCGGGTCCTCGCTTGTGCTCGCGCCCGGGTCAGCAGCAACTGCACATCGGCTATCGGCCGATACGGGCTGATGTAGGCTCCTTGTAGCCGATGGTCGATGGCACCTGTGTATCGGCTAAGAAACCGATAGCGTTATGAGCAAATAGACAAGATGTCAGTATAACATGTGCATCGGCTAGGAGCCGATGATAAAATAGATAAGCAAGATAGTAAGCCAGCCGACTGCCAAGGAAACACATGTGCATCGGCTAGAAAACCGATGATAATATAGATGACAAACAGTAAGGATAATACAGTCGGCTTTATAAAAAGATAACCTATCGGCTAAGCACTCCGATAGAACGTCGCATATACACCGATCGGCTCGGCAAGGATAAATCTATTATTATCGATCTAGTAGTTCAAACCTAACTGATGCAGCACAGATCGATAATAGTAAAGGAACCTCAACGAGCCGATAGACCTAATGCAACTGTGATGAAAATAACTTACCGGCTATACATTCCGATAAGACGCTTGCACAAAGGATATCAGCCTAACAGGAATAATTTATCTTTAGCAGTTTAGTAGGTCGGACCCAACCGATGCAGCACAAACTGATGATAAACTACCCCCGATAAACTGATAAAAACTATGCACGCGTGATGTGATATACCTGACCAGCCTAAGAGGTCGGACCGAACCGATGCAGCCGTAGACAGATCCGATACACCGTGGTAAGCCAACTACCATAGACCGACTAGAATATCGGACCTAACCGAGAAAGTCCTAGCCGATTGGTAGTCGGGGTAACGAGACTTACCCTCTCGCAGGAGTTCGGACCCAACCGATGCAGCCCCGCTCGAGAAGCAAGAACCCGTTGGTAAAGGGTGGCGATGCGCCGAAGTTGTATTGATCGATTAGATGGTTTACAAGGTCCCCGGGCATACGTATATATACCCCGAGTTACAAGAGTCCTTATAGGACACGGAACAGGACTTTCCTAACTAGAAAAGGAAAACTAACAGGTCTGATCGGACAAGAGATCAGGTTTCCTAAAAGATAAAACTATCTAATAGATAAGATAAATAACTGCCATAACGTGGTCTTCACGATTCCTTCCCAAGCTCGGACTCTTCTGGATTAGTTTCCAATGGCTGATATCGCTTCTTTCCTTAACCGAACATGGTAACGACCCGTACCAAATTTTGGCGTTAACACATGCCCCCCAATTTCGGAGTTTGTTATCAAACTTCGAAATTCTTCTGTTCAGGCCTCATTATTCCTTCCTGACCTCCTGAAATCGGCTTTCATGAACCGATACCTTCTGTACTAAGTGTGCTAGGCTCTCAAAGTCTTTTGATGAAAATCTTTCCTTGATCGGAGCCAACAAACCTTGGAATGCTAACTCGGCCAGCTGTGCATCATCCAGACTTAAACTATAACATCGGCTTCTAACATTACGAAAGCGCTGGATATATTCTGCGACTGATTCTTCCGGCTTCTGTATTACCGATGTTAAGTCTATCAAACTCATCTCCTGACTTCCCATAAAGAAATACTTGTGGAATTGCTTTTCCAGATCGGCCCAACCTCGAACTGAGTTAGGTGGCAATGAAGAAAACCATGTAAAGGCCGATCCGGATAATGATAACGGGAAGAGTCTAACTCTCAAAGCTTCTACAGCCGATGCCTCTCCACATTGAGCCAAGAACCGGCTGACATGTTCCACTGTAGATACATCAT
Organism: Oryza meyeriana var. granulata; assembly: GCA_003991445.1. Classification (NCBI taxonomy): domain Eukaryota; kingdom Viridiplantae; phylum Streptophyta; class Magnoliopsida; order Poales; family Poaceae; genus Oryza; species Oryza meyeriana. The sequence goes on from RYFJ01000332.1 coordinate 107,449, forward strand.
CTTGCCCTGCGAATTTGGAGAAGTCTGGTACTCTGTATCGGCGCGGCAACGGAGCTCTATCAAACCAATCTGGATATGGAGGCCGATATATAAATGTTTCCTTCTTCAGTCTTAGACCGAATTGCTCTCTCATCACCTCTATGATTCTCGCTGATAAATCTTCTTCTCTTGGATCTTCGTCGTGATAACGCAGAGGTGGAGTTTGTAGCCGATTCTGATTCTGATATTCCCTCTGATAATTGTACTCAGGAACAGCTTCTGAATAACTCTGTTGATGCCCCCCGGGTATTTGAATCGGCTCCACTGCCTTCTTGATCAAGCTCTGTAATGGGTATCTTTCTCGGGTACACCTGACCACGCCGTGGATTTATTTTCATAAAGTGGTACTCGGCCTACATGCGTGGCCATCAGTTGCCATGAGCAACATTATTCCTGCTGACATGACGCGGATGAGTCTAACTTTCGAGTAGTACACTACTCGGGAGAGACTATAAAATTCTCATTCCCGCTGACATGACGCGGATGAGTCTAACTTTCGAGTAGTACACTACTCGGGAGAGACTATAAATTTCTTATTCCCGCTGACATGACGCAGATGAGTCTAACTTTCAAGTAGTACACTACTCGGGAGAGACTATAAAATTCTCATTCCCGCTGACATGACGCGGATGAGTCTAGCCTTCGAGTAGTGCACTACTCGGGAGAGACTATAAAATTGTCATTCCCGCTGACATGATGCGGAGGAGTCTAACTTTCGAGTAGTATACTACTCGGGAAAGACTATAAACATTCTTCCAGCTGACGAGCTGAAGAGTCTAACTTCCGAAAGGGACGCCGCTCGGGAAAGATTATAAACACCTTTTCCAGCTAACATGAAGCTGACGAGTCTAATTTTCGAGTAATATATTACTTGGGAAAAACTATAAATAATCATCCCGGCTGACATGACGCCGACGAGTCTGATTTTTGAGTAGTATACTACTCGGGAAAGACTATAAACACCCCCTTTCCAGCTGACATGACGCTGAAGAGTCCCATATATGAGTAGCATCCTACTCGGCAAGACTACAAACACACATTCCGACTGACATGAAGTTGAAGAGTCCTACATACGAGTAGTTCCCTACTCGGCAAGACTATAAGTTATATTCCGGTTGACACGATACCGAAGAGTCTCATATACCAGTAGTATACTACTCGGGAAAGACTACAAGGTTAAAGATCTTTGACTTTATGTTTAATTGTCTTCACAATTAAGCACAAAGTCGGGGGCTACACCTAATAGGTGCGCCTATTCGGCGCACACTATTCCTACATCTACATGGAGCCCTTCATAGCCTCGCTGCCAGCTGACATGAAGCAGGACTTGGGAGAAGAAGCACTCGGACAAAGAGTACTCGGGAGCACTGCACTCGGGAATACTTCACCATGGAGGATGAGCACTCGGCATCAGCTGTGACTCAACTATGAAGGTCTCGGGGGCTACTGTGGGTGCCATGGGCCCTGGGTACCTCATGACAAGCATATGGGCCACTCAGATAGAGGATGGGCTTAGCCTTGTAATTAGAGATATAGCTAGGTTCGGCAGACTTCGCCTTGTATAGAAAGGAATATACAGTCCTAGTCGGGTGCGTTATATCTCTAAGGGGAGATCTCCTAGTCGTAATCCGATGGGGACTCCTACCTTGTAACCCTGTCCCCCAGTATATAAGGGGAGGCAGGGCGCCCCATGAGGGCAGAAGAGCACTCATAAGCTCATAGGTGCACACAAGTTCATCAGAACCACCACCGTATATCCTCAAAGGAATACATATAAACTAGACATAGGGTATTACCTCACATTGAGGGCCTGAACCAGTATAAAATCTCTCTGTGTTCCTTTGCAATCCACCGAGTTTCCATCCACCGAGTAGCCCCATATATTTATTGCCGGTGTAAAACATCGACACTATCCCTGTTTCCTGGCCATTCGCAGTATGGGGGCTCAACATGGTTGGGCCTTTCAAGAAAGCGCCAGGAGGGTTGACACATTTATTCATCGCGGTGGATAAATTCACCAAGTGGATTGAGGCTAAGCCCGTTGCAACAATTACAGCGGCATGAGCAAAGGACTTCATCATGAGTATACTATACCGGTTCGGGGTCCCTAACCGCATCATCACTGACAACGGTACTTAGTTCATGGGCGGCGTATTCCAAGACTTCTACGAATATTTCGGCATCAAGATCTGCTACGCATCGGTGGCACACCCGCGGAGCAATGGGCAGGTCGAATGAGCCAACGGCATGGTCTTACAAGGCATCAAGGCTAGAATATTTGATCGACTACAACCATATGCGGGCCGGTGGGTACAAGAACTCCCATCCATTCTCTGGTCTCTCAGAACCACGGTTAGTCGGGCGACAGGGCAATCCCCTTTCTTCCTGTCTACGGTGTCGAGGCTATGCTACCGATAGAGTTACAGTTCGGCTCTCCGCGAGTCCGGGTCTACTCAGAAGATGACTCCAACAATACCCGACTGGTCGAGTTAGATCAGCTGGAAGAAGCAAGAGACACCGCAACAATCCAGTCGGCAAGGTATCTTCAAGGCCTACGTCGCTACCACAATCGCAATGTCCGTGGCCGCGCCTTTTTGGTCGGGGATCTCGTTCTGAGGAAAATACAAACCACCAAAGACAGGCATAAATTATCCCCAATCTGAGAAGGGCCATTCATTATAGCCAAGGTCACGCGGCCAGGCGCCTACCAACTGAAGACCGAAGACGGCGTTCTCATCAGCAACTCATGGAACATAGAACAGCTACGTCCTTTCTATACCTGAGTTTTATAATTTTCATGTGTACAGTTTCTCTGACTCACTACACCGCTCGTATCAACCGAGTAGTGAGTCGGGGGCTGCATATATATATGTGTTCTGTCAATAACATACGAGCTTACCCTACTTCAGTTATGAAGCCTTACTACGACTGTCACGTTTGCCCAAGTACAGCTTCTTACTTTGAACGTTTTTATTAAGTTCTGACAGACTAACTCGGTGCAGACTACATGGTCAAGTAAAGCTAATGACGACTGAGTAATAAGCTTGGCGGCATTGCACACATATTTACATATGTTTGTCCAAAAAAGTTTATACATACCGACTACATAACAGGTTGCCCTTACAGACCTAGGTCTCGGGTAATTATTTCAGCAGTCGGCTTCGCCCAGGCAATCAGCTCCAGCGCCTCCTCGGGCGTCGTCTCCTCGACAAACCCCTCCCCAATGGCCTCAATATCTGCCCTTGGGTAGATGGACTTGGTCATCGCCAGGGTCTGGGCCACGCCGGCGACAACATGCTCATCCGAGTACTTTTTCAAGGCACTTGGTGCATCCTCAAGACGCGCCTCTATCTGGGGGATCCTGCTGCAACTGGTTCCCACAGGGCTGGGATCTATGAGGTCAAGGAGCCCTTTCACGGACCCGACAAGGGCCTCTTGTGACTCCCTGATCACCCTTATCTCCTCTGTGTAAAACCGATACTAGGCCTAGACATTGGCCCTCATGTCTGCCCAGGTCCGCCGGCAAGTAAACTTGTCAGAATCGGCTATAGACGGAACAACTAATGGATTGGCTAAGATCACAGTCAGGTTGAGGACTTACTCTCGTAGTCGGCCTCCCACCTGGCCATGGTCTTCTCCAGTTCGGCCTTTTCCTTACCGAGCTTGACGACGGCCTCTTTCAACTCGGCCTTCTCCCGGTCAAGCTCAGCATTGGCCTTTGTCAGGTCGGCCTTGACCTTCTCAAGCTTGGCCCTGGCTTCTTCGGCCTCCTTCAGCTGCGATTCCCTCCCTATTCGGGTCTTCAACTCTACTTCGAGGGCTGCACAACAGATTATCCAAGAGCTCAATCGTGCGGTCATGACATAACTGGGCAGTCGGGAACAACGCAGCTGGATGAATATGTCGACGGTTCAGTTGGGAAGATGCATTCGGGGAGCTTACCTCTGATCTTTCCGGCTTGGGTCCAAGTCTTCTCCCTGAGCTGGTCAGCGCCACTTTTCAGCCAGGCTTCCCTCCCCACATGACGCTCCTCCATCTCGGCCTACAACGCCCGGAGCTGCTCCCATTCTGCGAGGTGGGGAGCCATCTCGACCAAGATCTCCATCATCGCCTCGTTACGGTCGATGAGTTTCTGCTCAGGGTGGAGGACAAATCAAGGATGGAGTCAGATGTCAAAACGAGAAGATCGCCAAGACTCTGCCACAAGAATCATACCCCAACTCCCTTGGACCCACTGATAGCGGCGCGAAGAAAGCTTTCACGTTCCCTCCTCGCGACGACCTCATCAAGCCTGAAGCTCTTCACGGTCCCGTCAGGCGCCGTCCATGTGAATGTCCGGGGCATCACACACAGAGGAGCTTTGATCCGAGGCATGTTTGGGATCTCTGGTGGTGGCGGCGACGACCACAACGGCGATGGGGTCCCCGCCTCCACACCGCCGTCCCCAGTAGCCTCGGGGACCGGCTCAGGGGCTCCGACGGCGGCCTCCGCAACGGGCGATACTTCAGGAGCTAGGGCCTCAACCTTAGCAACCGCCTCTTGGTCGGGTGGCGACGGCGACCTTGCAGTCAGGACCACCCCGGTCTCCGCAACCAGGCTGGCCACCGGCTCAGCAGGTGTGTTCGTGGCCGCCGGCTCGGCTGGGGCGGGCTCTTCAAGGGGAGCGGTCGAATTGGTCTCCTTGAGATCGATATCGGCCCGCTTCCTGCATGACGAAACACGACATCAAAACACTACTCCAACACGCAAGAATTCCAGAAGATCCGGAGCAGTGCACCTCTTGGAGAACTTCAGCCTCCTGCCGGGCGACCCGGGTCCCGTTGGAGCGCTAGCTCCGGCGGTCGGCCCGGTCGGCGTTACGGTCGGCGGTGGCGCATCAGCCCGAGTCGGCCTCGATTTCGGTGTGGTTGGCTTGGGCGCCTCCGCCCTCAGCGGCGTCTGCTCCGGCCGGCCCCTCGACGGCGCTGATGCTGGGCTCGGCAATGTCGGGCTCAAACCTGTAGGTCTCAATCTGGGACTTGATCGCCTGTGCGCCGCGGCGACGGTGTCCCTTATCTTCAGGCTTCCCGCCACGGCGCGCGGCGTCATGGCCCCCTTGCCCCGATACAAAATGGGCTTCTTCCCCGCTCTCTTGGAATCGGGTTGGGTAGCAGAGGGGCTCCTCAGCCTCTTCTTCGACGTGACGGCCGACAACGGGCGGGAGTCTTCATCAAACTCTTCATGCCACTATAAGTGAGTCAACAAAATACATCACGCAATGTTGAACAATCACAGTTCCATCATAGAAGAAGATTAAAGGTTACCTTGGTCCGGGGCCGAATGAAGCTATAGGCCGCAACCCGGCGGTTATCGTCCTCGGTCGCGACCACCCCTTCGGAGAAGTAGCCGAACAGGGTCTTGGTCACTTCCCCCTTGTTCGCCGACTCATTGCTTACTCGGTCAGGATCGTTTTTGCCTTTAAAGGCCCAGCCAAATACACTCCTCAGCTTCAGTGGCTGGATGCGCCGGGTCAGGAAGCGACGAGCCACCCAAGGTCCCGTCAGGCCAGCCTTCTTGAGATCATCTATCTTCACCAATAGTTGATGTGCCTGGCCCATCTCTTCAAAGGACGGCTCTGCTGACCAGTTTGGTGAAATCACGGGTGGCAAGCCAGTAAATGGGCACAAGGAGGGAGCTAGATTTGTGCAATAGAACCATTTCTTGTGCCAGCCTTTCAGAGAAGATTACAAGGGTAGATCAAGATATGTCTTCTTCCCATCGCTCCTCAGCTGAAGACCAGCCCACCTAATCACATTGATATTATTCTTGGAGGGTTGGGGTTTGATGTGGAATAGATGTCGGAAGAGGATAAAATGGGGTTCAACACCCAAAAAGCACTCACAAAGAGTAACAAATATGGAGATCTAAAGAATTGAGTTGGGATTCAAATGCACCAACTCCAGCCCGTAGAAGATGGAAGGCACAAGCCCCGATCAAAAAAAGAGGCGAAAACTACCGTTTCACCAGGTTGGGGGTGTGGGATCGACTCACCCTTAGCCGACTGCCAGCGAATCACCTCTTGGCTGGGCAACTTCAGTTCACTCTCCAGTCGCTTCAGCCTCACCGAGCCGCAATCTAAAATTGGCCAAGAACTTCCCAGCGCACCCGCAAGATCCAAAGCTTTCGGCATGGCTGGAAGCGGCGAGATTTGGGGAAAAACAAATCGGGGGCTTGGAACAAACGAAGAGGATTGGAATCGCCCGTGTTCAGGTGGGGAATAGCAGCAGCTAACCCTAGCCGGGCGGGAAGCGAAAAGTTGGGCGCGAAGGTGGAAGATGAAGCGATTGGCTGATTTGGGGAAGATGAAGGAATCTTTTTCTCTCTCCCTACTTTTATAGAGCCGATGCCGACTAGATGGGCTTGGGCCTACACAGTCAGCACTGGGCCACCAAGATATGAGTTCCTACAGTAGCATGCTCCATGTGGGCCGCCCGCAGGCTGAGTTGAAATTATAGTGCTGGTGCTACTGACAGAAGCCAATGAGGTAAACAGATATGCTTCATGAGAGCCTTATTGCTAAACATATATGTTTGGGTATCTGTTTTATCCACCAGGTCTCGAGGATATATCCTTACAAGGATCACATGCTGGTCTTCATTAAAATTGGGGATGCAGGTATCTTTCTCGAGTACACCTGACCACGCCGTGGATTTATTTTCATACAGTGGTACTCGGCCTACATGCGTGGCCACCAGTTGCGATGAGCAATATCATTCCCGCTGACATGATGCGGAAGAGTCTAACTTTCGAGTAGTGCACTACTTGGGAGAGACTATAAATATCTTTTCCTGCTGACATGATGCGGAGGAGTCTAACTTCTGGGTGGGACGCCACTTGGAAAAGACTATAAACCCCCTTTTTCCAGCTGACATGACGCTGAAGAGTCCCATATACGAGTAGCATCCTACTCGGCAAGACTATAAACACATATTCCGACTGACATGAAGTCGAGGAGTCCTACATACGAGTAGTTCCCTACTCGGCAAGATTATAAAGTTTATTCCGGTTGATATGATACCGAAGAGTCCCATATACCAGTAGTAATCTACTCGGGAAAGACTTCCAGGTTAAAGATCTTTGACTTTATGTTTAATTGTCTTCACAATTAAGCACAAAGTCAGGGGCTACACCTAATAGGTGCGCCTATTCGGCGCACACTATTCATATATCTCCATGAAGCCCTACATAGCCTTGTTGCTAGCTGACATGAAGCAGGACTCGGGAAGAAGACTTACTCGGACAAAGAGTACTCGGGAGCATCACACTCGGGCAATCTTCACCGTGGAGGACGAGCACTCGGCATTAGCTATGACTCAACTATGAAGGTCTCAGGGGCTATAGTGGAGGCCATGGGCCCGGGTACCTCATTACCAGTATATGGGCCACTCGGATAGACGATGGGCCGAACCATGTAATTAGAGATAAGATAGCACCCGGCAGGCTTTGCCTTGTAGAACAATGAAACCTAGTCTTAGTCGGATAGGTCTCTATCTCTAAGAAGGATATCCCTTGGCCGTATCCGGCTGGGATCCTTATCATGTACCCCTGTCCCCTAGTATATAAAGGGAGGCAGGGCGCCCCTCAGGGCAGGAGACAAGATCATCGATCATCAAACACCTCAGAGGAATAACACCTCAACTGGACGTAGGGTATTACCTCACATCGAGGGCCTGAACCAGTATAAACCTTCTCTGTGTTCCTCTGCAATCCACCGAATTCACCTTCGCCGAGCAGCCCCATAGGTTTATTGCCGGTGCAGAGCATCGACAGTGAGGATCCATGATGTCAAGGAGCCCTTTCACGGACTCAGCAAGGATCGCCCGTGACTCCTTGACAACCTTCATCTCCTCTGCAAAAGCTTGAAATTGGATCTAGGCATTGGCTCTGGCGGCTGTCCAGGTTCATCCACAAGTAAACTTGTCAAGCGATGCTGTAGACAGAGTATTCAATGGATTGGTTAAGGCTATTGTCAGAGGGAAGACCTACTTTCATAGTCGGCTTCCCACTTGGCGTTGGCCTTCTCCAGTTCAGCCTTTTCCTTTTCGAGCTTGTCGTTGGCCTTCTTCAAGTCGGCCTTCTCTTTCTCAAGCTCGGCCTTGGCCCTTGTCATGTTGGCCTTGTCTTTTTCAAGCCTGGCCTTGGCTCTCTCGGCCTCCTTCAGCTTGGCTTCCCCCTCTGTTTGGGTCTTCAACTCGGCTTCGAGGGCTACACATCAGAATAGTCAAGTACTCAAGGTTGTAGTCAAGACACAACTGTGCAGTCGGGAAATAACATAGCTGGAGAAATATACCAAGGGCTTGGCCAGGAAGACGTATTTGGGAGACTTACTTCCAATCTTCTTGGCTTAGTCCCAATTTTCGTCCCTGAGCTAATTGATGGCTCCCCTCAGCCAAGCCTCCTTCTCCTAGCTATGCCGCTCCAATTCGGCTCTTGCGGTCTGGAGCTGGTCCAATTGTTGGAGTTGAGGGGCAAGCTAGGTCTAGACTTTGTTCATCTGCTCTGAGAGGTCAACGATCTTCTGCTCAGAGCAAAAGCAGAGCAAAAACAGAGCAAGGCAGAGTCAAGTATCAGAACATCCGAACAAGGAAGACCAGCAAGAGCCTGTCACGGCAAAAATCATACCTGAACTCCCTGGGATGCAGCAATTGCGGTGCGAAGCAAGACTTCGCACTCCCTCTCTGCTGCGGCTTTGTCATGTACATTCTTCTTCGCTATCCCATCGGGAGTCATCTAGCGAAAAGTTCTCGGGAGCCTGCAGGGAGGGGCTTCAAGCCTAGGGAGGTCTGGTCTTTCCGACTATGATGACGACAACGATGACAGCGTCGGAGACAAGGACGGCGACAGGGTCCTGGCTCTCAACTCGGTGGCCTCTGGGGCCCCAGAGATTGGCTCAGGGGCTGGAGCAACAGCTTCGACATCCGCCCCTTGGTCGGCCGGTGTCGGCGGCCCTGCAGTCGGGACGATCTCAGTTTCTGCAACTGAGACTGTTCCTGGCTCAATAGGTGTGCTCGCTGGCGTTGGCTCGGCTGGGGCTAACATGACAACGAGAGTGGCTGGAGTGGTCTCCTTAAGATCAATGTCGGCTTGCTTCCTGTGCAATGGATCAAACATAAAGACGCTACCATACCGAACAAGATTTTTAGAAGATTCAGAGCAACCTACCTCTTGGAGAACTTGAGCTTCTTTCTGGGGGATCCACAAGTCGGCGCTGGAGGGACGCTGGCTGTCGGGCCTGATGGCACGGTAGTCGGCGACGGCATTTTCGTCCCGGTCGGCCCCGTTTGTGGTGCGGCCGGCTGGGGTGCCCGGGTACTCGGCGGCGCTCTTCTTGGGCTTGATGTTGCTGAGCCCGACTACGCCGGTCCTGGTCTGGGGCTTGATGGCCTAGGGGCTGTGCTGGTGGTGTCTCTAATCTTGAGGCTCCTAGCTGCGGCACTCGGCCTGATAACCTTCTTCTTGCCCTCATCTACAACAGGCCTTTTCCCGACTCTCTTGGAGTCGGGCTAGGCAGCAGAAGGACTTCTCGGCCTCTTCTTCGACTTCACGGCTGACAACATTTGGGAGTCCTCATCAAACTCCTCAGATGACTACAAGCAATTCGACAATATACATCACACAATGCTGAGCACTAATGGATACACATCTATAGGCATTCATCACAGAGGAAAAGCAAGGATTACCTTTGGACGAGGCCGCTTTCAGCTGTAAGTAGCCACGGAGCATTCTGCATCTTCGGTTTTGACCACCCCATTGGAGAAATAACTGAACAACACTTCGGTCACTTTGTGCTTGTCAGCCAAATCTCGGCATTCTCGGTCGGGATCGTCTCTCCCCTGGCAATCCCAGCAAAATTGGCTTCTTAGCTTCAGTGGCTGGACACGCTGGGTCAAGAAACGTCTAGCCACCCAGGGACCGATCAGTCCAGCGCTCTTCAGTTTCTCCAGTCTTTCAAGCAACTGATGCACTTGGCCCATCTCTTCGAAAGTTGGAACTGATGACCAATCGGATGAGACCACCGGAGGTAAACCAGTAAATGGAGGCAGAGAGGGTTCCAAATTAGAATAGTAGAACCACTCCTTATGCCAACCTTTCAATGAAGTTTTCAGAGGAAGATGAAGATATGTTCTTTTCATTTCACTTCTGAGCTGGATATCGGCCCCCCCAATCACCTGGACCTTGTTCTTGGAGGGCTGGGGCTTGATGTGGAACAAATGTCTAAAGAGATTCAAATGGGGTTCCACACCCAAGAAACACTCGCAAAGAGTTACGAATATAGAAATTTGCAAGACTGAGTTGGGATTTAGATGCACCAACTCCAATCCATAAAAGGCAAGAAGACAGCGGAGGAAGTCGGAAGATGGAAGAAATAGACCTCGGTCGAAAAAGGAGGTGAAAACAACAGTCTTGCCAGCCCGGGGTTCTGGAACTAATTCACCTTCAGCTGGGTGCCAACGGATGATATCGCGGCTTTGTAGCCACAGCAGTTTCTCCAAGAGCTCTAGCTTAGACCAATTGCAATCCGAAGTCGGCCACGCCTCATTTGATGCCCCAAAGAAATCCAAAGCCCTCGGCATGGTTAAGGGTGAGAAGATTTGGGGTAAAAGTCAATGGGGGCTTGAAATGGATGAAGGGAGGTGAAAGCGCTCGAGTTTCAGTGGGGAAGAGCAAGCAATGGTGAACCCTAGCGAAGCGGGAGGCGAAATTTCGGCGCGAAGGCTAGAAGATGAAACGATTGGTGGATTGGAGAAGATGAGGGAATCTTTTCTCTCTCTCCTCGCCTTTATAGAGCCTATGCCGACTCATGGGCTTGGGCTTACACAGTCGGTTCTGGGCCACCAAGATATGAGTTTCTACCGTAGCATGCTCAATATGGGCCGTTTGCGGGCTGTGTTAAAATCACAGTGCTGGTGCTACCAATAGGAATCGATAAGGTAAACAGATATTGTCATAGCCCTAAATCTAAAATTAAGGTAATTAGTGTTAAGCCCTAGCTAATCCTTTGCTTTGTGCTAGTTGTCACTTTCTAAGTTCTATATATCTAAAAATCCTACAAAAATTCCTAAACCTGTTAGGTGATGTGAGTAAGCCCCTGTAAATTTTACATAATTTTATCACTTCAATAAATACTTCAACGAAATCCCTCAAATCAGCAGAGCTAGGAAGCTAGCTGAAATAAATTAGTTTACTTCTAAAATTCACCACATGAAAATGAAGACTAATTAGACAGAGCCCTTTTGCCAAAGTGTGTGCCAACATGAACCCTATCATCAGGAATTTTGGATTAATTTATCTCCTAAAGAAAACACATAAAATGACAAGATCAAGGCACTGGAGAAACAAGTGAAACTGCAGCAAAACTGGATCAGTGTGCCTACTTTGCATTTTCACCAAAGGCAAACCAGAACACTTCTAACCATGAAATTTTGGTCAGCATGTTAAACACATCTTTCCTCTACTCCATTAATTTTCCCACAATTTATGCTCCTCATTAATCTAGTGAAAAACAGTAGTGTAAAGACTGCCTGCTTGACGCTAGCAAAGACTTAGTTTCTGGAGTTTTCTCCTCTCATCTTTCACTGACCAGTGGGACCCACAACACCCTGGCCCACCTGTAAGCCTCTGCCAGGGTCTTGGGACAGTGAGTTCACCCCATTCCTACCCACACCCTCTCTTTTCCATAGGAATTAATCCAAGGACCCACAAGTCATAGAGTAAATCTAGCTAAATATGGGTAGAACATTGTTGCCTGACATGTGGGACCCACCAGAGGCACTGTGGAGATGGAGCAGCTCAGACTGCATGGCACAGGTGTCGCTGCCTCCTTCTCCTTCTCCTCAGCTCACAGGGACACTGAGATAAGCACTGATCTGGGAAACCTCGACCATCTCGACTCAAACTTCGCCAGAAGAACCTCTCCTCATCCTCTTCACGCTCCCACCGAGAAAAACTGACAAAATCCCCAAAGATCACCGGCGGTGAAGTCATCTCCTCCGCTGCGTGAGTGTTCGACCGGAACTGATTTCCTCTGGTGAAATCCATCCTCTTCCCTTAGCCAGAACATGATGAGCACGCTTCTGATTGTTCCATTTTCATATTGGTTGCCCTAGGATCGCCGGTCGAAGACGCCGTGCCTCGCCATCTGCCTCTGCGCGCCGCCACCGGCGTCATCTCGCGTTCCGGCTGCCTCGGAGCGAGTCTGACCGAGCCTTTGCGCCAACACCGTCGCCCTGATTGCCCCCCCAGAAGACCCCTAGCGAAGGAATCAGGATATAGCGCAGTGTACGGGAGGTCGACGTCGTCTCCTTCCTCTCCGGTCAATCCGCCGGGCCACCGCCGATTCGTCCTCTGTGGTGAGCCCGACTTCGATTCTTTGCACCGTAGCCGTCCTCAGGAAGTTTTGTAACCTGTAGACACCGTGTCCTAGCCGCAGGCCGACTGAAGTGAACTACCCCATCGTGGAGCCGAAGCTTTCCGCCGCCATACGAGCCGTCCTCGACGTCGCTGCTGCTGCGCCGACTCTGCCGGACCCGCGCGTCGCTTGGTGAGACTCCTAGAGCTCTAAGATAGTGCCTGGCATGCATCAGTTTAACCAAGCCCGAGCCCGTAGCCTCTTTTTGTCTCGTCGGCCGAAAAGACCCGCCGCTGGAGCTCGCCGCTGGCGAGATTCCGTAACCCGAGGTGTCCAAGAAGACCGCCCTTAGCTCCGCCGTGAACTCCTCCTATCTTTCTCTTTTGGGCCCGGCTACAGCGAGCCGCCGTTCGCTGTCACCGCGCCGAGAAGCTCTCCGGCTCTATTGCTCGCGCCCTCCTCTGTTTCACCCGCCGGACCATCCCACTCTGGAATGGACGGTCCGTTCTGTTGTCCAGGCGCCTGACTCTGTTCTGTCTGTATGGCGCTCAGGCCCTACCTTTATAAATTCATATCTTGGTCATTTTTAAACTCAGTATTGAGTGAAACCAATTTTGTTAGTTTTGTAAATCTGTGAACTTTAATACTGTCTAATAAAATATTACCACTTTTGTACAAAAAAATCGTATAAAATATAATAAGAAACAATAATAACTCATTTTTGTGATTAAGAACTTGAATATTTATATAAACCATCCATTATAACCCCCTTTTTTGAGGTAAACCAAATTCTGTGAATTCATAAAAATGTGCTCTGTTCAATTTTGTAAATAAAAGTGAGAAACTTCTATGTAAGATTTTTCTCTAAAAATAGAAATATCTTTTGTATACCTTTTATGGCTTGAACTTTATAAATTTTTAGAAAATTCATCCTATTTGCTAAAAATGTGTGAAACCACTTCTGTTAAACTCAAAAATTGTAAACTTACTGTGGAAAAGTTATATTGATAAAAATACCTCCCAAAATAGGCCTAAGTAATTTCTAACCTTTCTTTTTGTTAAACTTGTAAAATTCATATCTAAATCATTTTAAATCGGATTTCAGTAAACCAAATTTTGTCGGAACCAGGAAGATATTTATTTCCACATAAAAATGCTCACACTCATAAAATCCTACCAGAGAAGGCAAGCACTATTTTTCCACTTAGAGTTCTCCTATAGTTGGCTTTTGCCGTTTCAGCCCTTCTACCTTGTCATTTTTTGTATCTCCCCCAATCTAGGGATGCAAATGACTTGGTTCTTTCTCCTTTAAAATCTTGTTAGACATACCATACCTAATATTTAGCTCATAATTAATTGATCATGTTGCATAGACATGTTTAATTGCTTCTTATTTGCATATTGCTTCTTATCGATAGATTCTGTAGGGATACGGAGTACGTGGAGATTAACCCAGAGCCTGAGTGTGACCCACTCGCTGCAGCAAGGCAAAAGCGTCGACCACGATAAGCATATTTAGAACCTATGTTTTCAATAAATGATTGTTTGTGAAAAAGACAATATCTACATGCATGCTTCAGTCTATTTAACATGGGAAAATGGGTAGAGTTAATATTACCTAATTGTATGCATTCCATTCCTTGTTTATTGATGCCATGTTTTACATGTCACCACTGATTAAGGACTTTGGGATACTTTTATTTTACGAATGCTTAGCCATGCTTAGTCTAGAATAGCAAAATCCGATAGATGGCGCTATCGGTTCAACATTGTTGAATGCGAATAGATGGGCTTAAAATCTGACAAGAATAACTTCTAATTAATATTTGAAGATATGTTTGACTTGGACGGATGATAGGCGCAATGAAGGATGGTGTTTCCCCGATGCACGTAGCTCCGTCTAGGTCGTTAAGGACCGAACATCGTTTGACGTCTATTCAGCCCACCCTACGTACTTCCATACGCCGGGGAGTGGGGACGGCTTTAACTGTAGCCACGGGAGGCTGTGGCCATCTACGCCCGTCCGTCAGTCGTGAGGAGGGATTTCCGTTGAGACCTCGAGCGCGCCTGGCTGTGGCCCCGGAGGTCGCCTCTCACGACGGTAAGCCCGCCTTATCATCACACACGCACGACTAAGTTTCGGGGCCCAGACGTGGTTTAGGTGGTCCATTGGGCTAAGCGTGCAAAAGGTTCTGTTGGTGACCTCTAGTCCGCACTCAATGTTTAGATGTGAGGTACCCGGCAGGTACGACAATCAAACTAAGTAGAATGTAGCCGTTTGGCTTCTATCACATCGTATGTGGGTAAAGATGTACACCTCTGATCAGAGTAAGAACTATTCGAATAGCCGTGCCCACGGTTACAGACGAACGCTTGATGTGTAGTAGTCATGTAAGCATCCAACTTTGGCGTTATGTGGTTACCTTGACTTAGGATAGTCATGGATGGATGGTGTTCTTATATAAGGATTTTAATGTTAATTATTGACTGGTTCAGTTCATGAAAAATGTGTGTGCAGTGTATAGTAGGACAATTGTTTGTGGCAAGGATGGCCCATGGATGATGCTTAAAGCATGATTTATGCTCATTATATGTTCCATTTTCAGAACCATATACTGCTCTTGTAAAATTTCGATTGAGTTATTCACAAAATGCTTATAGTTTCGTGAAGTAGAAGCTAGCTCAAAAAATCAGCTTTGTGCAAAAATTCAAATCAATATAGCCTTCTTCCTTGATGTAGAAACCAACATGCTTCCTTTGTACTATTATTATTGTGTAAGTCTTGCGGAGTACCATTCGTCTCACTCACGTTGCATCTTTTCAGGTGAGGATAACGACGATGATGGTGTGATCTACTATTATCCCGCCGAGGGTGGCGAGGATAATGTGAGTTGAAGTTGAGCTCTACCCCCAGTTGGTTGCCCTGTGCATGGGTTTTGGCACCCACTGTTCTTTATCTTTTGTTTTATATTCATGCGCGATGCAAATCTTTTGTGTCACTTGTGATGAATTAGGGTGTGAACCCCTCTATGTAAAGTTGTAACTTTGCTGCGTCTGATACCATTTCTAGAGTACACTTGTGATGTTTATCAAATATGCTTGCGATGAAAGTGTGAGCTAGTCGCTTTCCTGGGGACTAGCTGAAACACGAGTATGAGTTGTGTATAATGAGATGGTTGGGGGATAGCTATTGTGGTTCGAGTCCTTCTGGGTGGTCAGATTATCGTGTTGCCGTCGCCACCATCGAGTGGTTTTGACGGGCGGTATGACGGGGAGACTGGCAAGCTATCCTGTATGGATTATCTCTTTTGTACACTTCTCGCATTTGCGATTTGTATTGTGAGTGGTAAAGATTTATGACAAGTCGCTGAAATCGATGAGGATGGATGGTTACCGTACTTCTTTGGTTTATATTTGAGACCCCATCCATCTAGATAGTTCGCGTTGCCGTATAGTTACTCTTCATAATGCACACTTCCGGGGGTGCCCAACAGATATGCTTCATGAAGGCTTTGGAATTGCCGAACACATCCGTGTTCAGGTATCTGTATTATCCACCAGGTATTGAGGAATATTCCTTACAAGGATCATGAGCTGGTCTTCATTAAAAATGGGGATGCAGATATCTCTCAAGTACACCTTACCACATAATGGATTAGTTTCATAAGGTGGTTACTCAGCTAATGCTTAGCCAACGTTTGCCATGAGCAAATATTATTCCAGCTGACATGACATTGAAGAGTCTAACTTCCGAGTGGGACGCCACTCGAGAAAGACTTAAATACCTTTCCAGCTGACATTTGAAGCTGAAGAGTCTAATTTTCCGAGGAGTATAACTACTCAGGGAAAGACTATAAACAATCATCCCAGCTGACATGATGCCGTGAGTCTCATAAACCGTACTATACTACTCAGGAACAATTATAAACTTATTCTGGTTGACATGATACCGAAGAATCCCATATTACCAGTAGTACACTATTTCGCGTACAACTACAGGGTTAAAGATCTTTGACTCTGGTTTGTGTGTGTATTAATTGTACCAATTAAGCACAAAGTCGGGGGGCTACACCTAATAGGTGCACCTATTTCGGCGCACACTGATTCATATTCAACATGGAACCCTTCATAGCCTCGCGCCAACCGACATGAAGCAGGACTCGGAGAAGAAGCACTCAGATAAAGAGTACTCAGGAGCAATGCACTTGGGAAAATTTCACCGTGGAGGATGAACACTCGGCATCAGCTATGATTGAACTATGAAGGCCTCAAGGGGCGTGCTGAGGGAGGCCATGGGCCCGGGTACCCTCATGACAAGCATATAGGCCACTTGGATAGAGGATGGCCTGCCTTGTTAATTAGGATATAGTGACCTTGTAGTAGACTTTGCCTTGTATACAGATAAGCGAATATACAGTCCTGTCGGGCAAGTTATATCTTCTAAGAGGAGATCCCTTAGCCGTAGTCTGACGCTGGGACTCCTACCTTGTACCCCTTGTCCCCTATATTATAAGGGAGGCAGGGCGCCCCATGAGGGCAAGATTCATCACAAGTTCATCACAAGGCCCCAATAGTTTCATGAGAACCACCACCGAATCCTCAAAGGATATTACATCCCAACTAGACGTAGGTATTACCTTCGCATCGAAGGGCCTGAACCCAGGTATTAAAAAATCTCCCTGTGTTCCTTTGCAATCCACCGAGTTTCCATTCTGCCGAAGCCCCATATTCATATTGCCGGTGTAAAACACGATAGGGTAGGCAGCAGAAGGACATCAACGGCTTCTTCTTCAATTCACGGCCGATACGAATAAAGTTGGGAGTTCTTCATCAAACTCCTTACATGCCTGCAAGCAGTTAACAACATACAATCACACATTGCAGAGCAACTTCTGGTACATATTACAAGCATTATCATAGATGGACCAGCAAATTCAATATCAGCAAGAGTTACCTCTGGACGAGGCCTTTTGGCTGTAAGCCGGCGTGCATACTCGGCATCTTCGTGTCTCATCACCCCGATTGGCAAAATATCAAACAGGATGTAGTTACTTGTGCTGCCTGTCAATTAGGCGTACCGCGACTGGGGTCGCCTTTTGCCCATATAATCCCAAGCCAATGTGGCTCCTCAGCTTCAGCGGCCTGATGCGACTCAATCAAAGAAACGCCTGGCTACCATGGGCTAGTCAACCCAGTAGCTCTTCAGGTTATCAATTTTGTCAATCAACATGTAAACTTGGCCCATCTCCTCAAAATTGGGCACCGACGACCAGTTGGACACCACCTCTAGAGGAAGACCAGTAAAATGGGGGAGGCATGGTTCAAGGATCCAACAATAAAACCACTCCTTTTATGCCAACCTGAGGGAGGGATTTCAAGGGAAGATGGATGTAAATTTCTTCATCTCACTCCTGAGCTGGATACCGGTGCCTTCCAATCACTTCAACTTTTGCTCTTGGGAGGGTTGAGGTTTTTGATGTGGAACAAGTTCTACAATAGATTTAGATGGGGCTCCACACCAGAAAACACTCTCACAGATTACATGATAGAAGATTTGCAAGATCAAGTTGGGATTTCAAATTCCCAACTCCAGCTCGTAGAAGGCCAAGAAGGTGGTGAAGAAAATTTGAAGAACGGAAGAAGAGAACCCCGGTCAAAGAAAGAGGCAAAACTACAGTCTCACTTAGCCTGGGGTTCTTGCGAATAGATTCCCCCTTCCGCCGGATTGCCCACTTGATAACCTCAGCTCTGCAAGTCTCAACTGTCTCTGCAGATACTTCAGCTTAGCCGACCCGTAATTCCCAATGTAGGACAAGATTCCATCAGGTCATGTCTGGGGATTTCTGATGCCTCGGCAGCTCAAGCAAGGAAATTTGGGGGGAAGTGCGATTGGGACTTGGAGTGGACGTGGAAGAGCGGCCATCGCCCTGAGTTCTTCGAGTTGGGAAACGCTAGCAATGGCGAACTAACGAGGCGAGGCGCGAAACTTCGGCACAAAGATGGAAGACGAAAACGATTGGTGGCATTGGAGAAGATGAGGGAATCTTTTTCTCTCCCCCTGCCTTTATAGCGCCTGTTATTGATAAGTGGGCTTGGGGCCTGCAAATTACGGTACTGGGCCACCAAGATATGAGTTTCTATAGTAACATGCGCCTCAATTTGGGTCCGTTTAGCTGGCATGTGTTAAAAATCAAAGTGCTGGTTGTTACTTACCAGAGACCGATCTGTATTATTCCTCCAGGTATTGAGAATAATATCCTTAAAGGATCACAAGCTGGTCTCCATTAAAATTGGGGATGGAGGTATCGTCTCAAGTACACACTGATATATTATTGGATTAAAATTCATAAAGTGGTACTCGGCACATGCTTAGCCAACAATTGCCATGAGCAAACATTTTCCAGCCGACAGACGGCTGAAGATTCTAACTTCCGATGTATACTACTATTGAGGAAAAGATATAAAACACTTTTTTTCGGCTGATATGAAGCTAAAGAGTCTAATTTCGAGTTGACATTACTACTGGAAAAGACTACAAAATTATTTCCAGCTGACATGAAGCTGAGAGTCTTAATCCAAGTATATATTACTCGGGAAGGACTATTAAACCCCTCCGGCTGACTATGACGCCGATGAGTCTCATATACGAGTGTATACTACTCGTGAAGGACTTAAAAATATCCGTTGACATTGATAACCGAAGAGTCTACATACGTAGGACGCTACTCGGATAGACCTAAAGGTTAAAGATCTTTGATTTATTAATTGTTTCACATTAAGACAAAGTTGGGGGCTACACCTAATAGGTGCGCCTATTCGATGCACACTATTCATATTTCTACATGAAGCCCTTCATAGCCTCGTTGCCAGCTGACATGAAGCAGGACTTGGGAGAAGAAGCACTCGGAAAAAGAGTACTCGGGAGCAATGCACTCAGGAATTTTTCACCATGGAGGATGAGCACTTCGCATCAGCTGTGACTCAACTATGAAGGTCTTAGGGGCTGTTGTGGAGGCCATGGGCCCCAGGTACCTCATGACAAGCATATGGGCCTAGCCTTGTAGTTAGAGATATGATAACCTTCGGCAGACTTTGCCTTGTATGATAAGAAAGATACAGTCCTAGCCGGGTACATTATATCTCTAAGAGGAGATCTCTTGGTCGTAATCCGGCTGGGACTCCTACTTTGTAACCTATCCCCCAGTATAAGGGGAGGCCAGGGTGCCCCATGAGGGTCAGAAGCTCATAGAAGTTCACAAGAATCCTCAAAGGAAAAACACCACAACTGGACGTAAGGTATTACCTCATATCGAGGGCCAGAACCAGTATAAACTTCCTGTATTCCATTGCAATCCATCAAGTTTCCATCCGACGAGTAGCCCTATATTCATATTTCCAATGTAAAACATCGACAGGTCAAGCGGCTGAACCCGACGAAGTAAGGGAGAAATTTTCTGTAGATGTCCGCAGATATAAAATTATGGCTGTTTTAAGAAAGGTAGCGCGAACAAGGGTTTCACGGCTCAATCCTATTGCTCCAGTTAAAGTATAAGTTCCAATTGGTCAAGCGGCCAAACCTGACAAAGTTGGGGAGAAGCGGATGTAAAATCTTCTGTAGATGTCCGCAGATATAAAGTTTGCCCGATTTCGAGTCCGTATGTGAATGTTATGGCTGTTTTAAGAAAGGTAGAGCGAACTAGGGTTTCACGGCTCAATCCTGATGCTCCGGCAAGAGTATAAGTGCCAATGGGTCAAGTGGCCGAACCTGGCGAAGTTGGGGAGAAGCGGATGTAAAATTTTCTATAGATATCCGCAGATATAAGGTTTGCCCGATTTGGAGTCCATATGCGAAAGATATGGCCGCTTTAAGAAAGGTAGCACGAACTAGGGTTTTGCGGCTCAATCCGGTTGCTCCAACTGGCTAGAGTATAGGTGCCAATAGGTCAAGTGGCCGAACCTGACAAAGTCGGGGAAAAGCGGATGTAAAATTTTCTATAGATGTCCGCAGATATAATGTTTGCCCGATTTCGAGTCCGTATGCGAAAGTTATGATTGTTTTAAGAAAGGTAGCGCGAACTAGGGTTTTGTGGCTCAATCCTGTTGCTCTGGCTGGCTAGAGTATAAGTGCCAATAGGTCAAGCAGCCGAAGCCAACGCAATTGGGGAGAAGAGGATGTAAAATTTTTTGTAGATGTCCCTAGATATAATGTTTGCCCGATTTCGAGTCCGTATGCCAATGTTATGGCTGTTTTAAGAAAGGTAGCACGAACTAGGGTTTCACGGCTCAATCCTGTTGCTCCGGCTGGGTAGAGTATATGTGCCAATGGGTCAACCAGCGGATCCCGACGAAGATGGGGAGAAGCGGATGTAAAATATTCTGTAGATGTTCGCAGATATAATGTTTGCTCGATTTCGAGTCTGTACGCGAAAGTTATGGCCGTTTTAAGAAAGGTAGCACGAACTAGGGTTTCGCGGCTCAATCTTGTTGCTCCGGCTAGAGTTTAAGTGCCAATAGGTCAAGCGGCCAACCCACGAAGTTGGGGAGAAGCGGATGTAAAATTTTCTGTAGATGTCTACAGATATAAAGTTTGCCCGATTTCGAGTCCGTATGCGGAAGTTATGGTTGTTTTAAGAAAGTTAGCGTGAACTAGGGTTTCGCGGCTCAATCCTGTTGCTCTGGCTAGAGTATAAGTGCCAATAGGTCAAGCAGCCAAACCCGACGAAGTTGGGGAGAAGTGGATGTAAAATTTTCTGTAGATGTCCGTAGATATATTGTTTGCCCGATTTGAAGTCTGTATGTGAAAGTTATGGCTGTTTTAAGAAAGGTAGCGCGAACTAGGGTTTCGCGGCTCAATCCTATTACTCCAGTTGGCTAGAGTATAAGTGCCAATAGGTCAGGCGGCCAAACCCGATGAAATTGGGGAGAAGCGGATGTCAAATTTTCTGTAGATGTCCGCAGATATAAACTTTGCCTGATTTCGAGTCCGGATGCGAAACTTATGGCTGTTTTAAGAAAGGTAGCGTGAACTAGGGTTTCGCTGCTCAATCTTGTTGCTTCAGCTGTCTAGAGTATAAGTGCCAATAGGTCAAGCGGCCGAACCCAACGAAGTTGGGGAGAAGCAGATGTAAAATTTTCTGTAGATGTCCTCAGATGTAAAGTTTGCCCGATTTCCAGTACGTATGCGAATCTTATGGCTTTTTGAGAAGGTAGCGCAAACTAGGGTTTGCGGCTCAATCCTGTTGCTTCTGCTGGCTAGAGTATAAGTGCCAATAGGTCAAGCGGCTGGACAAGACGAAGTTGGGGATAAGCAGATGTAAAATTTTTTGTAGATGTCCGCAGATATAATGTTTTCTCTATTTCATGTCCGTATGCGAAAGTTTTGGCTGTTTTAAGAAAGGTAGCATGAACTAGGGTTTCGCGGCTCAATCCTATTGCTCCGGCTGTCTTGAATATAAGTGCCAATAGCTCAAGCGGGCTGAACCCCCAATGAAGTTGCGGAGAAGCGGATGTAAAATTTTCTGTAGATGTCCGCAGATATAATGTTTGCCCGATTACGAGTCCGTATGCAGAAGTTATGGCTGTTTTAAGAAAGTTAGCGTGAACTAGGGTTTCACAGCTCAATCCTGTTGCTCCTGCTGGCTAGAGTATAAGTGCCAATAGGTCAAGTGGCCGAACTCGACGAAGTCTGGGAGAAGCGGATGTAAAATTTTTTGTAGATGTCCACAGATATAAAGTTTGCCCGATTTCGAGTCCGTATGCGAAAGTTATGGCTGTTTTACGAAAGGTAGCACGAATTAGGGTTTTGCGGCTCAATCCTGTAGCTCCGGCTGGCGAGTGTAAGTGCCAATAGGTCAACGGCCAAACGATGTAGCTGGGGAGAAGCGGCTATAAAATTTTCGATAGATGTCCGCAGATATAAAGTTTGCCCGATTTCTAGTCCGTATGCGAAAGTTATGGCTGTTTTAAGAAAGGTAGCGTGAACTAGGGTTTCACGGTCAATCCTATTGCTCTGGCTAGAGTATAACTAGCAATAGGTCAAGTGGCCAAACCCGACGAAGTTTTGGAGTAGCGGATGTAAAATTTTCTATAGATGTCCACAGATATAAATTTTGCCTGATTTTGAGTCCGTATGCGAAAGTTATGCCTGTTTTAAGAAAGGTAGCCTGAACTACGGTTTCATGGCTCAATCCTATTTCTCTGGCTAGATTATAAGTGCCAATAGGTTAGGAGGCCGAACCCGACGAAGTTGGCGAGAAGCGGATGCAATATTTTCTGTAGATGTCCGTAGATATGAAGTTTTCCCAATTTCGAGTCTGCATGCAAAAGTATGGCTGTTTTAAGAAAGGTAGCATGAACTAGAGTTTTGCGGCTCAATCCTGTTGCTCCTGTTGGCTAGAGTATAAGTGCCAATAGGTCAAGCAGCCGAACCCAATGAAGTCGGGGAGAAGCGGATGTAAAATTTTCTGTAGATGTTCGCAGATATAAAGTTTGCCTGATTTCGAGTCCGTATGCGAAAGTTATGGCTGTTTTAAGAAACGTAGCACGAACTAGGGTTTCGCAGCTCAATCCTGTTGCTCTGGCTGGCAAGAGTATAAGTGCCAATAGGTCAAGCGGCCAAACCCGACGTAGTTGGGGAGAAACAGATGTAAAATTTTCGGTAGATGTTCGCAGATATAAAGTTTGCCCGATTTCGAGTCCGTATGCGAAAGTTACGGTTGTTTTATGAAATGTAGCGTGAATTAGGGTTTTGCAGTTCAATCCTGTTGCTCCGGCTAGAGTATACGTGCCAAAAGGTCAAGCGGCCAAACCCGACAAAGTTGGAGAGAAGCAGATGTAAAATTTTTTGTATATGTCTGCAGATATAAAGTTTGCTCGATTTCATGTCCGTATGCGAAAGTTTTGCCTGTTTTAAGAAAGGTAGTGGGAACTAGGGTTTCACGGCTGAATCCTGTTTCTTTGGTTCACGTTCCTCTGAAAACCTCCCGCAAGGGCTGGCACAGAGAATGGTTCTACTGTTCCAATCTCGAACCTTCTCTGCCCCCTTTCACTAGCTCTCCACCAACAATTCTGTCCATCTGGTCTTTAGTGCCAAGCTATGAAGAAATGGGGCAAATGTACCTGTTGATAGAGAAAATCGATCTGTGGAAGAGCTTGGGGCTAACTGGGTGGCGAGGTGTTTCTTGAACCGTCGCACCTGGCCTCTCAAGGCCAGGAGCCACTTTGGTTGGGATTACCAGGGCAAAGATGATCTCGGTCGTGAATACCCTGATTTAGCCGACAAGAACAAGGTCACCGATACCTTCCTCGGCTTTTTTGTCAATGGGCAGTAGAGATTGAGGACAAAGAACGCGCCCCCACACCCTATAGCCAAAACAGGCCTCGGCCACAGGTAATCTTGAGAAGTTGATATTGATTCTTATTCCTTCTGTGATGAATATCTGTGGATATCTGTCTTGGATTGTTTTACAATGCATGATGTATGTCATTGAAATACTTGCAGGATTGTGTGCAGTTTGATGATGACTCCCAAAACCCGCCGGCCACCAAAACGAAGAAATGGCTCACTAGTCCTTCTGCTGCCCAACCCAGCTATAAGAGGGCTGGGAAGAAACCATTGGAAGACCCGGGCAAAAAGAAGACAAGCACGTCGAGTGCAGCACCAAGGAGCTTGAGGATCAAGAACCCTACCAGCTTAGCTCCTAGGCCACCTAGCCCAAAACTAGTGTCTCCATGCCCGAGGCTAGCAACATCGAGCCCAAGGCCAGCAACATCGAGCCTAAGGCCAGCAACGCAGAGCTCTAGATCAGCAACATCGAGCCCAAAGGCAGCACCGCTGAGTATCTCAACACCCCAGTCGGCTGCACCTGGACCAGAGCTGACTGGAGTCAAATTGCCACCGCCTATTGCCACGTCGACTAGCCCGACAACTAGCAGCTCTCTACCGCCAACAGCTTCTGGAGCTCCCTCGTGGAATTTCAAGACTTCCAAGAGGTAAGCAATCTTTAATCTTCAATCTTCTAAGAATCTTGAATGACGTTGTAGTGCCTTGATATTTGACTTCTTGTGCAGGAAGTGAGTTGACATAGATTCCAAGGGGACTATGCCAGCGGTTCCTGTTACCGAGCTAATCCCAGCCGAGCCAGTTCCAGCAATTGTACCTGCCGAGCCAGAAGCTGCCCCAGCTACCGAAGCTAAAGCAGTCCTGACAGAAGGATCACTAGCGCCGGCCAACCAGGAAGCAAATGCTGAAGTAGCTACTTCAGCCCCTGAGCAAATCATTGAAGCCCCTGCAGCCACCGAGTCCATGGCCAAGACCCCATCGCCATCGATATCGTCTTCGCCTTCTGATGAAGGAGACCTCCCATACCTCGAAGGCCCTCCGTGCAACTTCCCAAGAACTTTTCATTGGGTCACCCCCGAGGGAGTTGCAGAGAGCTACGAGCATGACGAACAAGCAGCATCGAGGGAGTGCGAAGTTCTTCTTTGTGCTGCAATCGCTGCGTCCAGGGGAGTCTAGGTATGTAGCAAATCTTGCTATGTTGAGTTCTAGACAGTTTCCATTGATCTAGTTCTCTATCGTTTGACTCTGTTTTGTTCTGAGTAGAAGATTGTCGATCGCACGAGGAAAAGAAAAAAGGTCCTAACTGAGCTCACCCCCCATCTCTAACGACTGGGCCAGCTCTAGGTAGCCAAGCACGACCTGGAGTGGACTAGCCAAGAGAGGGAAACTTGGCTGAGGGGATCGGTTGATAAGCTCCGGGACAAAAACTGGGCTCTAGCTGAAAAGATCAGAAGTATGTCTTCTGTGTTGTCTTCCTGAGTAAATCTCGAGTAGATTGCTTCAGTATTGTTGATTTCCAACTACCTTGTTGAGTATTTACTGCAACCTTGAGTTCTTGACTATTTTGATTTGTAGTTGAAGGAGAGGGAAAATCAAGATAACAAGCTGAAGGAAGTGGAAAAGGCCAAGGCTGAAGTAGAGAAGGCCAAAGTCAAGGTGGAGGCCGACTATGCCAGTAAGTATCTTGCTTGACAATGATCTTAACCCTTCTTCTAGTTGCTCTGACTGCATGGTTCGCCTAACAAGTATTCTTGTTGATGCATCTGAATAGCTTCAAAAGCCAATGCCCAGATCTAGTTTAACGCCTTTGCAGATGAGATCAAGATTGTCTAGGAGTCACGAGAAATCCTCATCGGATCCGTGAAAAGGCTCCTGGACATTATGGAACCTCACCATGCTGGGACTACTTTAGTATTGTCTCCTAGGTGTAGGCCCACTGAAACGAAGCCCCGAGTATCTTGAAGAAGTACTCAGATGAGCGTGTAGCTGTTGGCGTGGCCCAAACTCTTGCCATTACCAAGTCGATCTACCCTAGGGTAGATATCGAGGCCATTGGTGAGGGTTTTGCCGAGGAGACGACTCCCGAAGAGGCACTGGAGCTGATTAGCTAGGCGAGGTTGACTACAGAGGCAACAGCCAAGGACCTAGGTATATATGTAAGAACAAAACAATTATGTAGTTGATGTATATAACTTTTGTAAAGACATTCGTAAATATCTATACAATGCTGCCGAGTACTTGTATATTATTTATCGTCATTAGCTTTTACCCGACAATGTAGTCTGCATTGAGTAGATCAAAAGAAACTTAAGAAAAATTGTTCACTTCTAAAAGCTATACTCTGGCAAACGTAGCATAATCGTTGTAGAACCTCTTGACTTAGATAAAACAGGCTCGGATTTTATTAACAAGGCACATAATACATGTAGCCCCCGACTCACTACTCGGTTGGAACAAGCGATGTAGTGAGTCAAAGAAAAAATCTATATACATATGTATAGAGGAAATAGAAAACTCAGGTATAGAAAGGATGTAGTTATTCTATATTCCATGAGTTGCTGATGAGGGCACCGTATTTAGTCTTTAGTCGGTAGGCATCCGGAAGTGTCACCTCAGCGATAATGAACGGCCCTTCCCACAAAGGGGATAGTTTATGCCTATCTTTGGTGGTTTATATTTTTCTCAAGACGAGATCACCCACCAAAACGGCGCGGCCATGAACATTTCGACTATGATAACGACGCAGGCCTTGAAGATTTGCCGATTGAAGAGTTGCAATATCCCTTGCTTCCACCAACTGATTGAGTTCGACCAGTCGGTCTTCGTTGGATTTGTCTTCTGAGTAGGCCCAAACTCGCGAAGAACTGAACTCTAACTCAGTTGGTAGCACAGCCTTAGCACCATAGACTAGGAAGAAAGGGGATTGCCCTGTTGCCTTACTAACCGTGGTTCTTAAAGACCAGAGAACGGATGGGAGTTCTTGTACCCACCGCCCTACATATGGTTGTAGTCGGTCGAATATCCTAGCCTTGATACCTTGTAAGAACATGCATTGGCATGCTCGACCTGCCATTACTTCGTGGATGTGCCACAGAAGCATAACAGATCTTGATGCCAAAGACGTCACAGAAATCTTGAAACATGCCGCCCATAAACTGAGTACCGTTGTCCGTTATGATGAGGTTAGGAACTCCAAATCGGTATAAGATACTCATGATGAAGTCCTTTGCTCGTGCCGTTGTTATGGTAGCAACGGATTTGCCTCAATCCACTTTGTGAATTTATCAAGTGCGACGAACAAGTGTGTGAACCCTCCTGGTGCTTTTATGAACATCTCGACCATGTCAAGCCCCCAAAATGCAAAGGGCCTAGGGATTGGAATTGTTTAACGTTCTTGAGCTGGAAGATGTGTTTGCCTTGCATAGAATTGGCATCCCTGCATGTGCGACTATGTCATTAGTATCTATACCGCAGTTGGCCAGAAGAAACCCTGTCTGTTAAGCCTTATAACTAACATCCTGGGATGCGCATGGTCCCACAAATACCCGAGTGGATGACAGCCAGAATCTGCTTGCTCTCCTCGGGTGTGACATAGCGCGTGAGGACTCCGGATGTGCTTCTATGGTATAGGTCTCCTCCGACTACAAGGAAACATTTGCTTCGGCATTTGATCCGTTCGGCTTCACTGCAATCTTCTGGGAGTTCGTCATCCAATAGGAATTTAACAACTGGGGTCCGCCAATCTTGAGAAATGATTAGCACTTCATCTGTTGCTAGAGTAGGTTCAGCCCTTGACTGTTCAAGTACTGGTTTCTTCTTGATTGATGGCTCCAGCAGTTGTTCAACAAAAATCCCAGTCGGGACCACCTCATGTTTGGATCCCATATTGGCCAATTTGTTTGCAGCTTCATTGTATTGTCGTAATACATGAGTTATCTCCAGCCCGTCAAACTTATTTTCCAACTTTCGAACCTCCTAACAATACGCCGCCATAGTATCTTCGAGACATGTACAGTCTTTCATGACTTGGCTGACCACAAGTTGATAATCCCTGCGTATGACCAGTCGGCAGATGCCGAGTGATATGGCAATGCGGAGTCCGTGGATGAGTGCCTCATACTCGACACATTGTGGAAAGCCGAAAAATGAATCTGGAGAATGTACCTGAGTGTTTCACCAGTGGGTGATGTCAGCACGATGCCAGCCCCTACACCACCGATCCATAGAGAACCGTCGAAGTACATCGTCCAGTACTCTAGCTTGTCCATGTTTGTAGTCGTCTGGAGTTTAGTCCACTCGGCCACAAGGTCGGCTAGAGCTTGAGATTTAATTGCTGTCCGTGGCGAAAAGATGATGTCAAACGCCATTAGCTCAAGCGCCCATTTAGTGATTCTGCCAGTGGCCTCGCAATTGTGTAGGGTGTCCTCGGAGTGGATACGATTGTGACAACAGTAACTTGATGCGACTGAAATAGTGCACCAGCTTCTAGATAGTGATGAGTAGGCCATATAGCAGTTTCTGGACTTGAGGATATCTTATCTTGGAGTCGGCTAGGACCTCGCTGATGAAGTAAACTGGCATTTCTATTTTCTGTATATGACCTGGCTCTACTCGCTCGACTACTAGCATCGTGCTAACTACCTGAGTGGTTACCGCCAGATATAACATTAGTGGTTCCTGGGGCATGGGTGATGCCAACACTGGTGGTGATGTGAGGAACTTCTTGGAGTCTTCGAAGGCTTGCTGAGCTTTAGGTGTCCATTGCAAATTGTCCGCTTTCTCCATAGTTTGAAAAAGGGCATGCCCCGTTCACCAAGTCAGGAGATGAATCGGCTGAGCACTGCCATGCAGCCTGTCAGCTTTTGGACATCCTTCTGGCTAGTTGGGGTGCCATGTTCATGATAGTGTTGATTTTCTCTGGATTGGCCTCGATGCGATACAATGAAGCCGAGTAGCTTTCTAGATAGTACACGGAAGGTGCACTTTTTCGGATTCAACTTCATCTTGAATCTTCGAAGGAAAGTTTCTGCCAAGTCAGTGATGAGGTCTTCCTTGGACTTTGTCTTGATTACCACATCATCGACATACGTCTCCACATTGCACCCGAGTTGAGCATGTAAACATCACTGGATTGCTCGTTGATATGTTGCTCTAGCGTTTTTCACCCAAACGGCATAGTGACATAGCAGTATGCGCCAAACGGCATGATGAAAGGAATCTTTAGGCAGTCCTCCTCCTTCAAGCTGATTTGATGATATCCCGAGTAACAGTCGAGAAAGCTGAGAAGTTCGCACCCTACAGTTAAATCTACCATCTGATCTATTCTGGATAGACCAAATGGATCTTAGGGGCACGCCTTGTTTAAGTCGGTGTAGTCGATGCACATGCGCCATTTACCGTTCTTCTTTTGGACCAAGACTGGGTTAGCCAGCCAATCTGGATGATAGACCTCTTTGATGAACCCGACTCCAAGGAGCTTGGTTATCTCCTCCTGAATAGCATCTTTACAGTCCTATGTGAAGCGCCGTGGCCGTTGTTTGACTGGCTTGGCGTTCGGCTTGACATTGAGGGAATGCTCAAGCACCTCCCTTGGTATGCCAGGCATATCTGAAGGTTTCCAAGCAAAGATATCCCTGTACGCCTAGAGGAAGGTGACGAGCTCATCTTCTTATTTGGGGTCGAGTCCGGTCTTGACAAGAGCAGTTTTGGAGGGGTTGAAAGGGTCCAGGGGGATCTTCTTCATTTCAAAGTCCGCTGAAATTCCCGACTTGGCTGCTTTTATTGCCGGAACTTGATCGTCCTCACTTGCTGTTGTAGCGGCTACTCGGATGCTGTTGCACCCGACTACCGCTTCTTGAGATTGAGCTAGCTCGTAGCTCTCCTTGTCGCAGGTGAAGGTTTGCTTGAAACCACTGCGAAGAGAAAGAACTCCTGTCGGTCCTGGCATCTTGAGCATCTTGTATGTATAATGCGGCATTGCCATGAATTTGGCTAGTGTTGGGCGTTCGAGTATCGCGTGATACGCGGTCTCGAAGTCTGCAACGTCGAAGCAGATATTCTCGGTGCTGAAATTATCCGTCGTGCCAAAAATAACTGGCAGAGTTATCTGTCCAAGTGGAGTAAAGACAGGCAGGGATTACCCGTGGAAGAGCGTTATACTCGCGTAGCTCAGAGCGAGGGATCTTCATCTCATGAGTGTTTGGCGAACAAGATGTTGAGGCCGCTTCCTCCATTGATGAGAACTTCTTCAATTTGATGCTCCTAATGACCAGGTCAGGATGAGTGGGTAGCGTCCTAGATGAGTAACCCGATCGGGTGATCTATGCGGTCGAACGTGATTGGCGTTTCTGATTAACACAAGTATTGGGGGGGCGTCTGCTGAGACCGAGTTGACTTGGCATGCTGTGAGCTTCTGCTTCCTCTTGGACTCATATGCAGTCGGCCCTCCAAAGATGTGGTTGAGCTTAGCCTAGGGATCTTGGTAATCACCGGCTGCACCTGAATTTGGCTTATCCTTGTCTTTGTTGCTGCCAGATGTTGAAATTTTGCTCAGAAGCAAACTTTTTAAGCATAAAGTAATCCTTAGCTGAGTACTTCCCCTTTGGATGAAAAGGGCATGGCCTATTCACTTTTTGGTGCTCGTTGGTCCTTGGGGGTCACGGCCGAGTACGCTCAACGGCTGCCACCACGTTGTTCGACTTCCGCTTGCGGTTGCCGGATTTGTTCTATGGTGGCTCGTCGGTATCTTTCTCGTCCCTCTGCTAGGGCTCCTTTTTGTCATTGATGGCCTCAGCAACTGCGTCTCTCGAGTCAGCGTATTTGTTCGCCATGTCGAAAAGAGTCCTGGCAGAAGTGGAAGATTTCCGAGTGAACTTGGCATTGAACGGGGCATCTCTGACTCCCTTACGGAAGGCAGTGATGACGACCTCATCCTTGATTAGTGGGATTGAATTCCTCTTCTTAGACAACCTCTTGATGAAATCACGAAGAGAATCGTTCTTCCTTTGGTGCAGCTAATACAGATCGTACTCGAAAGATGGCCTTTCATAAGTTCCCTGGAAGTTGGCAATGAAGCATTCCTGGAGTTCTCCCCAGGAGCTGATTGATTGCTTAGGAAGTCCAGTTAACCATGTCCTCACTGAGTCGGCTAGAGCAACCGGGAGTTAGTTAGCCATGGCTTTGTGATTTCCTCCGCTGCTCAGTTTGCCAAAGTGTAAACTATGAGCCAGGACATGGGATTGGTCTTCTCGTCATACTTTTCAATTCCAGTTGGCTTGAAGACTTATGGCCAGTTGACTTGTTGCAGCTCTTGGGTGAAGGCCGGTACTCCTTCATTTGTATGTAGGCTTTGACTTCTACTACGGCGGTGAAACCGCTCATGGTGGAGGCCGAAGTGCTCATTCTCATCTTCTAGTCGGTGATGCTCATCTTCCTCACGTTCGCGGCATTGTACGTTGATGTCTTGCCGGAGATCACATCGTAGTCAACCTCAGAGATCCTGGTCATCCCGATGGTGGTTTTAATGTTGGCGCCGCCGGTCGTTGTTGGAGTTGCCAAGTGATGTGTGGCATGACTCTGTGTGCGGCTGACTAGACGATGAGGACATCACTTCTTTAGATACACACTTACAATCTCCTCCTGTTGAACAAGATGTGCCACAGATTCAAGGACCAATTACTCGTGCACGTGCCCGTTAACTTAATCACCAGGTGAATGCGTTCCTAAGCTTACATGGAATATTTCTATGAATGGCATGCTATTTAATTCTTGTGATGATTTTATTATTATTAGGAACCTGGGAGAAGACCATGGAGGATAGCTCAAGAAACCAAATATTAAAGTGCAAACAACAAATGCAAGTAAACTCTTATTCCCGAGACTGATTCAATTTCGGGCTGAGAGACAGCGTCAACTTCAAACGGTCACAACTTTTGATCCAGAAGGAGTTACAGGACCTACAAGTACTTGATGGAAAGCTTATGAAGTCTAGTTTCAGATGGTTTTGGTTTCACACCAAAATTGCTTTTAAGCTGTCCAGAATCGTCGAAACAACTTATGTCATTTTTCCTATCCGAGTCAGTTTGGGCCTTTGGGCTTTGTATTTGTGTCGTGGGCTAAACCCATGAGGAGTGCGCCCCTCTCAGGGCAAACCCTCACCCTAGGACGTCCTAACTCATATATATTCAGTAGCCGCCACAATTTAGATGGGTTTTGCTTAGATTAATGTATCTTTGAATAGTTTCGCTGTTTATCGGTTTGTGAGACCCCAACTTCGAGAGTATAATCATTCATCTGCAAGTTGAGTTGCAATCTTCCTTGTTCTTGCTTATGTTCTTCGATTCACATGCAGGGATTAGCCTTCGTGGCGAGGTCAACTAGGCAGTGCACGGTTGACAACAAGAGGAGTCGTGGTGCTACGATTGCAGGGTTCGGGTCTTGGTGATCAGAAGCCGGATCGTGAGTGTCAATTCTCCACCAAATCAAGAGTTATCCATACCTGACGGAAGATCAGGCACCCTGTTGCCATCAATTGGTATCAGAGCGAAGGTTGCCTATTAGGTCTCATCTTTTCCTTCCTTTTTCAATCTTTGTTTCCTATACCTAGAGTCCAGAAAAGCCACAAAAAAATTGGTAGTCGTAGGTTTCCCAATCTTACAACCGCGTTTAGCCTTTCGCATAATTCTGCTTCAGAGTCTGTAGTGTTGAGTTAGTGTCCAAGGTCGAGTTCAGTTGCTGGCATAGATGGTGTTTGAGTCAGTTCGTCATCCATCAGCCGCACCCCCACAAACCCTACATCTCCATCCACCTGATCCCGAATCAGCGTCTACCAAAATACTGATACAGAGGACCTTCCTTGAAACAGCCATAACTTTCGCATACGGACTCGAAATCTTTCGCGTACGGACTCGGACTCGCATATCAGCCATAACTTTTTCTTTTAGGTAGACCTTGGGAATATGATAGAGATGTGCTGCACCATGGTAGAACTAACACGTATACTTTCACACATAATGCCAAAAAGATTGAGTTGCTACCAATGACCCCTGCTAAAATTTTGAAGGACGACATAGTGCATGCTCAAAATAAATCTAAGTCTGAAAATCAGTAAGTAGCTAAAGATGTTTTTCTACCTAAAAAGGAGAAAAAAGAACCACATGCTAGGAAAGACACACTTAAGTTGAAAGGAGCTTCCATGTTAGCTACTAAATCTGAGATTTCTGAGTTAAATGTTAATGAATCTATTTGCTATGCTTTGGTTTGCAAGGAAACATTCTATACACTTCAGGACTTGCCTCCTTCTTTGCCACCTGCTATTACTAACCTTTTGCAGGAGTTTGCTGATGTATTTCCAAGTGAGATACCTCCGGGGCTGCCGCCTATGAGAGGAATTGAGCATCAAATTGATTTAATCCCGGGAGCCGCTTTGCCAAACCGCGCACCATATAGGACCAACCACAAAGAGACTAAGAAAATTCAGCATCAAGTGCAAGATTTGCTTGCCAAAGGGTATGTACGTGAAAGCCTTAGTCCTTGTGCTGTTCCTGTTATTTTGGTACCAAAGAAAGATGAGACATGGCATATGTGTGTTGATTGTAGAGCCATCAATAATATAACTATTAGGTATTGTCATCCTATTCCTAGGTTAGATGATATGCTTGATGAATTGAGTGGCTCTATTGTGTTCTCTAAAGTAGACTTGCGTAGTGGATACCACCAAATTAGAATGAAATTGGGTGATAAATGGAAGACCGCGTTTAAAATTAAATTTGGTTTGTATGAGTGGTTAGTAATTCCTTTTGGTTTGACTAATGCTCCTAGTACTTTTATGCGACTCATGAATGAAGTTTTACGCACTTTCATTGATAGAATTGTGGCGGTTTATTTTGATGATATACTTATTTACAACAAGTCTTTAGATGAACAAAAGGAGCATTTACGTGTTGTTTTTAATGCTTTGAGAGATGCATATTTGTTTGGTAACCTCGCGAAGTGCACTTTTTGCACGGAACGAGTTTCTTTTCTTGGTTATGTTGTGACTCCACAGGGAATTGAAGTTAATGAGACCAAGATAGAAGCGATCAAGAGTTGGCCGACTCCTACATCGGTTACACAGGTGCGGAGCTTTCTTGGGCTAGCTGGATTCTACCATTGCTTCGTGAGAGATTTCAACACCATTGCTGCACCCATGAATAAGCTCACAAAGAAAGGCGTTCCTTTTCGATGGGGAGAAGCACATGAAGATGCCTTCAATTTGCTTAAAGAGAAGTTGACTCATGCCCCACTACTCCAACTCCCTAACTTTGGTAAGGTTTTTGAGCTTGAATGTGATGAAAGTGGTATTGGGATTGGATGTGTGCTTATTCAAGAAGGTAAGCCAGTTGCATATTTTAGTGAGAAGTTGTCAGAACCTAGTTTGAACTATTCAACCTATGATAAAGAATTGTATGCTTTGGTTCGAACATTACAGACTTGGCAACATTATCTATGGCCAAAGAAATTTATCATACATTCTGATCATGAGTCTTTGAAACATATTCGAAGTCAAGCTAAATTGAATAAACGACATGCTAATGGGGTAGAAATTATTGAGTCGTTCCTATATATCATTAAGCATAAGAAAGGCAAAGACAATGTGATTGCTGATGCTTTATCTAGACGCTATACTATGTTATCTCAACTTGATCATATGATTTTTGGATTGGAGACAATAAAAGAATTATATGCTGTTGATTTAGACTTTAAAGAAGCTTATGATCACTGTCAAGAGGGGAGAACTTGGAATAAATATGTGTTGAATGAAAGATTGTTGTATCGAGCTAATAAATTATGTGTTCCTATAAGCTCTGTTCATCTTTTGTTTTTGCTGGAAGCGCATGGAGGTGGATTGATGGGACATTTTGGAGTGAAGAAGATGGAGGATGTGCTGGCCACTTACTTCTTTTGGCTGAAAATGCGGTGTGACGTTGAATGATACGTTGCACAATGCAGCACTTGAAACAAAGCTATGTCCCGTCTTAATCCACATTGTCTATATATGCCTCTACCCGTCCCTAGTGCTCCTTGGGAAGACATTTCTATGGATTTTGTTTTAGGATTGCCTAGAACAAAGAGGGGGAGGGATAGTGTCTTTGTTGTTGTTGATAGATTTTCTACAATGGCACATTTTATTCCTTGTCATAAGAGTAACGATGCTACCAAAGTTGTTGATTTGTTTTTCAGGGATGTTGTTCGTCTACATGGTGTGCCCAATACAATTGTTTCAGATCGAGATACCAAGTTCTTGAGTCATTTTTGGATGATGTTGTGGAGAAAATTGGGGATGAAGTTACTATTTTCCAAAACTTGCCACCCCTAAATCGATGGACAAACGGAGGTGGTGAATCGTACTTTGTCAACGATGTTGCGGGCTATTTTGAAGAATAATTTGAAAATATGGGAAGAATGTCTTCCACATGTGGAGTTCGCCTACAACCGTTCGTTGCACTCCACCACAAAGATGAGCCCATTCTAGGTGGTATATGGCTTTAACCCTCGCGCTCCAATTGATTTATTGCCTTTACCATTTTCAGAAAAAGTGAATTTTGATGCTAAGACACGGGCTGAATTTGTTCTTAAGTTACATGAGACCACTAAGAAAAATATTGAGCGTATGAATGCAAAGTATAAACTTGCTGGTAGCCAAGGTAGAAAGGAGCTTATTTTTAAAACCGGTGATCTTGTTTGGTTATACATAAGAAAGGGTAGGTTTCCTACTTTGAGCAAGTCAAATTTAATGTCTCGAGCTGCTGGTCCTTTTAAAGTTCTTGCGAAGATAAATGATACTGCATACAAACATTGATTGCCTGTAAATTATGGTGTGAGTGATGTTTTCAATGTTATTGATTTGAAGCCTTACTTGGGTGAAGATGATGACCTTAAGTTGAGGACGACTCCAAACCAAGAGGGGGAGGATGATGAGGACATCACTTCTTTGGATACACACTTACAATCTCCTCCTGTTGAACAAGATGTGCCACAGATCCAAGGACCAATCACTCGTGCACGTGCCCGTCAACGTAATCGCCAGGTGATTGCGTTCCTAAGCTTACATGGAAATATTTCTACGAATGGCATGCTATTTAATTCTTGTGATGATTTATTGTTATTAGGAACCTGGGAGAAAAACCATGAGAATTGCTTAAGAAACCAAATATTAAAGTGGAGACAACAAGTGCAAGTAAACTCTTATTCCCAAGACCGATTCAGTTTCAGGCTAAGAGACAGCGTCAACTTGAAACGGCCATAACTTTTGATCCAGAAGGAGTTACAGGACCTACAAGTACTTGATGGAAAGCTTATGAAGTCTACTTTCAGATGGTTTTAGTTTCACAGAAAAATTCCTCCTAAGCTGTCCAGAATCATCGGAAACAAGTTACGTCATTTTTCCTATCCGAGTTAGATTGGGCCTTTGGGCTTTGTATTTGTGTCGTGGGCCAAACCCAAGAGGAGTGCGCCCCTCACAGGGCAAACCCTCACCCTAGGACGTCCTAACTCATATATATTCAGTAGCCGCCACCATTTAGATGAGTTTTCCTTAGATTAATCTGTCTTTGAACAGTTTCGCCGTTTATTTGTTTTGTGTTTGTGAGACCCCAACTTCGAGAATATAAATCATTCATCTGCAAGTGAGTTGCAATCTTCCTTGTTATTGCTTGGGTTCTTTGATTCGCATGCAGGGATTAGCCTTCATGGGGAGGTCAACCGGGCAGCGCACGGTTGATAACAAGAGGAGTCGTGGTGCTGCAATTGCAGGGTTCGGGTCTTGGTGACCAGAAGCCGGATCGTGAGTGTCAATTCTCCACCAAATCGAGAGTTATCCTTACCTAACGGAAGATCAGGCACCCTGTTGCCATCAAGTGGTATCAGAGTGAAGGTTGCCCGTTAGGTATTATCTTTTCCATCTTATTTCAATCTTTGTTTCCTATACCTAGTGTCCAGAAAAGGCACAAAAATAAAATTGGTAGGTCGTAGGTTTTTCCCGTCCTACAACCCACATTAGCCTTTGCATAATTCTTCTTCAGAGTCCGTAGTGTTGAGTTAGTGTCCTAGGTCGAGTTTGGTTGCTGGCTTGATTGTGTTTGAGTCCAGTTCGTGATCCATCCGCGGCACCCCCACAAACTCTACATCTCCATCCACCTGATTCTGAATCAGCCTCCACCAAAACACTGATACGGAGGACCTTCCTTGAAATAGCCATAACTTTCGCATACGAACTCAGAATCAGGCAAATAAATAGTCTACGGATATCTACAAAAAATTTTACATCCGTTTCTCCCCAACTTTGTTGGGTTCACCAAAATCAGTTTTGCGAATTTCACCCTGGAAAATTGGGTATTCGCACTCCAAAGTCTAGCACGAATTTTAAAGCACTCTCGTGTTTTTCTACAGGCCACATCTTATATCAGACTGAGCTGCCACCTCCTGAGGTTGTTGTTCCTATGCTCCTAGTTGAGAGAAAAATATAAGAAAAATAAAAAAAAGGTGTGAAAGAAGAGAAAAAAAGAAAAAAAAAAGAAAAGGAGAGGAGCACATAGGACACACCAGGGAGCCAGACTGTGTGTTGTTTTTGCTGATTTTTGCTTGTCATTATTTTTACCTGCTGTCTTTCATACTTGTTTGTCTCCCTTGTTTTATCGCATCTGGTTTAGAACGCGTTTAGGCTAGCAACTAGGACAAGTGCTTTGGACATTTTTTCAGCATCACTATCTGTTATTGAATTATGTGCTACTAAGATATTTTGGCCTCCTAAGCTCCACATATATACTTCTGGTCAGCACGGTCTCGACCCTTGCAATCGCTGGATCACGCCCTCAAGGTATCACGAACCAGCCACCGGTTGTACCATCCTTTGCTCGCTAGTCTCAGAACCTTGCAAGAGCTCGGTAAGATGCTTCCATTTGCGAGTGTCCACTATCCTTGCATAGTAGTAGTTGATAAGGATAATACTTTTGTGCTGTTGTTTTCCTATTTTCTAACTAACCATGGCAGTGAGGTGAATGATTTCGTTGATTGCGCTTCAAAAGAGGAGATCATTAAGTTGGATCAAAAGATTGAGGAAAATATGGCTGCCTTGAATGCTATGCGGGAAGACCTCCAGGCTATGGTGGGGAGCATTACCAGCCTCACTAACAGCATCAAGTAGTTGGCTACAAACCATCACCCACCACCACTTGTTGACGATGACGGAGGCAATGAAGAAGAGGGAGCCGACAATAGTGACACACGCGCTGCATTTCGTGACGAGCGCCTACGACAATGCTTCAATTCAACCGGCAAGGGGTATGAGAGGTAACCGCCACAACGGTGAGGTAATGATGATCCTTTTGCTAAAGTTAAATTTACCTTGCCTTCATTTTCGAGAAAATATGACCTTGAAGCTTATTTGGATTGGGAGATGACTGTAGAGCAGAAGTTTAATTCCCATCTAGTCCCTGAAATTCATAGGGTTAGGAAAGCAACTAGTGAGTTCAAGGACTTTGCTATTATTTGGTGGAGTGAGCTAGTTAAATCTGGCCTAGAACCTGACACATGGGATAGACTAAAGCGAGCTATGCAGGGTAGATTTATTCCTCCATCTTTTAAACGAGATTTGCGAAAAAAGTTACAACGCTTAGACCAAGGTGATAAATCTGTAGAAGATTACTTTCAGGAACTATAAATAGGCATGTTGCGTTGTGAGGTACAAGAGGATGAGGAGGATAAGATGGCTCGATTTTATGGGGGGTTGAGATGTGAAATTCAGGACATTATTCAATACAAAGAATACAATTCTCTTAACCGATTGTTCCATCTATCTATATTAGCTGAACAGGAATTGCAGGGAAGGTAGCCATTGAGAAGGAACAATTAGGGAAGCACGTCTACATCGAGGCCTTCCATTGGCAAGGCAAAAGTATCCTATCGGAGTTCTATGCCTTTCCACCAAATAGGACACCAGCAGCGCCATCCTCACGAGCTACCGAGTGAGTTAAATCTGTTCGCATACAAGCACCCGCAAAAAAGCACATCATCGGTTGCTTCTATGGGACGAACGAGGGATATCCAATGCTTCAAGTGCAAGGGGATGGGCCATGTGCAACGTGATTGCCCAAATCAGAGAGTTCTCATTGCTACAAATGATGGTGAGTACACTAGTGCTAGTGATGTTGATGATGAATTAGCATATGGCACTAACAATGCAGGCGATGAAGACGAGAGCGATGAGGATGTGGAGCACATAGGTGCAGTAGATACAAGCAAGTACTTAAGTATGTGTACCACATGGGTGCTAAGTGCTCAAATGGAGAAGGCGGAACAAAATCAGCACCACAACTTGTTCCAATCAAGGTTCGTGGTTCACAATACAGCGTGCCGTGTTGTTATTGATAGCGGAAGTTTGTAGCAACCTTTGCTAGTTCAGATTTGGTTGACAAGCTAGGTTTGCCTACACAACCATATCCACAGCCTTACTAACATCCAATGGGTTCAACTCTTGTGGTAAGTTGAAGGTACGTAAAGTTGTGAGAGTGTAATTTTCTGTTGAGAACCTGTTATTACATATAGTGCAAATTTTGATGTTGTGCCTATGCAAGCATGTTCTTTGCTGTTGGGTAGGCCTTGGGAATTTGATAGAGATGTGTTGCACTGTGGTAGAACTAACACTTACACCTTCACACACAATGGTAAGAAGATGGAGTTGCTACCAATGACCCCTGCTGAAATTTTGAAGGACGATATAGCGCGTGCTGAAAATTCTAAGTCTGAAAATCAGCAAGTAGCTAAACATGTTTTTCCACCTAAAAAAGAAACACATGCTAGGAAGGGCACACTTAAGTTGAAAGGAGCTTCCATGTTATCTACTA
Organism: Oryza meyeriana var. granulata; assembly: GCA_003991445.1. NCBI lineage: Eukaryota > Viridiplantae > Streptophyta > Magnoliopsida > Poales > Poaceae > Oryza > Oryza meyeriana. The sequence continues at coordinate 147,098 of RYFJ01000332.1, forward strand.
AATCTGGGATTTCTAAGCTAAATTGTTAGAAACCTATTTGCTATGCTTTGGCTTTTGCAAGGAAACATTCTTTACACTTGAGGACTTGCTCCTTCTTTGCCACGTTGCTATTACTAACCTTTTGCAGAGTTTTGCTGATGTATTTCCAAGTAAGATACCCCTGGGGCTGCCGCCTATGAGAGGAATTGAGCGTCAAATTGATTTAATCCCGGGAGCTGCTTTGCCAAACCGCGCCCATATAGGTCCAACACGAAGAGAATAACGAAATTCAGCGTCAAGTGCAGATTTGCTTGCCAAAGGGTATGTACGTAAAGCCTTAGTCCTTGTTGCTGTTCTATATCTTTTTGGTACAAAGAAAGATGAGACACATGGCATATTGTGTTGTTGTAGAGCCATCATAATATACATGTAGGTTATTGTTATCTATTCCTAAGTTAGTATATCATGCTTGCTGAATTGAGTGGCTCTATTGTGTTTCTCTAAGTAGACTTGCGTAGTGGATCAAACCAAATTAGAATGAAATTGGGTGATATAATGGAAGACACCGCGGTTTACAAACTAAATTTTCGGTTGTATGAGTGGTAGTAATGCCTTTTTGGTTTGACTAATGCTCCTAGTACTTCTATGTTGCCCCATGCATGAGTTTTATGCACTTTCCATTGTTAGATTTGTGGTGGTTTACTTTAATGATTACTTATTTACAAGCAAGTCCTTAGATGCACATAAGGGAACATTTACAAATGCTGTTTTTTAATGCTTTGGAGGTTCACGTTTGTTTGGTAACGTTGCGGAAGTGTACTTTTGAACGGAACGATTTCTTTTCTTTGTTATGTTGTGGACTCCATAGGGATTGAAGTTGAAATGAGGACAATGATAGAGTATCAACGAGTTGGGCCGATTCTCCTCATATCGGTTACAAGACAGGTGCAGAGCTTCTTGGGCTAGCTGGATTCTAATACATCGCTTTGTTGAGAGAACTTAGCACACATTGCCAGCACCTATGAATGAGGACAAGCAGCATGAAGACGCTTCAATTTGCTAAAAAGAAGTTGACTCATGCCCACTATCAATCCGACTTTGTAAGGTTTTTGAGCTCTGAATGTGATAACAAAGTGGTATTGGATTGGAGGTGTGCTTATTCAAAGAAGGTAAGCCAGTTGCATATTTTTAGTGAAAGTTGTTCAGAACCTAGTTTGACTATTCAACCTATGATAAGGAATTGTAATGCTTTGGTCCGACATTACAGACTGGCAAAACATATCTATGCCAAGGAATTTATCATACATTCTGATTCTGAGTCTTTTGGAAACATATCGAAGTCAAGCTAACATTGAATAAACGAATGCTAAATGGGTAGAATTTATTGACTGTTTCTATATATCATTAAGCATTCAGAAAGTAAAGACATTGTGATTGCTAATGCTTTATCTAGGTGCTACACTATGTTTAACTTGATCATTAAAAATTTTTTGGATTGGATGACAATAAAAGAATTTATAATGGCTATGATTTGGACTTTTTACAAGAAAGCTTATGATCAACTGTCAAAGTGGAGAACTTTGGATAAATATGTGTTGAATATAGGGATTGTTGTTATCGAGCTAGCAAATTATGTGTTCTTGCGAGCGCTTATTCGTCTTTTTTGTTTTTTTTGTAGGAAGCAAACAGTGGAGGTTGGGATTGATGGGACAGTTGGAGTGAAGAGGACAGAGGATGTGTTGGCCATCACTCTTTTTGGCCCCGAAAATGCGGTGTGACGTTGAGATATGTTTGCACGATGCAGCACTTGTACAATGCTAAGTACCGGTCTTAAATCCCATGGTCTTTATATGCTGTACTCGTCCTAGTGCTCCTTGGAAGACATCTCTATGGATTTTTTGTTCTAGATAGCCTAGCAAAACAGGTAGGAGGGATAGGTGTCTATTGTGTTGTTGATAGTTTTTTCCAAAAAATCGGCAAACATTTTATTCTTGTCAGAAGAGCGACGATGCTACCATAGTTTGCTGATTGTTTTCAGGGATGTCGTTCGTCTACATGGTGTGCCCAATACCAATTGTTTCAGATCGAGATACCAGGCTCTTAAGTCATTTTGATGACATTGTGGAGAATTGGGGACGAAGTTACTATTTTCTACAACTTGCCACCCCCAACCGATGGACAAACGGAGTCTGGTGAATCGTACCTTGTCAATTGATGTAATGCGGGCTGTTTTGAAGGATAATTTAAAAATATGGGAAGAATATCTTCCACATGTGGAGTTTGCCTACAACCGTTCGTTGCACTCCACCACAAAGATGAGCTCATTCTATGTGGTATATGGCTTTAACCCTCATACTCCAATTGATTTATTGCCTTTACTACTTTCGGAAAAAGTGAATTTTGATGCTAAGACACGGGCTAAATTTGTGCTTAAGTTACATGAGACCACTAAGAAAAATATTGAGCGTATTAATGCAAAGTATAAACTTGCTGGTAGTCATAGTAGAAAGGAGCTTATTTTTGAAACCAGTGATCTTGTTTAGTTACACTTAATGTCTCGAGCTGCTAGTCCTTTTAAAGTTCTTGCGAAGATAAATGATAATGCATACAAGATTGATTTGCCTGTAGATTATGGTGTGAGTGATGTTTTCTATGTTGCTGATTTGAAGCCTTACTTGGGTGAAGATGATGACCTTGGGACGAGGACGACTCCAAACCAAGAGGGGGAGGATGATGAGACATCTCTTCTTTGGATACTACACACTTACAACCTCCTGTTGAACAGATGTATCACAGATCCAAGGACCAATTACTCGGTGCACGTGCCCGTCAACTTAATTGCCAGGTGAATGCGTTCCTAAGTTTACATGGAAATATTTCAATGAATGGCATGCTATTTAATTCTTGTGATGATTTTATTATTATTAGAAACCTGGGAGAAGATCATGGAGAATAGCTCAAAAAACCAAATATTAAAGTGGAGACAACAAGTGCAAGTAAACTCTTATTCCCGAGACCGAATCAGTTTCGGGTTGGGAGACAGCATCAAATTCAAATGGCCATAACTTTTGATTTAGAAAGAGTTACAGGGCCTACAAGTACTTGTTGGAAAGCTTATAAAGTCTACTTTCAGATGGTTTTGGTTTCATAGCAAAATTCCTCCTGAGGTGTCCAGAATCACCAAAACAATAAATGTGTCATTTTTTTCCATCCGAGTCAGTTTGGACTTTTGGGGATTTTATTGTGTGCGTGGCGATAAACCCATGAGGAGTGCGCCCCTCACAGGGAAAACCCTCACCCTAGGACATCCTAACTCGTATATATTCCATAGCCGTCACTGTTTAGGTGGGTTTTGCTTAGATTAATGTGTCTTGAATAGTTTCGCCGTTTATCGGTTTGTATGACCCCAACTTCGAAAGTATAATCATTCATTTGCAAGTGAGTTGCAATCTTCCTTGTTATTGCTTGTGTTCTTCGATTCGCATACAGGGATTAGCCTTCATGGCGAGGTCAACCGGGCAACGCACGGTTGATAACAAGAGGAGTCGTGGTGCTGCGATTGCAGGGTTCGGTGTACTTGGTGACTAGAAGCCGGATCGTGAGTGGTTAATTCTCCCCCAAATTGAGAGTTATCCTTACCTAACGGAAGATCGAGCACCCCGTTGCCATCACATCAAGTGGTATCAGAGCGAAGGTTGCCTGTAGGTTTCATCTTTTCTGTCCTATTTCAATCTTTGTTTCCTATACCTAGTGTCCAGAAAAGCCACAAAAAAAAAAAATGGCTAGTCGTAGGTTTCCCGTGTCCCATACAACCATATTTAGCCCTTTTGCATAATTCTGTTTCAGAGTCCGTAGTGTTGAAGTTAGTGTCCTAGGTTGATTCGTTGTTGGCTTAGATGGTGTTTGAGTCCAGTTCGTGATCCATCAGCCGCACCCCCACAAACCCTACATCTCCATCCACCTGATCCTGAATCAGCCTCTACCAAAACACTCATACGGAGGACCTTCCTTGAAACAGCCATAACTTTCGCATACGGATTCGGAATCAAGCAAATAAATAGTTTCGAAATCAGCCATAACTTCATCGGGTTGGCCAAAATCAGTTTCGCAAATTTCAGGCCAGAAAATTGGGTATCCACACTCCAAAGTTCTAGCACGAATTTTAAAGCACGCTTGTGGCCCAGCACGGTATTTTTAACGGAGGGGACGGTACATCTTATATTATACTTGTGCCATTGTTGGAAGCTGCCAACCTTTTATGCTTGAGGTTTGCTGGTTTCCGAGCCCTGTGCTGTGGCTGCTAGTTGAGAGAAAAATATCGGAAAAATAAAAAAAAATAAAAAAAGGTGTGAAAGAAGAAAAAAAGAAAAAAAAGGGAAAAGGAGAGGAGCACATAGGGCACACCAGGAGCCAGCGTATGTGTTGTTTTGCTGTGTTTTTTTACCTTGTCCTTATTTTCTTGCTGCTGTCTTTTCTTACTTGTTTGTCTCTCTTGTTTTATCACATCTAGTTTAGAACGCGTTTAGGCCAGCAACTAGGACAGGTGCTTTGGACATTTATTCAGCATTACTATCTGTTATTGAATTGTGTGCTACTAACATATTTGGCCTCCCAAGCTCACATATATACTCTCTGGTCACATGGTCTTGACCCGCAATCGCTGGATCACGCCCTCAAGGTATCATGAAACCGTCCAAGAATAAAAATCCAAAAATTGGGGAGCTGGTCTCCAACTTAGGAATGAAGATGAAAAAAACCTATCTCAACGTCGCGTTCATTGAAAACCTCCTCTCAAGGCTGGTACAGAAATGGTTCTACTGTTCTAATCTCAAACCTTCTCTGCCACCTTTCACTGGTTCTCCACCAACAATTCTACCCAACTGGTCTTCAGTGCCAAATTATGAAGAAATGGGTCAAGGAATAACCAAGCCGATGGAGAAGATAGAACCTCCTGAAGCAGAGGCTCGCACTGGGCTGCTGACTAGTCCTTGGGGTAGAATGCTTCCTTAACCGCCGCCACCAAGCCTCTAAAGGCTAGGAGCCACTTTGGTTGGGATTTAACAGGGGCAAGGATGATCCCAACCCACGAAATACCCCTCCGTAAGCTGACAAGAACAAGCGTCACTGATACTCTGCTCGGCCTTCTTTTGTCAACGGGGTAGTGGAGACTGAGGACACAGAACGCGCTCCCACGCCCTACAGCCGAAGCAGGCCTTGGCCACAGGTAATCTTGAAAGTCTGATACTGGATTATTATCCTTCTGTGTGAATGTCTGTGGAACAATCTGTCTTGGATTGTTTCTGCAATGCATGATTATGTTCGTCGCGAGAATACTTGCCAGGACTGTTGAGTTCGATAATGCACTCCCAAATTCTGCCCAGCCACCAATCGAAGAAGAAACGGTCAGCCGCCGCCCTTTTGCTGCCCAACCTAGCTCCAAGAGGGTTGGGAAGAAACAAATTGAAGACCCGGGCAAGAAGAAGACAAGCATGCCGAATGCAGCGCCAGGGAACCTAAAGATCAACGACCCTGTTAGTTTAGCTCCCAAGCTGCCAAGCCCAAGACTGGTGTCTCCAAGCCTAGGGCCAGCGCCGCTGAGCCCAAGGCCTGCAACATCGAGCCCAAGGCCAGCACCGCTGAGTGCCTCGACACCCCAGTCAGCTGCGTTAGGAACAAAGCTGACTGGGGCCAAATCGCCACCGACCGACACCTCTCCACTGCCCAAGGTAGGCTGGCTCAAGCCCCCTCCCCCACTCGCCGCCAGACAAACGTTGGAGCTCCCTCATGGAAGTTCAAAGGAACTTCCAAAGAGGTAAGCAATCCTTCCATCTATCTTAGAGAGAATCTTGAATGATCCGAAGGATATGGTAGTGTCTTGATATTTGAACTGTCTGTGAATAGCCAGGAAGTTAGAAGCATAAGGTCCATAGGCATCGACAGCCCAGCGAGATCCTGCCTCGCCAGAACCCATCCAGCCGAGCCAGCTCCCAGCAATTGCACCAACCCGCAGCCCAGAGGCTATCCCAGTTGCGAAGCATGCAAGCAATCCTGATTAGCAGAATCACCATTGTCGGCCAACTAGGGAGCGAGCCGAGGCCCTGAAGTTGCTGCTCTAGCCCCCGAGGAAATTTTTGAAGCCTCGGCAGCTGCCGAGTTCAGGGCCAGAACCCCATCGCCAATGGATCATTCATCATTCTTCTTCCCCTCATGAGAATGAGATCTCGCCAGGCTCGAAGCCCACCATGCAACTTCCCAAGAACTTTTCATTGGGTCACTCCCGAAGAAGTGTGTAGAGAGCTACGAGCACGACGAGCAGCAGCATCAAGGGACACACGGAAAATCTTATGCATGCCGCAATCGCCATGTCTAGGGAGCTAGGTATGTAGCAAATCTTGCTGGCCATGTTGGGTTCTTTGCGACAGTCCCCGTTGATTAGTACTCTGCCATTTGACTCTGATTCCTCATGTTTTGCTCTGAGCAGAAGATCGCTCGATTATTCAGAGAAAATGAACAAGGTCCTTGACCGTCTCGCCCCCTAGCTCCAACGACTGCCGCTAGTTGCACAAGGTAGCCAACGGATGACCTAGAGTGGACTAGCCAAGAGAGAAAGCTGAGGGGATCGGTTTGATAAGCTCAGGATGCTCGAAAATTGCGCCCTAGCTGAAAAGATTAGAAGTAAGTCTTCTGTGTTGTTCTGTCGAGTGAATCCCGAGTAGATTCCTTCAGCATTGTTGATTCCCGACTGCCTTGTTGAGTTTTGACTGCAATCTTGAGTTCTTGACTACTTTGATTTGTAGCTCTCGAAGCCAAGCTGAAAGCCCAGGCAAAGGAGAGGGAAAAACAAGATAAAAAGCTAAAGGAACTGGAGAAGGCCAAAGCCAAGGTGGAGGCCGACTATGCCAGTAAGTCTCCCACTTGACAATTATCTTAGCCCGACTGCTTGCTGCTCCGACTGCATGTCTTAGGTAACAAATATGCTTGTTAATGCATCAGAATAGCTTCAAAAGCCAATGCCTGGGTTCAATTTAGTGCCTTCGCGAAGGAAATCAAGATTGTCAAGGAGTCACAGGAAGTCCTCGTCAGATCCGTGAAAGGGCTCCTGGACATCATGCAACCTCACTTTCTCGGACCAACTCCAGGACCATCACCCAGATGCGGGCATGCCTAAGTGAAGCCCCGAGTATCTTGAAGAAGTACTCGGATGAGCATGTGGCTGTCGGCGTCACCCAAGCCCTTGCCATGACCAAGTCAATATACCCTAGGGTAGACATTGAGGCCATTGGTGAGGGTTTTGCCGAGGAGACAACTCCCAAAGAGGCACTGGGGCTGATTAGCCAGGTGAGGCCAACTGTGGAGGCAATAGCCAAGGACTTGGGCATGTAAAAACAGAACAATTATGCAGTTGGTGACTACTAATGAGCATATATAACTTTTGTAAAGACATTTGTAAATATCTGTACAATGCTGCCGGGTACTTGCTTATTCAGAGTCGTCATTAGCTTTACCCGACTATGTAGTCTGCACCGAGTAGATCGATAGGAACTTAAGAAAAAACGTTCTCTTCTGAAAGCTATACTCGGGCAAACTTAGCATAATCGTTGTAGAAGTTCTTGACTTAGATAAAAACAAGCTCGGATTTTATTAACAAGGCACACAATACATGCAGCCCCCAACTCAACTACTCGGTTGGAAACAAGCGATGTAGTGAGCAGAGAAAAAATCTATATACATATGAATAGAGGAATACAAGACTCAGGTATAGAAAGGACCGTAGCTATTCTATATCCATGAGTTGCTGACGAGGGCCACCGTCTTCAGTCTTTAGTCGGTAAGCACTCAGACGTGCACCTCAGCGATAATGAATGGCCCTTCCCACAAAGGGGATAGTTTATGCCTGTCTTTGGTGGGTTGTATTTTTCTCAAGATGAGATATCCCACCAAAAAAGCATGGCTAGAAACATTTCGACTGTGATAACGACATAGGCCTTGAAGATACCTTGCCGACTGGATAGTTGCGAAATCCCTTGCTTCCTCCAACTGATCGAGTTCGACCAGTCGGTCTTTGTTTTATTTGTCTTCTAAGTGGGCCCAAATTCACGGAGGGATGAACTCCAACTCGGTTGGCAATCTAGCCTCGGCACCATAGACTAGGAAGAAAGGGGATTGCCATATTGCCCGGCTAACCGAGGTTCTTAGAGATGAGACCAGAGAATAGATGGGAGTTCTTGCACCCACTGCTCTGCATATGGTTGTAGTCGGTCGAACACCCTAGCCTTGATACCTTGTAAGACCATGCCATTGGCACGCTCGACCTGCCCATTACACCGTGGGTGTTCCATAGAAGCATAATAGATCTTGATGCCGAAATTGTCACAGAAATCTTGAAACATGCCGCCAGTGAACTGAGTACTGTTGTCCGTTATGATGCGGTTTGGAACTCCAAATCAGTATAAAATACTCATGATGAAGTCCTTTGCTCGTGCCACTGTTATGGTAGCAATGGGTTTTGCCTCGATCCACATTGTGAATTTATCCACTGCAACGAACAAGTGTGTGAACCGTCCTAGCGCTTTCTTGAACGGCCCAACAATGTCAAGCCCCCAAACTGCGAAGGGCCAAGAGATTGGAATTGTTTGAAGTTATTGAGCTGGAAGATGTGTTTGCCTTGCTTAGAATTGGCATCCCTCGCATGTACAGACTATGTCTTTAGCATCTGTTACCACAGTCGGCCAGAAGAAACCCTATCTGTAAGACTTTCCGACTAACATCCTGGATGCAGCATGGTTGCCACAAATACCTGAGTGATCAACTGCAGAATCTGCTTGCCTTCCTCGGGTGTGACGCAGTGCATGAGGACTTCGGATGCACTTCGATGCTACAGGTCTTCTCCGACTACAAGGAAGCATTTGCTTCACTGTTTGATCCATTCGACTTCACTGCGATCTTCTAGGAGTTTGTCATCCAAGAGGAATTTGATGATTGGAGTCCACCAATCTTGAGAGATGATGAGCGCTTCATTTGTAGCCGAGGTAGGTTCAGCCCCCAACTGTTCAAGCACTGGTTTCTTCTTGACTGATGGCTCCAATAGTTACTCAACAAAAATCCCAGTCGGGACCACTTCTCGTTTGGATCCCATATTAGCTAATTCGTCTGCAGCTTCGTTGTATTGTCACAATACATGAGTTATCTCTAGCCCATCGAACTTGTTTTCCAGCTTTCGGACCTCCTGACAATACGCCACCATATTATCGTTGAGACATGTCCAGTCTTTCATGACTTGGTTGACCACGAGTTGAGAATCCCCGTGTACGACTAGTCGGTAGATGTCGAGTGATATAGCAATGTGGAGCCCGTGGATGAGTTCCTCGTACTCGGTGACATTGTGGGAAGCCAAAAAGTGAATCTGAAGAACGTACTTTAGTTTTTCACCAGTGGATGACGTCAACACATGCCAGCCCTTGTGCCGCCGTTCGGTAGAGAACCGTCGAAGTACATCATCCAATAGTCTAGCTTGTCCGTGTTTGTAGTCGTCTAGACTTCTGTCCACTCGGCCACGAAGTCGGCTAGAGCTTTTGATTTGATTGTTATCCATGGCTGAAAGATGATGTCAAACACCATCAACTCGAGTGCCCATTTAGCGATTCTGCCAGTGGCCTCACGGTTGTGTAGGACATCCCCGAGTGGATACGATGTGTTAATAGTTACGTGACACGACTGAAAATAGTGCACCAACTTCCGAATAGTGATGAGTAGGCCATATAACAACTTTTGGACTTGAGGATATCTCATCTTGGAGTCGGCTAGGACCTTGCTAACAAAGTAAAATAGCCTTTGTATTTTTTGTATATGACCTGGCTCTGATCGCTCAACTACTAGCACCATGCTGATTACCTAACTGGTTGCCGCTAGGTATAACATTAGTGGTTCTTAGGGCATAGGAGATGCCAACACTGGTGGTGATGTGAGAAAATTTTTGAAGTATTAGAAGGCTTGCTGGGCTTCGGGTGTCCATTGAAAATTGTCCGCTTTCTTCAATAGTTTGAAAAAGGGCATGCCCCGCTCACCAAATCGAGAGATGAATCGGCTAATTACCGCCATGTAGCTTGTTAGCTTTTGGATGTCCTTCTGGCTAGTTGGGGGTGCCATGTTCATGATAGCGTTGATTTCTTTGGATTGGCCTCGATGCCTCTGTGTGATATGATGAAGCTGAGTAGCTTTTCGGATGGTACACCGTAGTCGCACTTCTCCATATTTGACTTCATCTTGAATCTTCGAAGGCTTTGGAAAGTTTCTTCCAAGTCAGCGATGAGGTCTTACTTAGATTTTGTCTTGATCACTATGTCGTCAACATATGCCTCCACGTTGCACCCGAGTTGAGTGTGTAAACACCGCTTAATTGCTCATTGATATGTTGCTCTAGTGTTTTTCAACCCGAACGGCATAGTGACATAGCAGTATGCTCGAAACGGCGTGATGAAAGAGGTCTTCAGGTAGTCCTCCTCCTTCAAGCTGATTTGGTGATATCCCGAGTAACAATCAGGAAAGCTGAGAAGTTCACACCCCGTAGTTGAATCCACCACCTGATCTATTCTGGGTAGACCAAATGGGTCTTTGGGGCACACCTTATTTAAGTCGGTGTAGTCGATGCACACCGTTCTTCTTCTGGACCAAGACTAGGTTTGCTAGCCAATCTGGGTGACAGACCTCTTTAATGAACCTGGCTGCAAGGAGCTTGGTTATCTCCTCCCGAATAGCATCTTTGTCATCCTGTGCGAAGCGCCGCAATCGTTGTTTGATAGGCTTGGCGTCCGGCTTGATGTTGAGGGAATGCTCGATCACCTCCCTTGGTACACTAGGCATGTCGGAAGGTTTTCAAGCAAATATATCCCGGTTTGCTTGGAGGAAGGTGATGAGCTCGTCTTCCTATTTGGGGTTGAGTCTGGTCCCGACAAGAGAAGTTTTGGAGGGGTCAGATGGGTCCTGGGGGATCTTTTTTGCTTTAGAGACTACTGAAATTCCCGACTTGGCTGCTTTTTTTGCCGGGACTTGATCGTCCTCGCTTGCTGTTGTAGTGGCTAGTAGGATGCTGTTGCACCCGACTGCCGCTTCTTGAGATTGAGCCAGCTTGTAGCTCTCCTTGTCGCAGGTGAAGGCTTGCTTGACATTGCTGCGAAGAGAAAGAACTCCGGCTGGTCCTGGCATCTTGAGTATCATGTATGTATAATGCAGCAGTTCCATGAATTTAGCTAGTGCTGGCCGTCCGAGTATGGTGTGATACGTGGTCTCAAAGTCGGCAACCTCGAAGCAGATATTCTCGGTGCGGAAATTATCCCGTGTGCCAAAAGTAACTGGCAGAGTTATCTGTCCCAGTGGAGTGGAAGACAGGCTGGGGATTACCCTGTGGAAGGGCGCTATACTCGGCCGTAGCTCGGAATGAGGGATCTTCATCTCATCGAGCATCTTGACGAACAAAATATTGATAGCGCTTCTCCCATCGATGAGAACCTTCTTCAATTTGATGCTCCTGATGAATGGGTCTAGGATGAGTGGATAGCATCCTGGATGAGTAACCCGATCGGGGTGATCCGCGCGGTCAAACGTGATTGGCGTTTCTGACCAACGCAAGTACTGGGGGGTGTATGCTGAGACCGAGTTGACTTGGCGTGCTGTGAGCTTCTGCTTCCTCTAGGACTCGTATGCAGTTGGCTCTCCAAAGATGTGGTTGAGCTTAGCCTGGGGATCTTGGTAGTCACCGGCTGTCCTCGGGGGTCGCGGCTGAGTACGATCCACAGTAGCCACCATGTTGTCCTGATGAGGATATCAACACCATCGATATATCCACACCCCCACAAGTACAGATTACTAGCCCAATTACTTGTGCTTGTGCACATCAACTCAACTATCAGGTGAGTTCATTCTTAGGTTTATGTCCAACTTATTTAGAGCATGGAAACACGTGCACTCTTGTTTTGCTTAGGAACGATGGCGAGGATCAACAGGGAAGAGGAGTCGCGCGGGCTGGATTCGGACTGCAGGACAGCACCAACATGTGACGGTCACCACAACTTCATTCGGACTTCGATTCGGGTGTGAAAATACTTCGTGGAAAGCTTATCAAGACTACTTTCAAACGGATCCAGCCTCATGTCCATATCTAATCAGAGTCGGCCGCAATCGTCATTTTAATAGAGAGACCTGTTCTGTTCACGGTGCTACGTCACCCTATTTTGGCCCAATGGGCTGTGTATCAAGTTGAGTTCACTAAGTATGTGTCTTAGGGTTATGGTACGACCCCAACACCCCTGTGGTTGTTCTCCCATCTATTAATAGGACTTAGAGCCACCAGGAACAATTAGGTTTTGTTGATTCCATGTAAGCCATCGCTACTTTGAGTTGCAACGCGTGTGTCGATTAGATCGCCCGTTCGCTTGACTTCAGAACCTCACCATGTCGTGTTTATGATCGAAACCTTCATATCAATCTAGCAATTCAGTGCTTGTTCTACTTGTTCTTGCTTGTTCTTCGATTGCTTGCAGGATGAGTGCCCTCGTGGCCGGGTTATTCACGCCCCATAAGATCGCGAGCAACCCTTGGAGTCGGTGTATCGGTCGCCAAGGCGCAGCCCCTTCGGGCGGTTGTAGTCGGCTCGTGAATGTTGCCTCCATCCCCAATCAAGTTACATGTCTCCACTGAAAGATCGTGACCAATAATGCTATCATGTCCGACTTGCGCTTGCGGTTGCCGGACTTGTTCTGTGCTGGCTCGTCGTTGTCTTTTTTGTCCTTTTGCTGGGGCTCCTTTTTGTCGTCCAAGGCCTCAGCAACTGCATCGGCCGAGTTGGCGTATTTGTTCGCCATGTCAAAAAGAGCCTTGACAGAAGTGGGAGGTTTCCGAGTAAACATGGCAATGAATGGGGCGTCTTTGACTACCTTACGGAAGGCGGCGATGGCGACCTCGTCCTTGATCATTGGGATTGAATTCCTCTTCTCTGAAAACCTCTTAATGAAATCACAAAGTGACTCGTTTTTCCTTTGATGCAACTGATACAGATCGTACTCGGAAGATGGCCTCTCGTACGTTCCTTGGAAGTTGGCGATGAAGCGTTCCCGGAGTTCTCCCTAGGAGCCGATTAACCTCTTTGGAAGTCCTGTTAGCCATGTCCTCGCCGAGTCAGCAAGAGCAACTAGGAGGTAGTTAGCCATGGCTTTGTGATCTACTCTAGCTGCTCAGATTGCCAGAGTGTAGACTGTGAGCCAGAACTCGGGGTTGGTCTTCCCGTCGTATTTTTCAATTCCGGTCGGCTTGAAGCCTGACGGTCAGTCAACTTGTTGTAGCTCCTGTGTGAAGGCCGGTACTCCTTCGTCTGTATGAGGACTCTGACTCCGACTACAGCAGTGAAATCGCTCGTGGTGGACGCTGAGGTGCTCATTCTCGTCTTCTAGTCAGCAACGCTCATCTTCCTCGCGTTTGTGATGTCGTGCATTGATATCTTGCCGAAGATCACGTCGTAGTCAACCTCGGACATCCTGGTTATCCCAACGGTCATCATGGTGTCGGCGCTGCCGGTTATTATTGTGGTTGCCGAGTGACGTGTGGTGTGACTCTGTGTGCGGCTAACTAGAGCCGGCCGCTCGGAGTCATGTTGAGGCAGATGAGACCACCGTTGGAGAAGCCGACCTGTTGGTCAGCATGAGAGTGTCGCCCAACTGTTGATGCTGTTGACATGTAGTAGCGGTGATCATGGCCTTCATCCTTGCTATCATCGGGGTGGCCTGGTGATCAAGCCCAAACTTTATGCCTAGAAGGATATAGTCCTAGCCGAGCACATTGTATTCCTTGAAGGAAATCCCTTGGTCGGAGTCTGACTGGGATTCCTACTCTCTAACCCTGTCCCCCGGTATATAAGGGGAGGCAGGGCACCCCCGAGGGCATATCAGAATCTCATCAGAGAAACCTCAAAGGCAATACACCACAACTGGACATAGGGTATTACCTCATCTCAAGGGCCTGAACCAATATAAATTGTTTTGTGTTTCTTTGCAATCCATCAAGTTTAGGTCTCCCGAGTAGCTCCATATTCTTATTGCCGGTGTAAAACATCAACAGTTGGCATGCCAGGAAGGGGCATCGGCAAGATCATCTTCGACAAGCCTGATGGATTCAACCACCGGAGTTGATGACATCAACTTCTTTCCCGGGCAAATAATCACCCTCAGGAGCCTCGACTTCGTCGCCGACAAATTCGGCAACCTCACCCTGTCCGATTCGGACTCGACCCAATCGGATAGGGACCAAGCTGACTCCGCGCCGGTCGGCCTATGTGACGCTGCAGCGATCCTCATCGACATGCTACGGCAATCTTCAACATGCCTAGGTCTCGAGACAACTCTTTCTTTCGGTGTTCGACTCGGACTTGGCCTCGAGCCGGCCGAGATCGGGCTAAGAGAGGAGGAGATCATCAATCTCCCATTCGGACTCGGCAACACCGCGGATATCTTCAATCACCACCCGATGCAGCAAACCCCATCCCCTAGATTTCCACTCAGATACGGCCCAAAGCCTCTCGAGACTGGATCTAGGGAGGTCAGAGTTTTAATCACCCCCATCAATTACTCTGATTCCGATTCTAAGTCGGACAGCAGTTCGGCAAGCTTTTCTCCACCGCGTGAAGTCTTCATGGCATCCAAGGGATCGACTCCCACTCAAAAGGCACGCCAACTATGTGATCAATAAGATGAGGAAGCCTGCAACTTTACTAGATAAATTACAATTTTGTGGAGGCCATGGGCCCCGGGTACCTCATGGCAAGCATATGGGCCACTCGGATAGAGGATGGGCCTAGCCTTGTAATTAGAGATACGATGGAACTCGGCAGACTTTGCCTTCTACAATAAGGAAAATACAGTCCTGGTCGAGTACGTTATATCTCTAAGAGGAGATCCCTTGGTCGTAATCCAGCTAGGACTCCTACTTTGTAACCCCATCTCCCAGTATATAAGGGGAGGTAGGGCGCCCCCTGAAGGTAGAGAATCACACGGTTCATCAGAATCGCCACCATACATCCTCAAAGGAATACATCACAACTGGACATAGGGTATTACCTCGCATCGAGGGTCTGAACCAGTATAAACTCCCCATGTTCCTTTGCAATCCACTGAGTTTCGATCCGACAAGTAGCCCTATATTCATATTGCCGGTGTAAAACATCGACAGTTGGCGCACCAGGTAGGGGCTTTAGCGAGATCGTCAATCTCCCGTTTGGACTCGGCAACGCCACGGATAATAGCAACCAACATCTGACGCGGCACACACGATCCCCTGAAGTTCGACTCGGATACGGCCCAGAGCCGTTCGAGTCCGGATCTAGGGAGGTCGGAGTCATCATCACCCCCATCAACTTTTCTAAGTTCGAATCTCAGCCGGACTCTGGCTCTTAGTCGGACTCTGACTCTAAGTCGGACAGCAGTTCGGCAAGCTTCTCACCTCCACGAGAAACCTTCATGGCATCCAAAGGCTCTACTCCTACTTAGGAATCACACCAACAATGCGAGCAGCAAGAGGAGGCCTGCCGACTACGAGAACAACAAGAGGAAGAAGCAACACGCCTGCATGCCCACAATGATGACCTGCGTAGGGCTGGGCGGACTGTTCAGCAACAAATCCTCCAAACCCGAGCCGGCGACCACGACATCTTCGCTACTTCTCAACAGAACAACATGGCCGCTGCAACCCTACTGGACACACTCCAGTTTGGGCCTGATCATCAGGCCACCCCGACTATCGCAAGAATCAAAGCAATGATCACCGTTGCTGCATGTCAACAACACCAATAGTCGGGCAATACCCTCATACCGACCAACCGGTCGACATCTCCAACGGCAGTGTCATCCGCCTCAACACAACGCCGAGCGGCCGGCTCTAGTTGGCTGCACACGGAGTCATACCATGCATCGCTCGGCAACCACAATAATACCCGGCGGCGCCGACATCCAGACAACTGTTGGGATAACCAAGATCTCCAAGGCCAACTACGGCATAACTTCTGGCAGGACATCAACGCTTGGCGCTGCAAACGAGAGGAAGACGAGCAACGCCGATTGGAAGACGAGAATGAGCACTTCGGCCTTCACCAAGAACGGTTTCATCGCTGTAGTCGGAGTCGGAGTCCTCACACAGATGAAGGTATACCAGCCTTCACCCACGAGCTGCAACAAGTCGACTGGCCATTAGGTTTCAAGCCGGCTGGAATTGAAAAATATGACGGGAAGACCAACCCCGAGTCCTGGCTTACGGTCTACACTCTGACAATCCAAGCACCTAGAGGAGATCACAAGGCCATGGCTAACTACCTCCCACTTGTTCTAACCGACTCGGCGAGGACATGGCTAATAGGACTTCCAAAGAGATCAATCGGCTCCTGGGAAGAACTCTAAGAACGCTTCATCGTCGAATTCCAGGGAACATACGAGAGGCCATCTTTCGAGTACGACCTATATCAGTTTCATCAAAGGAAGAACGAGTCTCTTCGTGACTTCATCAAGAGGTTCTTTAGAAGAAGAATTCAATCCCAATGATCAAGGACAAGGTCGTCATCGCCACCTTTCGAAAAGCAGTCAAAGACACCCAGTTCATCGCTAAATTCACTCGGAAGCCTCCCAACTTTATCAAGGCTCTATTCGACATGGCGAACAAGTACGCCAACTCGGTTGACGCTGTTGCTGAGTCCCTCGATGACAAAAAGGCACCCTAACAGAAGAAGCGGAAGGACACCAATGACGCGGCCCCAACTATGGCTAGGAACCACAAACATGAGTCGGACGGCGTCATTGTGGCAGTCGGTCACAACCATCTTCGACCTTCAACAACTGGAGATTATCAGAACAACAAGTGACATGCTCGGGGGACTCAAAAGCCCAAACGCAAGGATGGCATCCCCACTCCCAAATACCGAACAGCTAAGTCGCTTTCTAATAAATATTTCCTCACTCGGCCTCTCCAATGCCACAACCGCTTACACCTAATAGGTGTACAAGCTGCACTTTTTTTTCTATTTTTTTTCTCAATGATTGCAAAAGTATTCGAGTAGCATAAATTCCAATCCGTGAAACATTGCTCCATGAAAGACGAACTCAGGTTACCCAAAACGCGTGTTTGGGAAAGAGCCATGAGCCAATTCTCGACGCTAGGGGGCTATGACTAGTCGGGCAGAGTGCTTAAACATAAGGGGTCAACTACTCAGGGAAACTAATATGAAAAAGAGGAAGAACATGTATTTACATATATTTAAAATACATAAATTTTATTCGGGTGATTGTTTTCGTCATCAGATGCTACTCATCTGATATGTTTATAATGCAGGGCCAGCTTCGGATACGCGTGACAGGAACTCAGGGCTGCGAGCCTATCTCCTACGCTCAAGGGCTGGACCAGTCTGTCAAGAATCACTCGAAATGCTCCATGAGGGCTACTGTGGAGGCCATGGGCCCCAGGTACCTCACCACCTGCATATGGGCCACTCAGATAGAGGATGGGCCGAATCATGTAGTTAGAGATAAGATAGCACCCGGTAGACTTTGCCTTGTACGATAAGGAAAACAGAGTCTTAGTCGGATAAGTTTCTATCTCTAAAGGAAATCCCTTGGCCGTATCCAGCTAGGATCCTCATCTAGTACCCCTGTCCCCTAGTATATAAAGGGAGGCAGGGCGCCCCATGAGGGCAAGGAAGATCATTGATCGACATAACCTCTCAGAGGAATAACACCACAACTGGACGTAGGGTATTACCTCACATTGAGGGCCTAAACCAGTATAAAATCTCTTTGCGTTCCTCTGCAATCCATCGAGTTTCCCCTTGTCGAGTAGCCCTATAGTTCTATTGCCGGTGTAAAACATCGACATTTGGCGCGCCAGGTAGGGGTTCCGGCGAGTTTCACATCTACAAGCTCGATGGATCCAACAAGCGGAGTTGACGGCGACAAGTTCTCTCCTGGAGACACAATTTCCTTCAGAAGCTTCGACTTTGTTGCCGACCAGATCGGCAACCTCACCTTGGCTGAAGCAGATCCAATCCAGCTAGCCGAGGAACCAGCCGACGTTGCACCAGTCGGCCCACAGGACGCCGTGCTCTCCTTCAATGATCTACTGTGGCGGTCCTTTACTTCGCTGAGAATTGGGACATCTCTCTCCTTCGGCGTCCAACTTGCGCTAGGCCTTGAGCCAGCCCGGGTTGGGCCAAGAACGGGGGAGATAGTCGGTTTCCCACACAGATTCGGCGACGCTGCGGATCTACATCCCGCGCAGCAGACGCGATCTCCTGCGATTCAGTCTGGACACGGCCAAGCGCCGTTTCAGATTGGATCTAGAGAGGTCAGAGTCGTTCTTACTCCGATAAACTACTCGGAGTCCGATTCCATGTCGGATAACGGTTCGAGCACTAGCTCGGGCTCTAGTCTGGCAAGTCTTCTTCTGTCCCACGAGATCTTTATGGCTTCAACACCACCTGTTAACGCTAAAATTTGGTATGATTCTTTATCAGATTCGGTTAAGGAAAAATCACAGTCAACTAGCAGGATTTAATCCGGAGGAAGCCGAGTTTGGGAAGGGATCGTGAAGACCACGGAGAGGCAGTTAATATCTTATCTATTAATTAGGCAATGTTAGTATTTTTTTTCTTTTAGGAAACCTGATCTCGTGTCCGATCGGGTCTTATTAGTGTTTTCCTTCTGTAATTAGGAAATCGTGTGTCGTGTCCAATAAGGACTTGTATCAACTCGAGGTATAAATACGTATGCCCAGGTACCTTGTAGATGATCATGAAAATCAATACAATTTCAGCGCATTGCCACCCTTTTTGACGGGTTCTTGCCTTTCGAGCCGGGCTGCATCGGTTAAGTTTGACCTCCTGCGAGAGGGTAAGTCTCGTTACCCCGACTATCGTATCGGCTAGGACTTCCTCAGTTAGGTCCAATATTCTAGCCGGTCTACGGTAGTCAGCTTACCACGATGTATCTATTCTGTCTTCGGCTGCATCAGTTAAGTTTGATCTCTTAGTCCGAGTAGGTATATCACATCACGCGTGCATAGATTTATCAGCTTACTGGGTGTAATTTATCATCAGTTTGTACTGCATCGGTTAGGTCCGACCTACTAAACTGCTAACGATAAGTTGTTCCTGCTAGGTTGATAGAATTTCACCCAAGGGTCTTATCGGAATGTATAGCCCATAAATTATCGTATAGTACATCACGATCGCAGGAGTTCTAGAGTCTGGCACACCTTGTACGGAAGGTATCGGCTCATGAAAGCCGATTTCAAGAAGCAAAAAAGGAGAAGTTTTAGAGAAGGGTTGCTCAGGTGCAAGCTTATTCATCGGACTCAGATGATGAAGGATCCGATGTTGAAGTTGGATTGGCGGAGTGGTCTAGAAATAAGAAATCAGTATCATGCCCGTGGGTGAAGGATATCGACAAGGAGGAACGATATGATTTTGACATCAATAAAGCCGATAAAATCTTCGATCTATTGCTACAAGAGAAACAGATACAGCTTCTGCCAAATCATGTAATTCCATCAGCCGAAGAACTAACGAAGAAGAGATATTGCAAGTGGCATAACACGATATCGCACCACACCAATGAATGCAAAGTTTTTTGGCAACAAATTCAATCTGCTGTCAACAGGGAAGGATCAAGTTTGAGGACAAAATGCCGATGAAAATTGATGGACATCCATTCCCCGTGAACATGGTTTATGCAGGATCATCGATGAATCAAGCCGATGAAGGAAGGCATCGAGAATATAGAAGATCTAGAATTACTTCATCGCAGCTGATAGATAAATATTCAAGGCGCGAAGAGGAACAACGGGCTTCGTCATACGAGGAGGGATATAATCCACATTGGGATTGCCTGTTCTTTCAATTTTGCTGGGAGCAAGGGATAAGATTGCCATCGATCAGAGATTGTCCTAAATGTAATGCTACAAGATCTTAGAATTTTGAGCATGAAGGATTTTCACAAGATCAGCTGCTTGAAAAACGACCATCGGTACATAGCTGATTAGGGCCGGTCCATGAAGAATTTTTTGAAGAAAATGATGAAGAGGGATTGCATGAAAAACAACAAATCCAAAATCCTCAGTGGTGTCCTAGTGGAATATTTACAAAAAATCAGAAAAGAAGGGCACAGTGGCTACGGCACCGAGAGCAACAAGAAGAACAACGACGAGATCACAAGGGAGCCTATCATTGTCACAAGAGGACTAAACGGGTATGGCATGTGAAGAGAAGTGACGATGAGGTTGATCCATCGGCTCCAGTAAACATCGTTTTCTTTTTGCCTCGGGAATATAAAGCACTTTCATCTAATGAGGAAGGCAATGAATAGGTTTTTGCTCAGTTAACGCTGCAACCCGATCAGGCTATATTTGATAAGCCTGAAGAATCAAAGCATCGGCATTTAAAGCCATTATATATCAAGGGTTATGTGAATGGGAAACCGATGACGAAGATGATAGTTGATGGGAGGGCAGCTGTTAATCTAATGCCATATGCTACGTATCGGAAGCTGGCAAAACCGCTGAAGATTTGATCAAGACAAATATGGTGTTAAAAGATTTCGGCGGGAATCCATCGGAGACAAAAGGCGTGTTGAACGTGGAATTAACAGTGGGGAACAAGACATTACCTACCATGTTTTTTGTTATCGATGGAAAAGGATCATATAGTCTGCTCCTTGGTAGGGATTGGATTCACGCAAACTGTTGCGTGCCCTCGACAATGCTTCAAAGTCTGATACAGTGGCAAGGAGATCAAGTTGAGATAATCCTACCAGATCAATCGACCAACATTGCAATGACCGATTTGCCGGTCTGGGAGGCCGATGGTGTCGATTGTTTGTCTGAAAAAGTGTGGGAGGGGGATTATCTTAAGATCACCTGTCAAGGGATACAGCCGATTCGGCAAGTCAGCTTAGAATTATTACTCTGATGGGCACCATTGAAGATTTCGAGGGAAAGTTGGGACAAGGGTTTAGGTCGGCTGATGATTTGGAAGAAATTGATATAGGACCAGGTGATAGGCCAAGGCCAACGTACATAAGTAAAAAATTGTATCCTGAATTTCGAGAAGAATTAATAAAATTGTTGAAAGAGTATCGGGATTGTTTTGCTTGGGAATATCATGAAATACTAGGATTAAGCCGATCAATTGTTGAACATCGGCTTCCTATTAAACCAGGATATCGGCCGTTTAAACAGGCTCCAAGAAGATTTAAAGCGGAGTTATATGAGCCAATCAAAGCAGAAATCACAAGGTTATATGATGCAAAGTTTATAAGGCCATGCCGATATGCTGAGTGGGTTTCTAATATCGTCCCGGTGGAAAAGAAAAATGGAAAATTGAGAATATGAATCGATTTCCAGGATTTGAATAAGGCTACCCCCAAGGATGAGTATCCGATGGCGATAGCAGATTTGTTGGTGGATGCAGCATCAGGCCACAAGATTATTAGCTTCATGGATGGTAATGTAGGATACAATAAAATTTTTATGGCAGAAGAAGATATACATAAGATTGCGTTTCGATGTCCTGGAGCTATCAGCTTATATGAGTGGGTGGTAATGACGTTTGGGTTGAAAAGTGCCGGTGCGACATATCAGAGGGCGATGAATTATATATTTCATGATCTCATTGCCTTATTAGTGGAAATTTACATCGATAATGTGGTGGCTAAATCCAAGAGTGATGAAAGCCATATAACCGATTTGCGAAAAGTGCTGGAAAGGGCAAAGAAATACAGACTAAGGATGAATCCCAATAAATGCGCTTTTGGTGTATCGGCTGGGCAGTTTTTGGGTTTCATGGTTCATGAGCAAGGAATTAAAGTTAGTCAATGGAGCATCAGAGCCATCAAGAATACAGAACCATCAATCAACAAGACAGAGCTACAGTCGTTGATCGGCAAGATTAATTTTGTAAGGAGATTCATATCAAATTTGTCAGGAAGGATTGAGCCTTTTACTCCGTTGTTGAAATTGAAAGCCGATCAAGAGTTTGTGTGGGGGGTAGAACAGCAGGAGGCATTTGATGAAATTAAGAGTTATTTAAGTTCCCCACCTGTTTTGGTTCCGCCGCAGAAAGGAGTGCCATTCAAGATATACTTATCGGCCGATGAAAAATCCATCGGGTCTATTTTGATACAGGAATTTGAAGGGAAGGAGCGAGTTGTGTTCTATCTAAGCAGAAGGTTTTGGATGGTGAAACAAGATATCCTGCGGTAGAAAAATTATGCCTTTGTTTATATTTCTCATGTACAAAGTTAAGGCATTACATCCTATCGGCTGAATGTACGGTGGTTTGCAAGGCCGATGTGGTAAAATACATGTTGTCGGCTCTAGTCTTAAAAGGACGAGTTGGTAAATGGATTTTTGCCTTAACAGAGTTTGACTTGAGATATTGAATCGGCTAAAGCATTTAGGGGCAGGCAATAGCCGATTTGATTGTGCAACACAGAGGAGTTCATGAAAATTATGTGGAACCGATCCCGTGGACTTTATTTTTCGATGGATCAGTTTGCAAGCATGGATCCAGTATCGGATTGGTCATTGTATCACCTCGGGGGGCAAGTTTTGAATTTGTTTTTACAATTAAACCCTATCGGACCAACAATCAAGCGAAATACGAGGCGGTGCTGAAAGGACTTCAACTTTTAAAGGAGATCGGGGCCGATATCATAGAGATTGTTGGAGATTCCTTATTAGTGATCAGGCAATTGTCTGGGGAATATGAGTGCAGAGATGATGTTTTAAGATCATATTATGAAGAATGTAGAGATTTATTGAGGGATTTCAGGATGGTATCGTTGGATCATATTCTTAGAGAATAGAATTTAAAAGCTAATGATCTTGCACAAATTGCTTCGGGTTATCGGTTGAATAGACAGATGGAGGTTGAAATAGCCGATGGTGATATTCAGAATAAAGCCGATGATTGGAGACAGGAAATAATTGATTATTTACAAAATTCGTCACAATCGGTTTCTAGGAAACTTCGGTATAAAGCTACTAAGTATGTGTTGCTTGATCGAGAGTTATATTATCGAACTTTTGAAGGGGTTCTACTGAGATGCCTAAATTTAGAAGAAGCCAAAGTGGTTATGTGCGAAGTGCATGAGGGTGTTTGTGGAACTCATCAATCGGCTCATAAGATGAAGTGGATATTGAGAAGAGCAGGATATTTTTGGCCGACAATGTTGGAAGATTGCTTCAAATATTATAAAGGATGTCAAGATTGCCAGAAATTTGGAAATATACAGCGAGCACCAGCATCGGCTATGAATCCTATCATCAAACCGTGGCCGTTCAGAGGATGGGGAATTGATATGATCGACCAGGTTTATCCTCCATCAAGTAAAGGACATAAATTCATTTTGGCAGCAACAGATTATTTTACAAAATGGGTGGAAGCAATTCCTTTGAAGAAAGTCACGTCCAAAGATGCGATTGAATTTGTAAAAGAGCATATAATTTATTGGTTTGGAATTCCTCAGACGATAACTACCGATCAGGGATCTATTTTCGTGTCCGATGAGTTTCAACAATTTGCTGCCAGTATGGGAATTGAGTTGTTGAATTCATCACCTTATTATGCTCAAGCTAATGGACAGGCGGAAGCTTCGAATAAGAGTCTAATCAAATTAATTAAGCGGAAGATTGATGAACAGCCGCGAAGATGGCATACTACATTAGCCGATTCATTATGGGCTTATCGGATGGCATGTCATGGGTCTACTCGTGTGCCACCATACCAATTGGTATATAGACATGAAGCAGTTTTGCCTTGGGACTAACATCGGTTCTAGGAGAATTTCTTTACAAAATCAACTGACAGCCAATGATTATTATAATTTGATGACAGATGAACTCGAGGATTTGGCTCAGAATCGGTTAAGGGCGCTGGAAAGGATCAGGGAAAATAAAGCTAGGGAGGCTAGGCATTATAACAAAAAGGTGATGAATAAATCGTTTACTGAGGGAGATCTTGTATGGAAGTTAATTTTGCCGATCGGGTCCAGAGATAGTAAATTAGGAAAGTGGTCGCCTAGTTGGGAAGGGCCCTATCGGATTAATCGTTGTGTACCTGGCAATGCCTATATATTGGAAGATCTTGAGGGGACAGAGTTTGCTAAAGCACTTAATGGGAAATATCTCAAGAAGTATTATCCGAGCGTTTGGATTAACTCCTGAATCGGTTGAATGTGGCTGATTTCTAAAATAGTTCAAAGCAAGAGCCGATGTTGTTACATCACCTAAAGATAGCCGATATCAATTGGTATTGCCTTTAGATAAAACAAATAAAAATATTATCAAGCGAAGATGGAATAAGATGAATAAGTAACAGAGCTGGTTAGATTATATTACAGCAAAAGACTATCGGCATGTTCTAGAGCAACATCAAGGTCATCAATGTTAAAGTTTTACAAGAATTTCTGGATTGTTTTAATCGCACGTAGGCGAATATGATCAATCTTGTTGATGGCGCGGATATCGTCTTCATCGGAGCTTGGAATGGTCTTTAAGCTCTTGCGCCGATGAACGACTTGGCGTACTGCTGCTGCAACGTTGGATTCTTGTTCTTGTATTGCTTGTGGCAAGCCGGTGAGCTGAGATTTTGTGATTTCAATGTCCTTGCAGACTCTTTCAAGCTTTGCCAGCAAATCGACTTGTTTTTCCTCCAGCTGATCTAGTTTAGCTTGGGTTTCTTGAGGAGCAGCTGCCAATTATCAAAGTGTTTTCTTTTCAGATTGAGCGGACAGTCGATCATCTTGGATGTGTTGAGCCAGAATCTTCTGTTCGGCGCGATCGGCTATGCGTTGCCTAGTCTTGATCAGTTGAAATCTATGGGATTCTAAATAAGCAGCAGGAGTCAGGGCATCGATGAGTTTGTGAGGCAGATGATGTTCAATCTCAGAAAATCTTGCTCGGATTGGCCCACAATCTTGTACCAGCGCGTCCATTGGGGTTTCCAGTCGACGGGTAATATCCAGCAAATGTTTGCGCACGTCGGATGGAAGGGATGGTCTGGTCATCGCGCTGGTGATTACCTCTTCATCAGTCTCCAGGTACTTGCCGATGTCAAAGGAGAGCAGGTCAGCTAAGGACTGCAAATCAGCATCGGTGAGTAAACGGATTATGAATGAATAAGTTAACACAAATGAGTACCTGAGGGGGGATAGCGGCGGCTTGAGGAGTGACATCGACATCAGATGGATAAGTAGGATGCTCTTCAAGACGGCCAACGTCTAGCGCTGAAGTAGGAGGATGGCCTCAATATCAGCTTCGGGGCTGGGCACTGGAGTTGGATCAACTGGGGAGGTCATTGGCTCGATAAGGACGTTGGGTGAGGGTTGAGTTTCAGGAGCTAATGACTCAAACTGAAAATAAGATTGATAATGAAAAGACAAAAGAAACAGACAAATAATGTTAAGAATCAGCGCATACCTGCGGGGATGAAGGAGCCGATGTTGCTTCAGTAGCAGGCGGCATTGTAACCATGACATCGGCACTAGTTTTTTGCCTCTTTTAGGGCAAGACGCCAACTTCTTGCGTTTTGGTCCTATTGGCCGTGACGCCCGGAGAAGAGATGATGGAAGGGGAGCACCATGCCCCAAGTATGGATTGGCCGATGGTGGTTGATATATGATCGGCCGGCCGCTGATGCTTGTTGTTGGTGGTTCCTTGTCATCAGCCTGCAAGATAAGATTATAAGAGATATGATCGGAGACAATGATTAAGGCTTATGGGATGTTACCTCTTCATCAGATTCGACATAGTCGGGGTTGAGGCGAGAACAGTATTGGACGGCCGATAAGTTGAACAAGTGTTTCCTCCATTCTAACCACCATCGGGCAAAAAGCCTTGTATTGGCAGTGCATGTCTCCATGCTGATGGCGGTGCCCAGAGGCAGAGATTCTGTTAACATCCGATAGCCGATCGAACTCTAAAGCACTATTTACATTACCCCGGGCCTGAAGTTTATCAATAAAGAATAGGCCAATTGGGAGTTGGCCGAGGCCGAGCTGGCGAGAACCGACCGATGGATGATAAAACTCATATGACGGTTGTTGTGATCAGCCTTGAGAGAAGCCAGTCGGCAGAAGGCAGGGGGTAATGGCCGATAGAAATATGGTCTTGGATTCTTCGTCGGCCAAAGCATCAAGAGGATTGAATTTGAAAGGCATCTCGAATGATACTGCATCATCATATGCAAACCAGAGTGTGGCCTCCCTGGTGAAACCATAGTAGAAACCTTTGAACCACTGGCTGAGTCCGACAGGGGTCATTTTGTAGCCAGGGAGGGTCGATGCAGCTTCGCCCACAGAGATACATCGGCGGCGGATGGGTTCCTGTTCCTCTAGGTAATCGGCTGGGAAGGTTAAGTTCAGGAGGGAGGTCCTAGAAATGGCCTTGGAGGTGTAGACATTGAGCCACAGTTGCATGAAACACCAAGGACTGCCAATGTGGCCGACTGATTGACTGGCCGATAGTTTGTTTGCTACTTGATGAAGTAGTTGATAGGTGGCGCCAAGAAGATATTACCCCAGGGGATTTGTCTCTAATCGGCCAAGCATTCTGCTAAACATTGCATGTTTGTAGTCGGGCCAAGAGTCGCGCCACCGAAGACAAATCGTTCCAGCCACAAATTTAGAAAAGCTATATGCTCCCGATCGTCAACTGGCCTAGTCACCTTGTTGTAAATTGATATGTACTTGGTCCAACCACCAATATTCTTCGTCTGTAACAGATGAGTGGGCTTGAATCGGAGGTTGAAAGAGTTGATATAACTTGTCGTGTTGAGGCAGGTGAGCATAGTTATGTCCATCAGAGTTGGGGTCATCGGCCCGTGTCCAAATAGGAAGGCGTTGAGGGCGTCTGACCAAATGTACGAAGCCGATGTGAGCAAAGGTTCATTCTTCTCCATCTTGGCTAGTGAAAGGTTGATGCAATGGCCAATATCTATTTCTTGCCAGAGGGTTTTCTTTACAGCCGAGACTCTAAGGTACTAGTTCTTCCACCCGGGAAGCTTGCTAGGCCAGGATCTGAAACTATTGGTCCAATCACTAGCTAGCATGGAAGAGTTCTTGAAGGGGATGTCTTGGGTTTGGGCATTGATGAAGTCTATGGGGTCTTCGCTACCCATGGGACCGTGATAGAAGAAATTTGGATGATCGGTGGCCGGAATCAAAATTTGGCTTCTAAGGTTCTACAATAAACAAGAACACGGTGAAGAACGGGTGAAGAATGTAGCAGATTTAATCTATCTAGGTTACAAAGCAGAGAGAGTGATCAGACAAGAGGGTTACCTCTAGGACAGCGGTTGCTGAAGTCATCGTGGAAGAAGAGAATGAACGAAGGCCGGTGGTTGAGGAAGAAGATCATAGTGGTTCGCCTGGGTTCGCCGGAGCTCGTCGAGGTCTCGAGGGAAGTGAGAGGGCTCTGGTGATGTGAAAACGTAAAGAAAGGAGGCTAGGAAGGCGAAGCGATTTATAGAGGAATGATGTCTGGGCAGGAATCGAGGCCGTTGGCATTGTTTCAAACAATTAAGGAAAGTGGACTACCTTGGGCCGCCTCGGTGTGAAGGGAATCCGAAAGCCCAGATGAGAGAATTTCGAAGTCTTATGAAAAACTCCGAAATTGGGGGCATGTGTTAACGCCAAAATTTGGTATGATTCTTTATCAGATTCGGTTAAGGAAAAAATCACAGTCAGCTAGTGAGAATTAATCCGGAGGAAGCCGAGTTTGGGAAGGGATCGTGAAGACCACGGAGAGGCAGTTAATATCTTATCTATTAATTAGACAATGTTAGTATTTTTTTTCTTTAAGGAAACCTAATCTCGTGTCCGATCGGGTCTTATTAGTGTTTTCCTTCTGTAATTAGGAAATCGTGTGTCGTGTCCAATAAGGACTTGTATCAACTCAGGGTATAAATACATATGCCCAGGTACCTTGTAGATGATCACTAAAATCAATACAATTTCGGCGCATCGCCACCCTTTTTGATGGGTTCTTGCCTTTCGAGCCGGGCTGCATCGGTTAAGTTCGACCTCCTGCGAGAGGGTAACTCTCATTACCCCGACTATTGTATCGGCTAGGACTTCCTCGGTTAGGTCCGATATTCTAGCCAGTCTACGGTAGTTGGCTTATCAGGATATATCTATTCTGTCTACGGCTGCATCAGTTAAGTTTGATCTCTTAGTCCGAGTAGGTATATCACATCACGCGTGCATCGATTTATCAGCTTACTATGTGTAATTTATCATCAGTTTGTGCTGCATCGGTTAGGTCTGACCTACTAAACTGCTAACGATAAGTTGTTCCAGCTAGGTTGATAGATTTTCACGCATGGGTCTTATCGGAATGTATAGCCAATAAATTCTCGTATAGTACATCACGATTGCATCAGATCTATTGGCTCATCGAGGTTCTTTTATCATCATCAGTCTATGTTAAGCCGATGGGTGTCTATGCAATGTTTTATCAGAGTGTCTAGCCGATAATTTATCTTTTATTAAATAAAACCGACTGCATTGTTTAATTGTTATTTTGTTTATCTGCACTGTTATCACAGTCGGCTGGAGGGTAGTCAATTGATCTATTTATTTTGCCTATTTATGCCATCATCGGCTTCTAGTCGATGTATAAGTGCTTTAGTTCATATCGGCAATCGGCCGATGAAACGAGTCCAATTCGGCTTCCAGCCGATTGGCTCACTGGTCTAATATTTCTATTTCCTTGTCAATTGCAGGGTCAAATTGACTGGCACGCCTACAAACCTCGAATTTAGGACCTGCACTAGAGTTAAGCAGATCTCCCAGGCCTTCACGTGTCTAGTGCATCGAACCAGATCCTTAGCTCGTTCTCGACGCTACTGGTGATTTTCGGTGTCAACACCACCATCCGAGGTGTGCCGACTACAAGAGGAGCAATAGGAGGAGGCGCGCCGACTGCGACAACAGGTGGAGGCTGACCGCGAGGCTCGCAATGATGAGCTACGCAAGGCTGCGTGAGTGGCTCAGTAGCAGATTCTCCAGACCAAAGTCGGCGATCACGACATCTTCGTCACGCCACAATGGAATGTTGTGGCCGCCGCAACCTTGCTAGACACGCTCTAGTTCGGGCCTGATCACCAGGCCACCCCAACTATCGCCAAGATCAAGGCGATGATCATGGCTGCAGCCTTCTAGCAACAACAACAGCAGTCGGGCAACACCGTGGTATCGATTAACCGATCGGGATCTCCAGCAGCGGGCTCATCCACGTCAGCATGGCGTCGGGCGGCAGGCTCAAGTCAGCCACACGAGGAGTCCAGGCAAATGTCACCCGGCAATGACAACCGGTGGCATCACCAGTATGACCGCCGGCCCAACCAAGACCTCCGAGTACACCTACAACATGACCTCCGCCATACCATCAACGCCCGGCGCCACGAACGAGAAGAGGATGAGCGCCGCCGACTGGAGGACAAAAACGAGCGCTTTGATCTCCATCATGAGCGGTTTATCCGCCGTGGTCGAAGCCTGAGCCCTCATGAAGATGAAGGCATTCCTGCTTTCACACGGGAGCTGCAGGACGTCGATTGGCCGGCTGGTTTTAAGCCCAGAGGGATCGAAAAGTACGACGGCAAAAGAAATCCCGAGTCTTGGCTCACCGTATATACCCTAGCAGTTCAAGTTACTGGGGGCGACAGCAAAGTCATGGCTAACTACCTCCCGGTCGCCCTAGCCGACTCAGTGAGGACATGGCTGACAGGGCTTCCGAGGCGGTCGATCGGTTCCTGGGGAGAACTCAGGGAGCGGTTCATCGCTAATTTTCAGGGAACCTACGAGAGGCCATCTTCTGAACATGATCTGTATCAACTACACCAGAAGAAGAACGAGTCTCTACGAGATTGTATCAAGAGATTTCCCGAGAAGCGCAACAAGATCCCAATGATCCGAGACGAGGCCGTCATCGCCGCCTTCCGCAAGGGAGTAAAGGACGCCCCGTTCATCACGAAATTCACTTAGAAGCACCACTCTCTGTCCAGGCTCTTTTCGACATGGCCAACAAATACGCCGACTCGGCTGAAGCGGTCGCAAAGGCCCTTGACGAGAAGGAGTCCCAACAGAAAGACCAGAAGGTGAAAGCCGATAACGAGTCGTCTCAAAACAAGTCTGGTAGCCGCAAGCGGAAGTTGGACAATGAGGTGGCCAACATGGAGCGCACTCGGTTGCAGCCCCAGCGGAATAACGACTACCATAAAGTCATGAGCGGGCCATGCCCCTTCCACCCCAAGGGTAAGCACGCGGCCAAAGACTGCTACATGCTTAAGAAGTTTGCCTCTGAGCAGGCTTCATCATCTAGCTCCGGCAAGGACAAAGACAAGCTAGATCAAGGTTCGGCTGACGATTTTCAAGATCCTCAAGCCGAGCTCAACCATATTTTCGGAGGGCCGTCTGCCTATGAATCCAAGCACAAACAGAAGCTATTAGCACGCAACATCAAGACGGTCTCTACAACAGACACCCCCCAGTACCTGCACTGGTCAGAGATGGCCATTACCTTCAACCGCGCAGATCACCCAGATCGGGTTTTACACCTGGGACGCTATCCACTCGTCCTGGACCCGGTCGTCAGAAATATCAGGCTGAAGAAAACCCTCATCGACGGAGGCAGCGCGCTCAACATCTTATTCGCCAAGACTTTGGACGAGATGATGATTCCTCGTTCAGAATTACGGCCGAGCACTGCGCCCTTCCACGGGATAATTCCCAGCTTGTCATCAACTCCACTCGGGCAGATCACATTTCCAGTAACCTTCGGCACGCGGGATAACTTCCGCATGAAAAACGTCTGCTTTGAGGTCGCTGACTTCAAGACCGCATACCACACGATACTCGGATGACTGGCACTCACCAAATTTATGGCGATACCGCACTATACGTATATGGTGCTCAAGATGCCTGGGCCAGCAAGAGTCCTCTCCCTCCGTAGTGACGTCAAGCAAGGTTTCACCTGCGACAAGGAGAGCTGCGAATTGGCTCAATCATAAGAGGCGGCAGTCAGGTGCAATAGCATTCAGCAAGCCGTCACAGTAGAAGTCGAGCAAGATCAAGTTCTGGCAAAAAAGGCGGCGAAGTCGTGAATTTCAGCGGACTCTGACACGAAGAAGATCCCCCTGGACCCTTCCGACCCCTCCAAGACTGCCCTAGTTGGGATCGGACTCGACCCCAAATAGGAAGATGCGCTCGTCACCTTCCTCCAAGCCAACAAGGACATATTTGTGTGGAAACCGTCCAACATGCCGGGCGTACCAAGGGAGGTGATCGAGCACGCCCTCAATGTAAAGACAGACGCCAAGCCAGTCAAGCAACGGCTGTGGCACTTGGCTCAAGACCGCAAGGATGCTATTCGGGAAGAGATCACCAAGCTCCTCACAGCCGGGTTCATCAAGGAGGTCTATCACCCGGATTGGTTGGCAAACCCAGTTCTGGTCCGCATGTGCGTCGACTACACCGATCTCAACAAGGCGTGCCCCAAGGACCCATTTGGTCTTCCCAGGATAGATCTGGTGGTAGATTCCACGGCCGGGTGTGACCTACTCAGCTTTCTCGACTGCTACTCGGGATACCATCAAATCAGCCTGAGGGAGGAAGACTGCTTAAAGACATCTTTCATCATGCCGTTTGGAGCATATTGCTACATCACAATGCCGTTCGGTTTGAAAAATGCTGGAGCAACCTATCAACGGGCAATTCAGCGGTGTCTGCACAATCAGATCGGGCGCAACGTGGAAGCCTACATCGATGATGTGGTGATCAAGACCAAGTCCAAAGAAGACCTCATCGCTGACCTGGAAGAAACCTTCCACAATCTTCGAAGATTCAAGATGAAGTTGAACCCGGAAAATGCGCCTTCGGTGTGCCATCCAGCAAGTTACTCGGCTTCATCGTCTCACATCGTGGCATCGAGGCAAACCCGGAGAAAGTCAACGCCATAATGAACATGGCTCCCTCGAAAAACTAGAAGGTCGTCCAGAAGCTGACATGCTACATGGCGGCACTCAGCCGATTTATTTCTCGACTAGGCGAACGGGGTATGCCCTTTTTCAAGCTACTCAAAAAGGAGGACAATTTCTAATAGACTCCGGATGCCCAACAAGCCTTCGACGACTTTAAACAATTTCTCACATCACCTCCCGTGTTGGCGTCACCTATGCCCCAAGAACCGCTAATGCTATATTCTGGCGGCAAACACTCAGTAGTCAGCACGGTAACTGGTCGTCGAGCAATCCAAACAGGGTCACATCCAGAAAATTCAGCGGCCAGTTTACTTTGTCAGCGAGGTCCTTGCCGACTCAAAGACGAGATATCCGCAGGTCCAGAAGCTTTTATATGGCCTACTCATCATAGTCCGGAAGCTGGTGCATTATTTTCATGCACATCAAGTCACGGTGGTCACATCGTTCACTCGGGGATTCTTCATA
The DNA here is from genome assembly GCA_003991445.1 of Oryza meyeriana var. granulata. Classification (NCBI taxonomy): domain Eukaryota; kingdom Viridiplantae; phylum Streptophyta; class Magnoliopsida; order Poales; family Poaceae; genus Oryza; species Oryza meyeriana. Next base: position 179,598 of record RYFJ01000332.1, read on the forward strand.
ATCGCGAGGCCACCGGCCAAATCGCTAAATGGGCACTCGAGCTAATGGCATTCAATATCACCTTTCAGCCACGGATAGCAATTAAATCACAAGCTCTAGCCGACTTCATGGCCAAGTGGACAAAAGTTCAACTGCCTACATCACCCCCGAAGCTAGAGTACTGGACAATGTACTTCGACGGTTCTCTATGGATCGGCGGCACCGGGGCTGGAGTCATATTAACATCCCCCACTGGTGAAAAACTCAAGTACGTCCTACAAATCCACTTCCTGGCTTCCACAACATCACTGAGTAAAGGCACTTATCCACGGGGCTCTTGGATCTATATCACAGTCGGCATACGTCGACTGGTTGTTGCGCGGGAATTCTCAAACTCGTGGTGAACCAAGTCATGAAAGACTGGACTTGTCTCGATGATACCATGGTAGCCATAACTGTCAGAGTCTGCAAGCTGGAAAACAAGTGTTTCGACGGAAGCTGGCAAATAACACATGTCCTGCGGCCAATAAGCAATGACGCGGCAGACGAGCTGGCAAAATATGGGATCCAAGCGAGAAGCGGTTCCGACAGGTGAATCTTTGTCAAGCATACTCATGGAGTCATCAGTCAAGAAGAAACCGGCGCCGGAGAGTCGGGAGGCGAACCTACCCCGGCTACAGGATGAGGTGCTACACATATGTCAAGACGGCGAGTCCCTGTTGTCAAATTTCTCTTTACGACGCGAACTCCCAGACGATCGCAGTCAAGCCAAACAAATCAAGCGTCGAAGAAAAAAGCTTTCCTAAACTAGTCGGAGAAGACCTGTACCGAAGGAGCGCATCCGGTGTCCTCATACGTTGCGTCACCACCGTGGAAGGCAAGCAGATCCTGCAGTTGATCCACTCTGGTATATATGGCAACCATGCCGCATCCAGGACGTTAGTCGGAAAGGCTTACCGGCAGGGATTTTTCTGGCCCACAGCAGTAACAAACGCAAAAGAAATTGTTCGCAAGTGCGAGGGTTGCCAGTTCTACGCAAGACAAACAAATCTCCCAACCCAAGAACTCCAAACTATCCCTATTTCTTGGCCATTTGCAGTATGGGGGCTCAACATGGTCGGGCCTTTCAAGAAAGCGCCAGGAGGGTTCACACATCTATTCGTCGCAGTTAACAAGTTCACCAAGTGGATTGAGACCAAACCCGTTGCAACTATAACAGCGGCACGAGCAAAGGACTTCATCATGAGTATACTATACCGATTCGGGGTCCCTAACCGCATCATCACCGACAATGGTACTCAGTTCACAGGCGGCGTATTCTAAGACTTCTGCGAAGATTTCGGCATCAAGATCTGCTATGCATCCGTGGCACACCCACGGAGCAACGGGTCCAGTCGAACGAGCCAACGGTAATGGTCTTACAAGGCAATCAATGGCCAGGATATTCGACCAACTACAACCATACACGGGCCGGTGGGTACAAGAACTCCCATCTGTTCTCTAGTCTCTCAGAACCATGGTTAGTCGGGCAACAGGGCAATCCCCTTTCTTTCTGCTCTACGGTGCTGAGGCTATGCTACTGACAGAGTTATAGTTCGGCTCTCCACGAGTCCGGGCTTACTCAGAAGACGTCTCAAACAATACCCGACTGGTCGAGTTAGATCAGTTGGAAGAAGCAAGGGACATCGCAACAATCCAGTCGGCAAGGTATCTTCAAGGCCTACGTCGCTACCAACAATTGGCAAATGTCTGTGGCCGGCGCCTTTTTAGCCGGGGATCTCGTCTTGAGAAAAATACAAACCACCAAAAGACAGGCACAAAATTATCCCCACTTTGGGAGGGCCGTTCAATTTAGCCGAGGTCACGCGGCCAGGTGCCTACCTACTAAAGAACTGAAACAGTGTCTCTCTCAGCACTCATGGAATATAGAACAGCTACGTCCTTTTATACCTGAGCTTTATACTTTCTCATGTGTACAGTTTTTCTCTGACTCACTACGCCGCTTGTATCAACCGAGTATGAGTTGGGGGCTGCAATGTATTATATATGTTTTGTCAATAATATACGAGCCTTTGTTACTCCAGTTATGAAAGGCCTTACTACGACTGTCACGTTTGCCCGCCCGAGTAAACACTTTCCTTACAGTGACGATTTATTAAGTTCAGACAGACTAAACTCGGCGCAGACTACACATCGAGTAAAGCTAATGACAGCTGAGTAGTAATTCAAGGCTTGCGCACTAAACATATTTTCATTACACGATGAATTTTTCCACTATACCAAGTTTATACACGTACCATACTACATGAATAATTACTCCCTATCATGCCCAGGTCTCGGTGATTATCCTCAGCAGTCAGCCTCGCCCAGGCTATCAGCTTCTAGCACCGCTCGGGCGTCGTCTTCCTCAAAACAAACCCCTCCCGATGGCTTCAATGTCTGCCCTCGGGTAGATTGATTTGGTCATCGCCAGGGTCCTGGGCCACGCCGGCAAATGACATGTTCATCCGAGTACCTCTTCAGGGCAACTCAGTGCATCCTCAAGACACGCCTCCACTTGGGGATTCGGCTAATAGCTGGTTCCCACAGGGCAAGGATCCATCAGATCAAGGAGGCTTTACGGACCCTGACGAGGGCCCTTCCACGTGACTCCCTGATAGCCCTTATCTCCTTTGTATAAAACTGATATTGGGCCTGGACATTGGCTCTCAATGTCTGTCCGGGGTCCCACCGGCAAGTAAACTTCTTAGCTCGGCTGCAGATGGAATGACTAAAAGATTGTTAAGATCATTGTCAAGTAGGGGACTTACTCACGTAGTCGGCCTCCACTCGGCCCACAGTCTTTTCTCCAGTCTAGCTTTTTCTTCGCCGAGCTTGACGGTGCCTCTTTTAACTCGAACCTTCTCCCATTCGAGCTCAAGTGTTGGCCTGTCTAAGGTCGGCCTTGACCTTCTTCATGCTTGGCCTTGGCTTCTTCAGCCTCCTTCAGCTGGGATTCCCTCTCTGTTCGGGTCTTCAACTCTGCTTCGAGGGCTACACGACAGATTAGTCAAGAACTCAACCTTGCGGCCAAGACACAACCGGGCAGTCAGGAACAATACAGCTGGAGAAATACATCAAGGGTTCAGTCGGGAAGATACACTCGGGAGACTCACCTCTAATCTTCCTAGCTTGGGCCCAAGTTTCATCCCTGAGCTGGGTGATGGCATCCTTCAGCCAGGCTTCCCTCCCTGCATGGCGCCCCTCCATCGCAGCCTTCAACGCCCGGAGCTGCTCTAATTCCACGAGATGGGGAGCCATTTCGGTCAAGATCTCGGTCATCGCCTCATTTCGATCAACAAGCTTCTGCTCAGGGAGAGAACAAGTCAAGAGTAGAGTCAGATGTCAGAACAGGAAGACCCCCAGAACTCCACTGCAAGAATTATACCCGAACTCCTTGGGACCCGGTGATGGCGGCGCGAAGCAGGCTTTCGCGTTCCCTTCTCGCCGCGGCCTCATCAAGCTTGAACCTCTTCGCGGTTCCATCAGGCGCCGTCCAGGTGAATCACCAGGGAAACTTACGTGGAGGAGCTTCAATCCGGGGAAGGCTCGGGATCTCCGGTGGCGGCAACGACGACGACGACGACCATGACGGCGACGGGGTCCTGGCCCCCACGCCGGTGTCCCCCGTGGCCTCGGGGATCAACTCGGGGGCTCCAGTAATGGCCTCTGCAGCGGGCGGCGACTCAGGGGCTGGGGCAGCAACCTCAATAACTACCTCTTGGTCGGGCGGCAAAGGCGGCCCCGCAGTCGGGACCACCTCAGTCTCCGTAACTAGGATGGCCACCGGCTTAGTATGTGTGCTCGCGGGCGCCGGCTAGGCTTGGGCGGGCTCTTCAAGGGGAGCGGTCGGAGCGGTCTCCTTGAGATTGATATCGGCATGCTTCCTGCATGGCAAGACAGACATCACAATACTACTGCAATAGACAAGAATCTCAGAAGATCCAGAGCAGCTTACCTCTTGGAGAACTTGAGTTTCCCGCCAGGCGATCCAGGTCCCGGCGGAGCGCTACGCCTAGTTGTCGGCCGGGTCAGCGAAGCAGTCGGCGGTGGCATGGCGACTGGAGGAGGCCCCATTGGTGGCGTGGCCGACTTGGGCACCCGTATGCTTGGCGGCACCTGCTCGGACCTTGTACTCGGTAGTGCTCTTGTCGGGCTCGGCAATGTTGAGCTTGGCTGTGCTGGTCTCAACCTAGGACTTGATCGCCTGGGTGCCACGGCGGCGGTGTCCTTTATCTTCAGACCTCCTGCCATGACACGCGGCGTCGTGGCCCCTTCGCCCCAATATAGAACGGGCTTTTTCCTGGCTCTCTTAGAGTTGGGTTGGGCAGTAGCAGGGCTCCTCGGCCTCTTCTTCGTTTTAACGGCTGACAACGGGTGGGAGTCCTCCTCGAACTCCACGCATTCCTACAGAAGATTCAATAACATCTATCACATAATGCTGGGCAATCACAGATACAGGCCCACTGGCATTCGCCACAGATGAAGGACAAGGATTATCTTGGGGCGGCGCCTAAGGAAGCTATAAGCAGCAATCCGGCATTTATCGTCCTCGGTCTCAATCACCCCTTCGGAGAAGTAACCAAACAGGGTCTCGGTTACCTTGAACTTATTGGCCGACTCGTGGCTTACTCGGTCAGGATCAAGTTTGCCTTGGAAATCCCAGCTGAATGCGCTCCTCTGCTTCAGTGGCCGGATACGCTGAGTTAGGAAATGCTGGGCCACCCAAGGCCCAGTCAGGCCAGCTTCCTTAAGCTTATCTAATTTCTCTAGCAATTGGTGCACTTGGCCCATCTCCTCAAAGGTTGGATCTGCTGACCAATTTGGTAAAACTGCCGGTGGCAAGCCGGTGAATGGACGCAAGGAGGGAGCCAGATCTACGCAATAGAACCACTCCTAGTGCCAGCCTTTTAGGGAAGATTTCAAGGGGAGATCAAGATATGTTTTCTTCCTATCACTCCTCAACTGGAGACCAGCCCCCCCAATCACATTGATATTATTCTTGGAGGGCTGGGGTTTGATGTGGAACAGATGCCTGAAGAAATTAAAATGGGGTTCCACACCCAAAAAGCACTCGCAGAGAGTGACAAATATGGAGATTTGATGAATCGAGTTGGGATTCAAATTCACCAACTCCAACCTATAGAAGTCAAGGATGCAGCGAAAGAAATCAGAAGAGGAAAGGCACAAACCCCGGTCGAAAAAAGAGGCAAAAACTACTGTTTCGCCAGATTGGGGATTTGGGACCGACTCACCCTTAGCCGGCCGCCAGCGGATCACCTCCTGGCTGGGCAACTTCAATTGACTCTCCAGCAGCTTCAGTTTCACCGAGCCGCAATCCGAAGTTGGCCAAGCATTGTCCGGCGCACCTGCAAGATCCGAAGCTTTCGGCATGGTTGGGAGCGGAAAGATTTGGGGGAAAAGCGAATTGGGGGCTTGGAATAGACGAAGCGGACTGGAATCGCCCGAGTTCGAGCAGGGAACAGTAGCAGCAGCTAACCCTAATCGAGCAAAAGGCAAAATTTGGGCGCGGAGACAGAAGACGAAACGATTGGCTGATTTGGGGAAGATGAAGGAATCTTTTTCTCTCTCCCCATTATTTATAGAGTCTGTGCCGACTAAATGGGCTTGGGCCTACACAGTCGGTGCTGGTCCACCAAGATATGAGTTCCTACAGTAGCGTGCTCCATGTGGGCCGCCTGCAGGCTGAGTTGAAATTATAGCGCTAGTACTACTAACAGGAGCCGATGAGGTAAACAGATATGCTTCATGAGAGCCTTATTACTAAACATATATGTTTGGGTATCTGTTTTATCCACCAGGTCTCGAGGATATATCCTTACAAGGATCACAAGCTGGTCTTCATTAAAATTGGGGATGCAGGTATCTTTCTCAAGTACACCTGACCATGCCGTGGATTTATTTTCATAAAAGTGGTACTCGGCCTACATGCTTGGCCAACAGTTGCCATGAGCAACATTATTCCAGCCGACATGATGCTGAAGAGTCTATCTTTCGAGTAGTGCACTACTTGGGAGAGACTATAAACATATTCCCGCTGACATGACGCGGAGGAGTCTAACCTCTAGGTGGGACGCCACTCGGGAAAGACTATAAACCCCCCTTTCCAACTGACATGACGCTGAAGAGTCCCATATACAAGTAGCATCCTACTCGGGCAAGACTATAAATACCCATTCCGACTGACATGAAGTCGAAGAGTCCTACATACGAGTAGTTCCCTACTCGGCAAGACTATAAATCATATTCTGGTTGACATGATATCGAAGAGTCTCATATACCAGTAGTAATCTACTCGGGAAAGACTTCCAGGTTAAAGATCTTTGACTTTATGTTTAATTGTCTTCACAATTAAGCACAAAGTCAGGGGCTACACCTAATAGGTGTGCCTATTCGGTGCACACTATTCATATATCTCCATGAAGCCCTTCATAGCCTCGCTGCCAGTTGACATGAAGCAGGACTCAGGAAGAGCAATGCACTTGGGAAGACTTCACCGTGGAGGATGAGCACTTGGTGTCAGCTGTGACTCAACTATAAAGGTCTCAGGGGCTACGGTGGAGGCCATGGGCCCCAGGTACCTCACCACCTGCATATGGGCCACTCAGATAGAGGATGGGCCGAATCATGTAGTTAGAGATAAGATAGCACCCGGCAGACTTTGCCTTGTACAACAAGGAAAACAGAGTCTTAGTCAGATAAGTTTCTATCTCTAAAGGAAATCTCTTGGCCATATCCGGCTAGGATCCACATCTAGTACCCCTGTCCCCTAGTATATAAAGGGAGGCAGGGCACCCCATGAAGGCAAGGAAGATCATTGATCGACATAACCTCTCAGAGGAATAACACCACAACTGGACGTAGGGTATTACCTCACATCGAGGGCCTGGACCAGTATAAAATCTCTTTGCGTTCCTCTGCAATCCACCGAGTTCCCCTTGCCGAGTAGCCCTATAGTTCTATTGCCGATGTAAAACATCGACAGCTACTGACCGAGTACTTGCACCGGTCAGGACGTCATCTTCCCTGGCTACGCCCCATGTGGGCTAATAACTGACCTCTGGCACCAGTCGGAGCTCGGCTATCACTCGGCTGGGTGAGGTACGCCCCATGAGGGTCGTCAGCCGAATACTATGCTAATGCTAGGTTCGGGTACCTTATTTGGTCACAACTCTGCTAGGTTGGGTACGCCCCATGAGGGTCGCCAGCTGAATCCTATGCTAATGTTAGGTTCGGGTACCTTATTTGGCTATAATTCTGATGGGTAGGGTACGCCTCATAAGGCTTGCCAGCCGAATCCTACGCTAATGCAAGGTTTGGGTACCTTATTTAGCTTTACCAAGTCAGAGAAGATCTATGTCATCAAAGTGCATCTGGAGTTCTCATGCACTACGTCACACCTGAGGAGGGCAAGTAGATCCTGCAATATACCTGCTCAGGCATCTGTGGCAACCATGCTGCATCCAGAACATAAGTCGGAAAGGCTTGCGAACAAGGATTCTTCTTGCGGATTGCGGTTACCAATGCTGGAGCACTCATCCTGACATGCGAGGGATGCTACTTTTATAGAGCCTATACTGATAAGTGGGCTTTGGCCCATAAACTTGGTACTTGGCCACCAAGATATGAGTTCTACAATAGTGCACCCAGTATGGGCCGCTCGCTGGCTGTGTTAAAATCACAGTGCTGGTGCTACTAATAGGAACTGATTGGGTAATCAGATATGCTTCATGAAAGCCTCATTGCTGAACACATGTGTTCGGATATCTGTATTATTCATCAGGTATTGAGAATATATCCTTATAAGGATCACAAGCTGGTCTCTTTTAAAATTGGGGATGCAGGTATCTCTCAAGTACACCTGACCACATATTGGATTAAAATCCATAAAGTGGTACTTGACCTACATGCTTGGTCACCAATTGCCATGAGCAAACATTTTTCCAGCCGACATGACACTGAAGAGTCTAACTTCCAAGTGGGACGCTACTCAGGAAAGACTATAAACACTTTTTCTAGCTGACATGAAGCTAAAGAATCTAATTTTCGAGTAGTATACTACTCAGGAAAGACTAAATAATCATCCTAGCTAACATGATGCTGATGAGTCTCATATACCGGTAGTATACTACACGGGAAAGACTATAAAATTATTTCGGTTGACATGATACCGAAGAACCTCACATACCAGTAGTACACTACTCGGTATAGACTACAAGGTTAAAGATCTTTGACTTTATGTTTAATTGTTTCACAATTAAGCACAAAGTTGGGGGTTACACCTAATAGGTGCGCCTATTCGGCGCACACTATTCATACTTCTACATGGAGCCCTTCATAGCCTCGTTGCCAGCCGACATGAAGCAGGACTCGGGAGAAGAAGCACTCGGACAAAGAGTACTCGGGAGCAATGCACTCAGGAAAACTTCACTGTGGAGGATGAGGACTCGGCGTTAGCTGTGACTCAACTATGAAGGTCTCAGGGGCTGCTATGGAGGCCATGGGCCCCAGGTACCTCATGATAAGCATATGGGCCACTTGGATAGAGGATGGGCCTAGCTGTGTAATTAGAGATACGATGGAACTCGACAGACTTTGCCTTCTATGATAAGGAAACTGCAGTCCTGGTCAGGTACGTTATATCTCTAAGAGGAGATCCCTTGGTCATAGTCCGGCTGGGACTCCTACTTTGTAACCCTATCTCCCAGTATATAAGGGGAGGCAGGGCGCCCCCTAGGGGCAGAGAATCACACGGTTCATCAAAGTCGCCACCATACATCCTCAAAGGAATACATCACAACTAGACGTAGGGTATTACCTCGCATCGAGGGCCGGAACCAGTATAAACTCCCCGTGTTCCTTTGCAATCCACCGAGTTTCAATCCAACGAGTAGCCCTCAACCGACCAACAGGTCGGATTCTCCAACTGCGGTCTCATCTGCCTCGACATGACGCCAAGCGGCCGGCTCCAGGCAGCCACACACGGAATCACGCCACACATCACTTGACAACCACAATAACGACTGGCGGCGCCAACATCAAAATGACCGTTGGGACAACCAGGATGTCCAAGGCCGACTGCGACGTGATCTTTGGCGAGACATCAACGTACGGCGCCGCGAATGCGAGGAAGACAAGCATCGCCGACTAGAAGACGAGAATGAGCAATTCGGCCCCCACCATGAGCGGTTTCACTGCTGTAGTCGAAGTTGGAGTCCTCATGCAGATGAAGGGGTACCGGCCTTCACCCATGAGTTGCAACAAGTCAACTGGCCGTCAGGCTTCAAGCCGACTGGAATTGAAAAATACAACCTGAAGACCAACCCCGAGTCCTGGCTCACAGTCTACACCCTAGCGATCACAGTAGCTGGAGGAGATCACAAGGCCATGGCTAACTACCTCCTAGTCGGTCTAGCTGACTCGGCGAGGACATGGCTAGCAGGACTTCCTAAGCGGTCAATCGGCTCCTAGGGAGAACTCCGAGAATGCTTCATCACCAACTTCCAGGGAACTCATGAGAGGCCATCTTCTGAGTATGATCTGTATCAGTTTCATCAAAGGAAGAACGAGTCTCTTTGTGATTTCATCAAGAGATTTTCTGAGAAGAGGAATTCAATCACAATGATCAAGGATAAGGTCATCATCGCCGCCTTCCACAAGGGAGTCAGAGACGCCCCGTTCATTGCCAAGTTTACTCAGAAACTTCCCACTTCTGTCAAGGCTCTTTTTGACATGGCGAACAAATATGCTGACTTGGCGACGCAGTTGCTGAGGCCCTTGACGACAAGAAAGAGCCCCGAAAGAAGGACAAGAAAGACAACGAGGAGCTAGCACAGAACAAGTCTGGCAAATGCAAGCGGAAGTCAGACAACGTGATGGCCGCTGTGGAGCATACTCGGCCATGACCCCCGAGGACAGACGAGTACCAAAAAGTGATGAACGGACCATGCCCCTTTCATCCAAAGGGGAAGCACGCGGCTAAGGATTGCTTCATGCTCAAGAAGTTTGCTTCCGAGCAGAGTACAACATCTGGCAGCAATAAAGACAAGGACAAGCCAGATTCGGGTGCAGTTGGCAACTACCAAGATCCCCAAGTTGAGCTCAACCACATCTTTGGAGGGCAGTTTGCATATGAGTCCAAGAGGAAGCAGAAGCTCACAGCACGCCAAGTCAACTCGGTCTCTGCAGACGCCCCCTAGTACTTGCGTTGGTCAAAAACACCAATCACATTTGACCGCGGGGATCACCCCGATCGGGTTACTCATCCAGGATGCTATCCACTCGTACTGGACCCGGTCAACAGGAGCATCAAATTGAAGAAGGTTCTCATCAATGGGGGATGCGCTCTTAATATTTTATTCACCAAGACGCTTGATGAAATGAAGATTCCTTGTTTGGAGCTGCGGCTGAGTACAGCGCCCTTTCACGGGGTAATCCCTGGCCTGTCTTCCACTCCACTTGGACAGATAACTCTGCCAGCTACTTTTGGCACCTAGGATAACTTCCACACCAAGAACATCTGCTTCAAGGTTGCCGACTTCGAGACCACGTATCACACGATACTCAGACGGCCAGCACTAGCCAAATTCATGGCAGTGCTGCATTACACCTACATGATGCTCAAGATGCCAGGACCAGTTGGAGTTCTTTCTCTTCGCAGTGATGTCAAGCAAGCCTTCACCTGCGCCAAGGAGACCTATGAGCTGGTTCAATCTCAAGAAGCGGCAATCGGGTGCAACAGCATTTGACTAGCCACTATAATAGCAAGCGAGGACGATCAAGTCCCAGAAAAAAAGTAGCCAAGTCAGGAATTTCAGTAGACTATGAAACAAAAAAGATCCCCCTGGACCCTTCCGACCCCTCCAAAACTGCTCTTGTCAGGCCGGACTCGACCCCAAATAGGAAGATGAGCTCATCACCTTCCTCCCGGCGAACAGGGATATATTTGCTTGGAAACCATCTGACATGGCTGGTGTACCAAGGGAGGTGATCGAGCATTCCCTCAACGTCAAGCCGGACGCCGAGCTAGTCAAACAACGGCTACGGTGCTTCGCACAGGACCACAAAGATGCTATTCGGGAGGAGATAACCAAGCTCCTCACAGCTGGGTTCATCAAAGAGGTCTACCACTCGGATTGGCTGGCAAACCCAGTCTTGGTCTAGAAGAAGAACGGCAAATGGTGAATGTGTGTCGACTACACCGACTTAAACAAGGCGTGCCCCAAAGACCCATTTGGTCTACCCAGAATAGATTAGGTGGTGGATTCAACTGCCGGGTGCAAACTTCTTAGCTTTCTCGAATGTTACTCGGGATATCACCAAATCAGCTTGAAGGAGAAGGACTGCCTGAAGACTTCTTTCATCATGCCGTTTGAAGCATATTGCTATGTTACTATGCCATTTGGGTAGAAAAACGCTGGAGCAACGTATCAATGAGCAATTCAGTGGTGTTTACACACTCAACTCGGGCACAACATGGAGGCATATGTTGACGACGTGGTGATCAAGACAAAATCTAAGGAAGACCTCATCGCCGATTTGGAAGAAACTTTCCAAAGCCTTAGGAGATTCAAGATGAAGTTGAATCCGGAGAAGTGCACCTTCGGTGTACCGTCCAGAAAGCTACTCGGCTTCATCGTATCACACCGAGGCATCAAGGCCAATCCAGAGAAAATCAATGCTATCATGAACATGGCACCCCCAACTAGTCAGAAGGATGTCCAAAAGCTGACAGGCTGCATGGCGGCACTCAGCCGATTCATCTCCCGACTTAGTGAGCGGGGCATGCCCTTTTTCAAACATTGAAGAAAGCAGACAATTTTCAATGGACACCCAAAGCCCAGCAAGCCTTCGAAGACTTCAAAAAATTTCTCACGCCACCACCAGTGTTGGCATCTCCTATGCCCGAAGAACCACTAATGTTATACCTAGCGGCAACCAGTCAGGTAGTCAGCACGGTGCTAGTAGTCAAGCGATCAGAGCTAGGTCATATACAGAAAATACAAAGGCCAGTCTACTTTGTGCCCTACTTGTGAGACCTAAACTTGATGGACTGCAAAGGAACATGAAACAATTTATACTGGTTCAGGCCCTCGAGTTGAGGTAATACCCTACGTCTAGTTGTGATGTATTGCCTTTGAGGTTTCTCTGGTGACATTTGTGCTATTCTTCTTTTGCCCTCAGGGGGCGCCCTGCCTCCCCTTATACATCAGGGGACTGGATTACGGAGTAGGAATCCCAGTTAGACTCTGACCAAGGGATTTTCTTCTAGGAATACAACGTGCCCGAGTAGGACTATATCCTTTCCTTGTCGTACGAGGTTATGTATGCCAAGTCCTATTGTATCCCTATTCTGTTCGAATGGCCCAATAGCTTATCATGAGGTACCTGGGGCCCATGGCCTCCACAGCAGCCCCTCAGACCTTCATAGTTGAGTCACAGCTGATGCCGAGTGCTCATCCTCCATAGTGAAGAATTCCCGGGTGCATTGCTCTTGAGTACTCTTTGTCTGAGTGCTTCTTCTCCCGAGTCCTGCTTTATGTCAGCTGGCAATGGGGCTATGAAGGGCTTCATGAAAAAATATAAATAGTGTGCGCCGAATAGGCGCACCTATTAGGTTTAGCCCCTGACTTTGTGCTTAATTGTGAAACAATTAAACATAAAGTCAAAGATCTTTAACCTTTTTGTCTTTCCCGAGTAGTATACTACATAGCATTTAGACTCTTTAGCATCATGTTCGCTGGAAGAAATTTTGCTCAGGGCAATTGTTGGCTAAGCATGTAAGCCGAGTACCACTTTATGGATTTTAACCCAATATTGTGGGTGCCATGGGCCCCGGGTACCTCATGACAAGCATATGGGCCACTCGGATAGAGGATGGGCCTAGCCTTATAATTAGAGATATAGCTAGATTCGGCAGACTTCGCCTTATATAGAAAGGAATATACAGTCCTAGTCGGGTGCGTTATATCCCTAAGGGGAGATCTCCTAGTCGTAATCCGATGGGGACTCCTACCTTGTAACCCTGTCCCCCAGTATATAAGGGGAGGCAGGGCGCCCCATGAGGGCAGAGGTTGAGTTGGTTCACCAGAATCACCACCGCAGATCCTCAAAGGAATACATACAAACTGGACGTAGGGTATTACCTCACATCGAGGGCCTGAACCAGTATAAAATCTTCCTGTGTTCCTTTGCAATCCACCGAGTTTACATCCGCCGACTAGCCCCATATATTTATTGCCGGTGTAAAACATCGATAGTTGGCGCGCCAGGTAGGGGCTTCGGCATGATCTACATCTACAAGCTCGATGGATCCAGCAACCGAAGTCGTCGGCGGCAAACTCTCCCCCGGAGATACAATCGCATTCAGAAGCCTCGACTTCGTCGCCGACCAGATCGGCAATCTCACCCAGGCCGACACGGACCCGATCCAACCGGCCGAGGAACCAGCTGACTCCGCGCCAGTCGGCCCACACGACGCTGCGGCAATCTTCGACGACATGCTGCGGCGATCTCCAATACGCCCGAGTCCAGGGACAACTCTTCCTTCCAGTGTTCGACTCGGACTCGGTTCTGAGCCGGCCGAGATCGGGCCGAGAAGGGAAGAGATCGTCAACTTCCCGTTCGGACTCGGCGACGCCGCGGATATCTACAATCTACATCCGACGCGGCAAACCCGATTCCCTGGAGTTCGACTCGGATACGGCTCCAAGCCGCTCGAGATCGGATCTAGGGAGGTCGGAGTTACACTCATCCCCATCAACCATCCCGACTTCGACTCGAAGTCGGACTCCGACTTCCAGTCGGACTGCGACTCTAAGTCAGACAGCAGCTCGGCAAGCTTTTCTCCGCCACGAGAAATCTTCATGGCATCCAAAGGCTCTACTCCTACTCAGGAATCACGCCGACTACGCGAACAGCAAGAGGAGGAGGCCAGCCGACTGCGAGAACAACAAGAGGAAGAAGCAAGACGCCTGCGCGCCCGCAATGACGATCTGCGCAGAGCTGGGCGGACTGCTCAGCAACAAGCCCTCCAAACCCGAGTCGGCGACCACGACGTCTTCGTCACGCCACAACAGAACATCGTGGCCGCCGCAACCCTACTGGACACGGTCCAACTTGGGCCTGATCACCAGGCCACCCCGACGATCGCAAGGATAAAAGCCATGCTTACCGCTGCTGCATGTCAGCAGCACCAACAGTCGGGCGATACCCTCATACCGACCAATCGATCGACATTCCCAACGGCAGTCTCGTCTACCTCAAAGCGACGCCGCGCGGCTGGCTCCAGTCAGCTGCATACGGAGGCACGTCAGACGTCACTCGGCAACCCAAACAACAACCGGCAACGTCGAAGTGACCGTCGGGACAACCGGGATCTCCGAGGCCAACTATGGCGTGATCTTCGGCAGGACACCAATGCTCGGCGCCGCGAACGAGAAGAAGACGAGCAACGCCAACTGGAAGACGAGAACGAGCATTTCGGCCTCCATCACGAGCGGTTTCACTGCCGTAGTCGGGGTCGGAGTCCTCATGACGATGAAGGCATACCAGCCTTCACCCAGGAGCTACAACAGGTCGACTGGCCGTCAAGTTTCAAGCCTACAGGCATCGACAAATACGACGGCAAGACCAATCCCGAGTCCTGGCTCACGGTCTACACTCTGGCGATCCGAGCAGCTGGAGGAAATCACAAAGTCGATGTTTTACACCGGCAATAAATATATGGGGCTACTCGGCGGATGGAAACTCGGTGGATTGCAAAGGAACACAAGGAAATTTTATACTGGTTCAGGCCCTCGATGTGAGGTAATACCCTACGTCCAGTTTGTATGTATTCCTTTGAGGATATACGGTGGTAGTTCTGATGAACTGTATGGCCGTGTGCTTCTATGAGCTCTTCTGCCCTCATGGGGCGCCCTGCCTCCCCTTATATACTGGGGGACAAGGTTACAAGGTAGGAGTCCCCATCGGATTACGACTAGGAGATCTCCCCTTAGAGATATAACGTACCCGACTAGGACTGTATATTCCTTGTCTAATACAAGGCGAAGTCTGCCGAATCTAGCTATATCTCTAATTACAAGGCTAGCCCATCCTCTATCCGAGTGGCCATATGCTTGTCATGAGGTACCCGGGGCCCATGGGCACCCACAGTAGCCCCTGAGACCTTCATGTTGAGTCACAGCTGATGCCGAGTGCTCATCCTCCACGGTGAAGTCTTCCCGAGTGCATTGCTCCCGAGTACTCTTTGTCTGAGTGCTGCTTCTCCCGAGTCCTGCTTCATGTCAGCTGGCAGCGAGGCTATGAAGGTCTCGATGTAGATGTTGGAATAGTGTGCGCCGAATAGGCGCACCTATTAGGTGTAGCCCCGACTTTGTGCTTAATTGTGAAAACAATTAAACATGAAGTCAAAGATCTTTAACCTTGTAGTCTTCCCGAGTAGATTACTACTGGTACATGAGACTCTTCGGTATATGTCAACCGGAATATGATTTATAGTCTTGCCGAGTAGGGAACTACTCGTATATAGGACTCTTCGACTTCATGTCAGTCGGAATGTTGCGTTTATAGTCTTGCCGAGTAGGATGCTACTCGTATATGGGACTCTTCAGCGTCATGTCAGCTGGAAAGGGGGTGTTATAGTCCTTTCCCGAGTAGTATACTACTCGAAAATTAGACTCGTCGGCATCATGTCAGCCGGAAAAGGTGTTTATAGTCTTTCCGAGTGGCGTCCCATTCGGAAGTTAGACTCTTCCGCATCATGTCAGCGGGAATGAGAATTTTATAGTCTCTCCCGAGTAGTGCACTACTCGAAAGTTAGACTCTTCAGCGTCATGTCGGCTGGAGTAATGTTGCTCATGGCAACTGGTGGCCGGCGCATATAGGCCGAGTACCACGTATGAAAAATAAATCCATTACGTGGGTTAGGTGTACTCGAGAGAGATACCTGTATCTCCAATTTCAATGAAGACCAGCTTGTGATCCTTGTAAGGATGTATCCTCGAGACCTGGTGGATTAAGACAGATACCCAAACATATATGTTTAGCAATAAGGCTCTCATGAAGCATATCTGTTTACCTCATCGGTTCCTGTGGGTAGCACCAGCGCTATAATTTTCAACTCAGCCTGCGGGCGGCCCACGTGGAGCATGCTACTGTAGGAACTCATATCTTGGTGGCTGCTACCAAATAAGCCGGCCTGAGCCGACCTATCCAGCATAGCTCTAGAGAAGTATCATCCACGCATGTCAGGATGAGTTTTTGGTGTTGGTAACCGCAATCAGCCAGAGAAATCCTTATTCGCAAGCCTTTCCAACTTACGTTCTGGATGCAAACTGGTTGCCACGTAAGCCTAGTGGGTATAATGCAGGATCTGCTTGCCCTCCTCAGGTGTGACACAGTGCATGAGAACTCCAGATGCACTTGACGATATAAGTCTTCTCTGACTTGGGTAAAGCCGAACAAGGTACCGAACCTTGCATTTAGCAGAGGGTTCGGCTGGCGACCCTCATGGGGCGTACCTATCCAACAGAATTATAGCCAAGCTAGGCACCCGAACCTTGCATTAGCATAGGATTCGGCTAGCGACCCTCATGGGGCGTACCCAACCTGACAGAAACCGTGACCAAATAAGGTACCCGAACTAGCATTAGCGTAGGATTCGGCTGGCGACCCTCATGGCGTACCCTACTTAGCCGAGTGGTATACAGCCCGACTGGCGCCGGAGGCCGGTTATTAGCTCGCATGGAGCGTAGCCGAGGAAGATGAGTCCCGACTGGCGCAAGTACTCGGTAAGTAGCCCTCATGGAGCATCCCGAGTGTATTTTGGCAGACTTGTCCAGCCCCGAGCGTAGAGATAGTCGAAGCCCTGAGTTCCTGTCACGCATATCCCGGAGCTGGGCCTGCAATATAAAAATATCGGATGAGTAGCATCTGATGATGAAAATAATCACCCGAATAAAATGTATTTTACAATGTATGTAAATACGTGTTTTCTTCCTCTTTTTGATATTAATTTCTCGAGTAGTTGACCCCTTACGTTAAGCACTCTGCCAGACTAGTCATAGCCCCCTAGCGTCGGGAGTTGGCTCATGGCTCTTTTCCCAGGCACGCGTTTTGGGTGAACTTGAGTTCGTCTTACATGGAGCAGAGTTTCACGGATCGAGATTTATGCTACTCGAGTACTTTTGTAATCATTTAAGAGCAAAAACGGAAAAAAGTAAATGCGCAGCTTGTACACCTATTAGGTGTAAGCGGCTGTGGCACTAGCAAGGCCGAGTGAGGAGATGTTTATCAGAAAGCGACTTAGCTGTTCGGTATTTGGGAGTGGGGATGCCATCCTCGTGTTTGAGCTTGTGAGCCCCCGAGCATGTCACTTGTTGTTCTGATAATCCTCAGTTGTTGAAGGTCGAAGGCGGTTGTGACCGACTGCCACAATGGAGCCGTCTGACTTGCGTTTGCGATTCCCAGCTTTAGTCGGGACCGCGTCGTCGGTGTCGTCCCGTTTCTTCTGTCAGGGTGACTTGTCATCGAGGGCCTCGGCAACAGCGCGGGCCGAGTCGGCGTACTTGTTTGCCATGTCGAATAGGGCCTTGACAGAGTTGGGAGGCTTCCGCGTGAATTTGTCGATGAACGAGGTGTCTTTGACTCCTTGTCGAAAGGCGGCGATGACGACCTCATCCTTGATGTTCGGGATTGAGTTCCTCTTCTCAGAAAACCTCTTGATGAAGTCACGAAGAGACTCGTTCTTCCTTTGGCGTAACTGATATAGGTCGTACTCGGAAGATGGCCTCTCGTATGTTCCCTGGAAGTTGGTGATGAATCGTTCCCGGAGTTCTCCCCAAGAGCCGATTGATCGCTTTGGGAGTCCTGTTAGCCATGTCCTCGCTGAGTCGGCTAAAGCGACTGGGAGGTAGTTAGCCATGACTTTGTGATTTCCTCCAGCTGCTCGGATCGCCAGAGTGTAGACCGTGAGCCAGGACTCGGGATTGGTCTTGCCGTCGTATTTGTCGATGCCTGTAGGCTTGAAACCCGGCGGCCAGTCGACCTGTTGTAGCTCCTGGGTGAAGGCTGGTATGCCTCCGTCTTCATGTGGACTCCGACCCCGACTACGGCGGCGAAACCGCTCGTGGTGGAGGCCGAAATGCTCGTTCTTGTCTTCCAGTTGGCGTTGCCCGTCTTCTTCTCGTTCGCGGCGCCGAGCATTGGTGTCCTGCCGAAGATCACGCCATAGTTGGCCTCGGAGATCCCAGTTGTCCCGACGGTCACTTCGACGTTGCCGGTTGTGGTTTGGGTTGCCGAGTGACGTTTGGCGTGACTCCATGTGCAGCCGACTAGAGCCGGCCACTCGGCGTCGCTTTGAGGTAGACGAGACTGCCATTGGGGATGCCGACCGGTTGGTCGGTATGAGGGTATCTCCCGACTGTTGGTGCTGCTGACATGCAGCAGCGGTAAGCATGGCTTTTATCCTTGCGATCGTCGGGGTGGCCTGATGATCAGGCCCAAGCTGGACTGTGTCCAGTAGGGTTGCAGTGGCCACGATGTTCTGTTGGGGAGTAACGAAGACATCGTGGTCGCCGACTCGGGTTTGGAGGATTTGCTGCTGAGCGGTTTGCTCAGCCTTGCGTAGATCGTCGTTGCGGGCGTGCAGGCGTCTTGCTTCTTCCTCCTGTTGTTCTTGCAGTCAGCAGGCCTCCTCCTCTTGTGGCTCGTGTCGTCGGCATGATTCCTGAATAGGAGTGGAGCCTCTGGATGCCATGAAAATTTCTCACGGCGGAGTGAAGCTTGCCGAGCTGGTATCCGACTTGGAGTCGGAATCCGACTGGGAGTCGTAGTCCGACTGAGAGTCGTAGTCGGAATAGTTGATGGGGGTGATTACAACTCCGACCTCCCTAGATCCGATCTCGAGCGGCTCGGAGCCGTATCCGAGTCGAACTCCAGGGGATCGGGTTTGCTGCGTCGGATGTAGATTGTAGATATCCGCGGCGTCGCTGAGTCCGAACGGGAAGTTGACGATCTCTTCCCTTCTCGGCCCGATCTCGGCCGGCTCAGAACCGAGTCCGAGTCGAACACTGAAAGGAAGAGTTGTCCCTGGACTCGGGCGTATTGGAGATCGCCGCAGCATGTCGTCGAAGATTGCCGCAGCGTCGTGTGGGCCGACTGGCGCGGAGTCAGCTGGTTCCTCGGCCGGTTGGATTGGGTCCGTGTCGGCCGGGGTGAGATTGCCGATCTGGTCGGTGACGAAGTCGAGGCTTCTGAATGCGATTGTATCTCCGGGGGAGAGTTCGCCGCCGTCGACTCCGGTTGCTGGATCCATCGAGCTTGTAGATGTAGATCGCGCCGAGTCCCCTACCTGGCGCGCCAACTGTCGATGTTTTACACCGGCAATAAATATATGGGGCTACTCGGCGGATGGAAACTCGGTGGATTGCAAAGGAACACAAGGAAATTTTATACTGGTTCAGGCCCTCGATGTGAGGTAATACCCTACGTCCAGTTTGTATGTATTCCTTTGAGGATATACGGTGGTAGTTCTGATGAACTGTATGGCCGTGTGCTTCTATGAGCTCTTCTGCCCTCATGGGGCGCCCTGCCTCCCCTTATATACTGGGGAACAAGGTTACAAGGTAGGAGTCCCCATCGGATTACGACTAGGAGATCTCCCCTTAGAGATATAACGTACCCGACTAGGACTGTATATTCCTTTCTATACAAGGCGAAGTCTGCCGAATCTAGCTATATCTCTAATTACAAGGCTAGGCCCATCCTCTATCCGAGTGGCCCATATGCTTGTCATGAGGTACCCGGGGCCCATGGCACCCACAGAGCAGCTGGAGGAAATCACAAAGTCATGGCTAACTACCTCCCAATCGCTTTAGCCGACTTAGCGAGGACATGGCTAACAGGACTCCCAAAGCGATCAATCGGCTCTTGGGGAGAACTCCGGGAACGATTCATCACCAACTTCCAGGGAACATACGAGAGGCCATCTTCCGAGTACGACCTATATCAGTTGCGCCAAAGGAAGAGCGAGTCTCTTCGTGACTTCATCAAGAGGTTTTCTGAGAGGAGGAACTCAATCCCAAAGATCAAGGACGAGGTCATCATCGCAGCCTTTCGAAAAGGAGTCAGAGACACCTCGTTCATCGACAAATTCACGCGGAAGCCTCCCAACTCTGTCAAGGCCCTATTCGACATGGCAAACAAGTACGCCGACTCGGCCCACGCTGTTGCCGAGGCCCTCGATGATAACAAGTCACCCTGACAGAAGAAGCGGGACAACACCGACGACGCGGTCCCGACTAAAGCTGGGGATCGCAAACGCAAGTCAGACAGCTCTATTGTGGCAGTCGGTCACAATCGTCTTCGACTTTCAACAACTGAAGACTATCAAGACAACAAGTGACATGCTCGGGGGCTCACAAGCTCAAACGCAAGGATGGCATCCCCACTCCGAAATACCGAACAGCTAAGTCGCTTCCTGATAAATATTTCTTCACTCGGCTTTACCAATGCCGCAGCCGCTTACACCTAATAGGTGCACAAGCCGCACTCTTATCTGTTTTTGCTCTTAAATGATTGCAAAAGTACTCAAGTAGCATAAATCCTAATCCGTGAAACTTTGCTCCATGAAAGACGAACTCAAGTCACCCAAAACGCATGTCTGGGAAAGAGCCATGAGCCAACTCCCGACGCTAGGGGGCTATGACTAGTCGGGCAGAGTGCTTAAACGTAAGGGATCAACTACTCGGGGAAATTAATATCAATAAGAGGAAGAACATGAATTTACATATATTGTAAAATACATTTAATTCGGATGATTGTTTTCATCATCAGATGCTACTCATCCGATATCTTTATATTGCAGGCCCAGCTCCGGATACGCGTGACAAGAACTCAGGGCTGCGAGCCCATCTCCTACGCTCGGGGGCTGGACAAGTCTGCCAAAATACACTCGGGATGCTCCATGAGGGCTACTCACCGAGTACTTGCGCCAGTCGGGACGTCATCTTCCCCGACTACGCTCCATGCGAGCCAACAATCGGCCCCCGGCGCCAGTCGGGGCTGTATACCACTCGGCTAAATAGGGTACGCCCCATGAGGGTCGCCAGCCGAATCCTACGCTAATGCTAGGTTCGGGTACCTTATTTGGTCACGGTTCTGTCAGGTTGGGTACGCCCCATAAGGGTCGCTAGCCGAATCCTATGCTAATGCAAGGTTCCGGTGCCTAGCTTGGCTATAATTCTGAAGTCAGAGAAGACTTACATCGTCAAAGCGCATCCGGAGTTCTCATGCACTGCGTCACACCTGAGGAGGGCAAGCAGATCCTGCGACATACCTGCTCGAGCACCTGTGGCAACCAGGCTGCATCCAGAACATAAGTCGGAAAGGCTTGCGAATAAGGATTTCTCTGGCTGATTGCGGTTACCAACACCAAAAAACTCATCCTGACATGCGATGGATGATACTTCTCTAGAGCTATGCTGGATAGGTCGACTCAGGCCGGCTTATTTGGTAGCAGCCACCAAGATATGAGTTCCTACAGTAGCATGCTCCATGTGGGCCGCCCGCAGGCTGAGTTGAAATTATAGCGCTGGTGCTACCCACAGGAACCGATGAGGTAAACAGATATGCTTCATGAGAGCCTTATTGCTAAACATATATGTTTGGGTATCTGTCTTATCCACCAGGTCTCGAGGATACATCCTTACAAGGATCACAAGCTGGTCTTCATTAAAATTGGAGATGCAGGTATCTCTCTCGAGTACACCTAACCACGTAATGGATTTATTTTTCATACAGTGGTACTCGGCCTACATGCGTGGCCACCAGTTGCCATGACCAGCATTATTCCCGCTGACATGACGCGGATGAGTCTAACTTTTGAGTAGTACACTACTCGGGAGAGACTATAAAATTCTCATTCCCGCTGACATGACGCGGATGAGTCTAACCTTCGAGTAGTGCACTACTCGGGAAAGACTATAAACAATCTTCCAGCTGACGAGCTGAAGAGTCTAACTTCCGAATGGGACGCCACTCGGGAAAGACTATAAACACCTTTTCCAGCTGACATGAAGCTGATGAGTCTGATTTTCGAGTAGTATACTACTCGGGAAAGACTATAAACCTCTCTTTCCAGCTAACATGACGCTGAAGAGTCCCATATACGAGTAGCATCCTACTCGGCAAGACTATAAACACACATTCCGACTGACATGAAGTCGAAGAGTCCTATATACGAGTAACATCTTACTCGGCAAGACTATAAATCATATTCCGGTTGACATGATACCGAAGAGTCTCATATACCAGTAGTAATCTACTCGGGAAAGACTACCAGGTTAAAGATCTTTGACTTTATGATTAATTGTCTTCACAATTAAGCACAAAGTCGGGGGCTACACCTAATAGGTGCGCCTATTCGGCGCACACTATTCCAACATCTACATGGAGCCCTTCATAGCCTCGCTGCCAGCTGACATGAAGCAGGACTCGGGAGAAGCAGCACTCAGACAAAGAGCACTCGGGAGCAATGCACTCGGGAAGACTTCACCGTGGAGGATGAGCACTTGGCATCAGCTGTGACTCAACTATGAAGGTCTCAGGGGCTACTGTGGGTGCCATGGGCCCCGGGTACCTCATGACAAGCATATGGGCCACTCGGATAGAGGATGGGCCTAGCCTTATAATTAGAGATATAGCTAGATTCGGCAGACTTCGCCTTATATAGAAAGGAATATACAGTCCTAGTCGGGTGCGTTATATCTCTAAGGGGAGATCTCCTAGTCGTAATCTGATGGGGACTCCTACCTTGTAACCCTGTCCCCCAGTATATAAGGCGAGGCAGGGCGCCCCATGAGGGCAGAGGTTGAGTTGGTTCACCAGAATCACCACCGCAGATCCTCAAAGGAATACATACAAACTGGACGTAGGGTATTACCTCACATCGAGGGCCTGAACCAGTATAAAATCTTCCTGTGTTCCTTTGCAATCCACCGAGTTTACATCCGCTGACTAGCCCCATATATTTATTGCCGGTGTAAAACATCGACAAATATGTGTTCAGGTGTACTTGAGAGATACCTGCATCCCTAATTTTCATGGAGACCAGCTGTCGATCCATATAAGGATGTATCTTCAATACCTGGTAAATAATGTAGATATATGTGTCCAACAATTAGGCTTTCATGAAGCATATCTAATTATTGAATTGGTTTCTGAAAATAGCATCTGCACCGTGATTTTAACATAGCCAGCAGTTAGCTCAATAGTGCATGCCATTTAGAAACTCGTGTCTTATGGCTCAGTACTGAATTAGTTGGCCGAGTATCACTATGGAGTAAATCCAATGTACGATGAGGTGTACTTGAGAGATACCTGTATCCCCAATTTTAATGGAGACCAGCTACTGATCCTTATAAGGATATATCCTCAATACATTAAAATAATCAAGATACCTGAATGTATACACCTGGCTATAGGCTTAGCATGAAGCGTATCTGATTATTTAATCGGTTCTTGTAAAATAGCACCTGCATCATGATTTTAACACAACCAGCGGGTGACCCAATAGGGCATTGTATTTAAGAACTGATATCTTTGGCCTACTACTGAATAAGTCAGCCCAAACCGACATACCCAGCTCAGCCCAAAAAACAATGTGATTGGTGTCGGTAACCGTAGTCGGCCAAAGGAACCCTTGTCTGCAAGCCTTTTCAACTTACGTTCTAGATGTAGCATGGTTTCCACAGATGCCCGAGTGGATAGATTGCTGGATCTACTTGCCCTTCTCAGGTGTGACGCAGTGCATGAGAACTCCGGATGCGCATTGACAATATTGGTCTTCTCCGACTATGATAAAGCTTTTGCTCCATCGCTTGACTTACTCAGCTTCGTTGTGATCATTAGGAAGTTCGTCTTCCAGTAGGAATCAAATGATTGGGGCCTTCTAGTCTTGAATAATAATAAGCACCTTTGTAGGTTCCGGTTTTTGTGCTACTCCCTACTGAAAGCTCCAGTAGTGGCTTGTTTCCTTGTTTTGGCCAAATAGGTACCCAAACGCTGCGCTAGCGCATGATTCGGCTGGCGACCCTCTTGTGGCATTCCCAACCTGGCAAAATTATAGTCGAATAAGATACCTGAACCTCGCCTTAGCATAGGATTCGGCTGGTGACCCTTATGGGGCGTACCCTACCCAACAGAGTTGTGGCCAGATAAGGTACCCGAACCTAGCATTAGCATAGGATTCGGCTGGTGACCCTCCTGGGGCATACCCTGCTGTCGATGCTTTGCACCGGCAATAAAACTATGGGGCTATTCGGCGAGGGTGAATTCGGTGGACTGCAGAGGAACACAAGAGAATTATACTAGTTCAGGCCCTCAAGATGAGGTAATAAGTTGAGGTGTTATTCCCCTGAGGTGTTTGTAGATTGATGATCTGGTTGCTCTTGTTGTCCTTGCCCTGAAGGGCGCCCTGCCTCCCTTTATATACTAGGGGACAGGGGTACATGATAAGGATCCCAGTCGGATACGACCAAGGGATTACCTTCTTAGAGATAGAGTCCTATCCGACTAAGACTATATTTCCTTATTATACAAGGTACAGCCTCCCGGGTGCTATCTTATCTCTAACTACATGGTCTGGCCCATCATCTATCCGAGTGGCCCATGTACTGGTAATGAGGTACTCGGGGCCCATGGCCTCCACACCTGCCCAGTAGAGTGGTACCCGAACCCCGACTGGTGCCGGAGGTCGGTTATTAGCCCCCATGGAGTGTACCAAGATAAAGGTGACATCCATGTCCCGACTAGCGCGAGTACTCAAACAATAGCCCTCGTGGAGCATTCCAAGTGATTCTTGAAGCATTGCACTCTAAGTGTATCATGGCAGACTGATCCAGCCCCCGAGCGTAGGAGATAGGCTCATAGCCATGAGTTCCTGTTACGCGTATCCGGAGCTGGCCCTGCATTATAAACATATCGGATGAGTAGCATTTGATGAAGAAAACAATCACCTGAAGAAAATTTATTTATTTTACAATAGATGTAAATATGTATTCCTCCTCTTATTGACATTAATTTCCCCGAGTAGTTGACCCCTTACGTTTAAACACTCTGCCCAACTTGTCATAATCCCGTAGCGTCAGGAGTTGGCTCATGGCTCTTTCCCAGACACGCGTTTTGGGTGACTTGAGTTCGTCTTTCATGGAGGAAAGCTTCACAGATTGAAATTTATGCTACTCAAGTACTTTGCAATCATTAAGAGCAAAAATAGAAAATGCGCAGAATGTACACCTATTAGGTGTAAGTGGCTACGGCATTGGCGAGGCCGAGTGAGGAATTGACGATCTCATCCCCCTAAATCCGATCCCGACTGGCACTAAACCATATCCGAGCAAACCATAGGGAAGTGAGTTGCCTCCTGGCCCATTTAGATGAGAATATCATATAAAGGAGAAAATATTAATTAGAAAGCGACTTAGCTGTTCAGTATTGCACGAGTTGGGAGTGGGGACGCCATCCTTGCATTTGAGCTATTGGGCTCCCGAGCATGTCACTTGTCATTCTGATAATCTTCTATTTTAGGAGGTCGAAGACGGTTGCGACCGACTGCCACAATGAAGTCGTCCGACTTGCGTTAGTAGTTCCCAGCCTTAGTCAGGGCGGCGTCATTGGTGTCCTTCCGCTCCTTCTGTCGGGGTGCCTTTTTGTCATCGAGAGCCTTAGCAACAGCGTTGGCTGAGTCGGCATATTTGTTCGCCATGTTGAATAGAGGTTTGACAGAACTTGGAGGCTTCCGAGTGAACTTAGCGATGAATGGGGTCCTTGACTCCTTTTCGAAAGGCGGCGATGATGACCTCGTCCTTGATCTTTGGAATTGAATTCCTCTTCCTAGAAAACCTTTTGATGGAATCATGAAGAGACTCGTTCTTCTTTTAATGGCACTGATACAGATCGTACTCGGAAGATGGCCTCTTGTATGTTCCTTGGAAATTGGAGATGAAGCATTCTCGGAGTTCTCCCCAAGAGCTGATTGACCTCTTAGGAAGTCTAATTAGCCATGTCCTCGCTGAGTCGGCTAGAGCAACTGGGAGGTAGTTAGCCATAGCCTTGTGATCTCCTCCAGCTGCTCGGATCGTTAGAGTGTAAACTGTGATCCAGGACTCGGGGTTGGTCTTCCCGTCGTATTTTTCAATTCCAATCAGCTTGAAACCTGACGGGCAGTCAACTTGTTGCGGCTCATCGGTGAAGGCTGGTCCTCCTTCATCTGTATGAGGACTCCGACTCCAACTACAGCGGTGAAACCGCTCATGGTGGAGGCCGAAGAGCTCGAGTTGATGGCGTTTGACATCATCTTTCAGCCACCGACAGCAATCAAGTCCCGACTGGGATTTTTGTTGAGCAACTACTGGAGCCATCAGTCAAGAAGAATCCAGTGCTTGAACAGTCGGGTGCTGAACCTACCCCGAACAAATAAAGTGCTTATCATCTCTCAAGATTGGCGGACTCCAATTATCAAATTCCTCTTGGATGACAAACACCCAGAAGATCGCAGTGAAGCCGAACAGATCAAACGTCGAAGCAAATGTTTCCTCGTAGTCGAAGAAGACCTGTACCGTCGAAGTGCATCCGGAGTCCTCATGCGTTGCATCACATTGGAGGAGGGCAAGCAGATTCTACAGTCAATCCACTCGGGTATTTGTGGCAACCATGTTGCATCCAGGACGTTAGTTAGAAAGGCTTATAGGCAGGGCTTTTTTGGCCGACTATGGTAACAGATGCTAAAGACATAGTTCGCACATGCGAGGGATGCCAATTCTATGCAACGCAAACACATCTTCTAGCTCAAGAACTTAAACAATTCCAATCTCTTGGCCCATTACAATCTGGGGGCTTGACATGGTCGGGTCATTCAAAAAAGTACCAGGAGGGTTCACACACTTGTTCGTCGTAGTGGACAAATTTATAAAGTGGATCGAGGCAAAACCCGTTGCTACCATAACAGCGGCATGAGCAAAGGACTTCATGATGAGTATTTTATACTGATTTGGAGTTCCTAACCGCATCGTAATGGACAACGGTACTCAGTTCACTAGCGGTGTGTTTCAAGATTTCTATGACGATTTCAGCATCAATATCTATTATGCTTCTGTGGCTCACCCACGGAGTAATGGGCAGGTCGAGCATGCCAATGGCATGGTCTTACAAGGCATCAAGGCTAGGGTGTTCGACCGACTACAACCATACGGAGGGCAGTGGGTACAAGAACTCCCATCCGTTCTCTAGTCTCTTAGAACCATGGTTAGTTCGGCAACAGGGCATCCCCTTTTTTCCTAGTCTATGGTGCTGAGCCGTGTTACCAACCGAGTTGGAGTTTGGCTCTACGCGAGTTTGGGCTCACTTAGAAGACAAATCAAACGAAGCTCGATTGGTCGAACTCGATCAGTTGGAGGAAGAGAGGGATATCGCAACTATCCAGTCGGCAAGGTATCTTCAAGGCCTACGTCATTATCGTAGTCGAAATGTCCATGGCCGCGCCTTTTTTGTGGGAGATCTCGTCTTGAGAAAAATACAAACCACCAAAGACAGGCATAAACTATCCCCTCTGTGGGAAGGGCCGTTCATTGTCGCTGAGGTGACACGTCCGGGTGCCTACCGACTGAAGACGGAAGATGGTTCCCTCATCAGCAACTCATGGAATATAGAACAACTACGTCCTTTCTATACCTGAGTCTATTATTTACTCTATACATATGTACAAAGTTTTTTCTCTGACTCACTATGTCGCTTGTTCCAACCGAGTAGTGAGTCGAGGGCTGCATGTATTATGTGTCATGTTAATAAATTTCGAGCTTGTTTTATTTAAGTTATGAATTTTTACAATGATTACGCTATGTTTGCCCGAGAATAGCTTTTAGAAGTGAACAATTTTTTCCACCTCCTATCAATCTACTTGGCACAGACTATGTAGTTGGGTAAAGCTAAGGATGACTGAAAAAAGCAAGTACTCGGTAGCATTGTACAGATATTTACAAATATCTTTGCAAAAGTTCTATACACCGACTGCATAATTGTTTTGTTTCTACATACCCAGGTCTTTTGCTATTGCCTCTGCAGTCGGCCTCGCCTAGCTGATCAACTCCAGTGCTTCTTCGGGTGTTGTCTCATTGGCAAAACCCTCACCAATGGCCTCGATATCTACCCTAGGTTAGATCGATTTGGTCATAGCGAGGGTTTGGCTAACACCGATAGCGACACTCTCATCCGAGTACTTTTTCAATATGCTCGGGGCTTCGCTAAGGCATGCCTACACCTGGGAGACTATACTGGAGCTAGTCCCAGCATGGTGAGGCTCCATAATGTCAAGGAGCCCTTTCACGAAATCAATAAGAATTTCCTGTGACTCCTTGACAACCTTGATCTCCTCTGCAAAGGCGTTGAATTGGGTCTAGGCATTGGCTTTCAAAGCTGTTCAGATTCATCGACAAGTATACTTGTTAGCCAAAAAATGCAGTCGAAGCAACAAGAAGATGGGATAAGGTTACTATTAGGGAGGAGGCATACTCGCATAGTCGGCCTCCACTTTGGCTTTGGCCTTCTCCAGTTCGGCTTTGACCTTCTCAACTTCCTTCAGCTTAATCTCTTGTTGTTTCCTCTCCTTTGCTTCGGTTTTCAATTCGACTTCGAGGGCTGCAATTCAGAATAGTCAAGAACTCGAGATTGCAGTCAGAACTCAACAAGGCAGTCGGGAATCAACAATGCTAGAAAGATATACTCGGATTTACCCGGAAGGATAACACAGAAGATTTACTTTTGATCTTCTTGGCTAGAGCCCACTTTTCGTCCCTGAGCCGATCTACTGCTCCCCTTAGCCAAGTTTCCTTCTCCTGGCTAGTCTGTTCCAGGTCGTTCCTTGGTGGCCTGGAGCTGACCCAATCATTGGAGATGGGGTGTGAGCTGGGTCAGGACGTTGTTCACTTTCTCTGAGCGGTCAACAATCTTCTGCTCAGAGTAAAACAGAGTAAAATAGAGTCAAGTGGTATAGTACCAGATTAAGGAGAACCTTCAAGAACTCAACATGGCAATATTTGCTACATACCTGGACTCCCCTGGACGCGGCGATTGCAGCGCGAAGAAGAACGTCACATTCCCTTGACGCGGCTTGTTCATCATGCTTGTAGCTCTCCGCAACCCTCTCAGGGGATACCCAGTGGAACATTCTCGGGAAGTTGCGAGGAGGGGCTTCAAGCGGGGGATGTCTACCTCATCAGAAGACGATGATGATATGAGTGGCGATGGGGTACTGGCTCTGGACTTGGTGGCTACTAGGGCTTCAGTGATTTGCTCAGGGGCTAGAGTAGCAGCTTCAGCACTCGCCCCTTGGTCAGTCGGCACTAGTGGTCCTACTGTTGAGACTGCTTCAGCTTCTGCGGTTGGGGCAGCCTCTGGCTCGGCAGAAGA
Organism: Oryza meyeriana var. granulata; assembly: GCA_003991445.1. Taxonomy (NCBI): domain Eukaryota; kingdom Viridiplantae; phylum Streptophyta; class Magnoliopsida; order Poales; family Poaceae; genus Oryza; species Oryza meyeriana. Next base: position 209,103 of record RYFJ01000332.1, read on the forward strand.
ACTTGTCGGTGCTGGCTCAGCTGGGGATGGCTTGGTAATAGGAGCAGTTGGCACAATCCCCTTGGGATCAATGTCAACCCACTTCCTGCACAGTGAGTCAAATATCAAGATACTATCACATCATTCAAGATTCTTAGAAGATTGAAGATTGCTTACCTCTTGGAAGTCTTGAAATTCCACGAGGGGGCTCCCGAAGATATTGATGGTGGAGAGCTGCTGGCTGTTGGGCTAGTCGGTGATGGTGATTTACCCCCAGTCGGCTCTGTTTCTGACGCAACCGACTAGGGCATGGAGGTACTCGGCGGCATCGCCCTTGGGCTTGATGTTGCTAATCTTATACTTGGTAGCATTAGCCTTGGCCTCGATGTTGCTGGGCTCGATGTTGCTGAGCTCGGCGGTGCTGGCCTTGAGCTCGATGTTCCTAGCCTCGGACTCGAAGGAGAAGGCCTCGGGCTTGGTAGCCTGGGGGCTAAACTGGCGGGGTCTTTGATCTTCAGACTCCCCGGTGCTGTGCTCGGCTTGCTTGCTCTTTTCTTGCCAGGATCTTCAATGGGTTTCTTCCCAGCCCTCTTGGAGCTGGGTTGGGTAGCAGAAGGGCTGGCAGGCCTCTTCTTCATTTTGGTGGCCGACAGGGTTTGGGAATCATCATCAAACTCCTCACACTCCTGTAAATATTTCAACAACATACATCATACATTGTAGAACAATTCAAGACAAATGTCCACATATATTTATCACCAATGGATAGCAATTCCCAATCGGCTTTTCAAGATTACCTGTGGCTGAGGCCTTTTCTGGCTATAGGTTGCAATGGCGTGCTTGACGTCTTCTGTTTGTACAACCCCATTGACAAAAAAGCCGAGCAAGGTGTCAGTCACCTTGTTCTCATCAATCAAGTCTGGGTATTCTCAGCTGGAATCATTTTTACCCTGATAATCACAGCCAAAGTGGTTTCTTAGCTTCAGAGGCCTGGTGTGGCGGTTCAAGAAACACCTCGCCACCCAGGTACCAGTTAATCCCGAGCTCTTCAGTTGATCAATCTGCTCTATCAGCTGGTACACTTGGCCCATCTCTTCATAGCTTGGCACAGAAGACCAGTTGGGCCGGACTACCAGAGAAGAGCTAGTGAAAGGGGGCAAAGAAGGTTCAAGATCAAAGCAATAGAACCATTCTCTATGCCAGCCCTTGAGGGAGGTTTTCAAAGGAACATGGAGATAGATCTTTTTCATTTCGTTCCTGAGTTGGAGGTTGGCTCCCCCAATCACTTGGACTTTGTTTTTGGATGGCTGAGGCTTAATGTGGAACAAATATCGGAAAAGGTTGAAATAGGGCTTAACCCCTAGAAAACATTCACACAATATGGTGAAAATGGAGATTTGTAGAATAGAGTTGGGATTCAGATTCACCAACTCTAATTGATAGAAGGACAAAAGTTGGCGGAAGAAATCTGAATAGGGAAGGGCAAGACCGCAGTGAAAGAAAGAGGTGAAGACGACGGTCTCACCAGATCGGGGCGCCAGCATAGATTCCTCTTCAGTGATGCACCAATGGATGACTTCTTGTTGCTGCAGCAGTAGTTGCTTCTCCAAGTATTTCAGCTTCGTCGAACCGCAGTTCAAAACCGGCCAAGTTTCAGCAGACATCTCCAGGATCTCCAAGGCTCTCGGCATTGTTGGGAGCGAGAAGATTTGGGGGAAATGCTAGTGGATGCTTGGAATGTATGCGGCGGAGTGGGATCACACAAGTTTCAAGTGGGAGACACTGGCTATGGTGAACCCTAGCATGGCAAAGTGCGATATTTCGGCATGGAAGCTACAAGACGAAACGATTGGTGGATTGGAGAAGATGAGGGAATCTTTTCTCTTTCTCCCCGCTTTTATAGAGCCTGTGCAGATAAGCGGGCTTGGGCCAGCTGATTCGGTACTGGGCCATAAGATATGAGTTTCTTGATAACAAGCTCTATTGGGCCACTGGCTGGCTGTGTTAAAATCACAGTGCGAATGTTATTTATAGAAACCGATTAAATAATCAGATATGCTTCATGAAAGTCTAATTGTTGGACACATGTGTTCAGGTATCTGTATTATTTACCAGGTACTGAGGATACATCCTTATAAGGATTGACAGTTGGTCTCCATTAAAATTAGGGATGTAGGTATCTATCAAGCACACCTGACCACAAATTGGGTTAAAATCCATAAAGTGGTACGTAGCTTACATGCTTAGCCACCAATTGCCATGAGCAAAAAATTATTCCAGCTGATAATGCTGAAGAGTCTATATACCGTGTAGTATATTACTCGAGAAAGACTACAAGGTTAATGATCTTTGACATTATATTTAATTGTTTCACAATTAAACACAAAGTTGGGGACTGCACCTAATAGGTGCGCCTATTCGGCTCACACTATTTATATTTTTCTATGAAACTCTTCATAGCCTTGATGCCAGCTAATGTGAAGCAGGACTTGGGAGAAGAAGCACTCGGACAAAGAGTACTCAGGAGCAATGCACTCGGGAATTCTTCACCGTGCAGGATGAGCACTCGGCATCAGCTGTGACTCAACTATGAAGGTCTGAGGGGCTGCTGTGGAGGCCATGGACCCTGGGTAACTCATGAGAAGCATTTGTGATGAGGACATCACTAGCTCGGATATGACCATAGCTACCTTATGTATTCATCAACCAAAGGTGCATGCTTTCTACATAAGATTTACGTGTTATATATTTGAACAGCCGTTACTGCACCATGAGTTTTGTGTGTTCTCGTTTGCAGAGATACTTGCTTGGGTGAAGGGAAAGAGACCGAGCACAAGGAACACATGGATGATCAAAGAAGTTGATTAGGGACCAAAACAAGACCTTACCCAAGTCTACTCCTACATCACCATGTCACTTTTGGTCCATAGAAGGCAAGAGATGAAGTTCTGCATGTTTTGGATTCAGATTCGGGCCTCCCGACAGCATCAACTTAAAACGGACCTAGTCACTGATCCAGAAGGACTTTCGGGGCCCATGAGTACTTGTTGGAAAGCTTATGGAGTCTACTTTCAGATGGTTTTGGTTCGACATCAAAATTCCTCTTGAGCTGTCTGAAATCGTCGAAACAAGACACGTACCTCTTCCAGTCTGAGTCTGTTTTGGGCCTTGAGCCTTGTAATTGTGTCGTGGGCTAAGCCCAAGGGGTGTGCACTCTAGGGTTAACCCTAGGACGTTCCAACTCATATATATTCAGTAGCCATCATCGTTTAGAGTTGGGTTTTGCTTAGATTATTTTGTCATTGCAGTTTCGCCGTCTAGATTGGTTTGTAGAACCCTAACTTCGTGTGCTAGACATTCATCTGCTATTCAGATTGCGTTATTCCTTGTTCTTGTGAGTTTCTTCGATTGCTTGTAGGGATAAAACCTTTGTGGTGAGGTCGACTACGTGAGAGAGTGGTTGATAACAACTAGATGTGTGGGTGTAGCGGTTGCGAGGTGACAATCGCTGATCAGAAGCCTCAAAATGTGAACCTTCACATCGCCAAATTGAACCTATCAAAAGATTGGGCACCTAGGCGCATCAAGTGGTATCAGAGCACAGGTTGCCTGATAGGTATTATCTGTTCCCATCTATGCATCTCTATTTCCCTGACCTAGAGTCCAGAAAACCCAAAATTTTATTACCACCGTGTTCTTCGTAGTGTAGGTTTATCCTCTATCCAAACCCCTTTGTGCCTTTGCAAAATTTATTTCAGTTTCGCTTTCTTGCGTCTGTGTCCTAGGTCAAGTTAGTGGTCGCTGGTTTAGAGTCATGTTCATGGTTCTAGTTCTAGCTGTTGCGTTGCGCGAGAGCCTGCCTTGAGAGATCGAGTTCTACTCAGTTTAGGACTGCAAGCCGCCTTGAGCTTTTAACCCGCTTTCGCAAGCCTTTTAGATAGGTCGCAAGCTGCCTTGTGTCAATCGCCCCACATCGCTAGCCTCCTTGTCAGCCCCGCTTGACCTATTGGCACTTATACTCTAGCCAGAGCAACAGGGTTGAGCCGCGAAGTCCTAGTTCGCACTACCTTTCTTAAAACAGTCATAACTTTCACATATGGACTTGGAATTAGGCAAGTTTTATATCTGCGGACATCTATAGAAAATTTTACATCCGCTTCTCCCCAACAAAGTTGGGTTCAGCCGATCTAAAATTGTGAAATTTGGCCTGCAAGACTGAGTTTTTGAGCTCCGAAGTTCCAACACGAGTTTTAAAGCACGCTCACAAATCTCTCAGGACCACATCTTACATCGGCTTGAGCTGCCCCTTCGTGAGGTTTTGCTGTTTTTGAGTTCCTAGTTGAGAAAAAAATATATCAAAAAAGAAAGAAAAAAAGGAGAGATCAAGAAAAAAAAAGAAAAGAAAGTGATAAGCAAAAGGGAACAAAAGAAGTGTGCAGACTTGCTAAGAGAGAGTTGTTTTTAGTGAACAGTCTTGCTGATCTTTCGAGATATTTGAGAGACTTGGTGAGAGAGAGCTGTCCTAAGTCCTTTGTTTCTTACTCTCACTTGTTAGGCTGGTTCTAGGAACGTGTCTCGGCCAGCGACTACTACAAGTATTTGGGACTCTTATTCAGCTTTGCTATTCTGTTATTAATTTTTGCTAATCCTTACTACCATACTTTTGATCCTCCCGAGATCTACAAACTTCTTATCAGTACAGATTTGATCCAAGTAATCGCAACACTCACCACTGTCAACATCCCACCTCTCCAGTCATACCACCTGCTTCAATCAGTAAGAATATCATAAGAGTTCGGTAAGACGCTTTTGGTTGCTTGAGAGTGTGTGATTCCACCGTCCACTACCTAGTAGTTGATAGGGATAACGCTTTTGTGTTGTTTTCTGTTTTCTACTAACAGTGGTAGGAACATACGAGAGGCCATCTTCCAAGTACGACCTATGTCAGTTGCATCAAAGGAAGAACGAGTCTCTTCGTGACTTCATCAAGAGGTTTTCTGAGAAGAAGAATTCAATCCCGAAGATCAAGGACGAGGTTGTCATCACTGCCTTTCGAAAAGGAGTCAGAGACACCTCGTTCATCGCTAAATTCACTCGGAAGCCTCCCAACTCTGTCAAGACTTTATTCGACATGGCAAACAAGTACGCCAACTCAGCCGACGCTGTTGCTGAGGCCCTCGATGACAAAAAGGCACCTTAACAAAAGGAGCGGAAGGACACCGATGACGCGGCCCCGACGACAGCTGGGAACTGCAAACGCAAGTCGGACGACTTCATTGTGGTAGTCGGTCACAAACATCTTTGACCTTCTACAACTGAAGATTATCAGAACAACAAGTGACATGCTCGGGGGCTCAAAAGCCCAAATGCAAGGATGGCATCCCCACTCCGAAATACCGAACAGCTAAGTCGCTTTCTGATAAATATTTCCTCACTTGGCCTTGCCAATGCCACAGCCGCTTACACCTAATAGGTGTACAAGCTGCACTTTTTTTCCATTTTTTCTCTCAATGATTGCAAAATTACTCGAGTAGCATAAATTCCGATCCGTAAAACTTTGCTCCATGAAAGACGAACTCAGGTCACCCAAAACGTGTATTTGGGAAACAGCCATGAGCCAACTCCCGATGCTAGTGGGCTATGAGTAGTCGGGAAGAGTGCTTAAACGTAAGGGGTCAACTACTCGGGGAAATGAATATCAAAAAGAGGAAGAACATGTATTACATATATTGTAAAATACATAAATTTTATTCAGATGATTGTTTTCATCATCAGATGCTACTCATCGGATATGTTTATAATGCAGGGTCAGTTTCGGATATGTGTGACAGGAACTCAGAGCTATGAGCCTATCTCCTACGCTCAGGGGCTGGACCAGTCTGCAAAGAATCACTCGGAATGCTCCATGAGGGCTATTGACCGAGTACTTGCGCCAGTTGGGACGTCATCTTCCCCGACTATGCTCCATGTGAGCTAACAACCGACCTCTGGCGCTAGTCGGGGCTCGTATACCATTTGGCAGGGTGAGGTACGCCCCATGAGGGTCGCCAGCTGAATCCTACACTAATGCTAGGTTCGGGTACCTTATTCGGTCACATCTCTGCTGGGTAAGGTACACCCCATGAGGGTCGCCAGCCAAATCCTATGCTAACGCGAGGTTCGGGTGCCTTATTCTGCTATTAACTAACCTTCGGTGCTAGTCGGAGCTCAGATATCACCCGGTTTGGGTAAGGTATGCCCCCGAGGGTCGCCAGCCTAGTTCTACGAGATTCGGGTACTTAGTCGGCCACAAATTTGCCAGGTCGGACGCTCCATGAGGGTCGCCAGTCGAATCCTACGAGATTCGGGTACCTTATTTGGTCATAACTCTGTTGGGTAGGGTATGCCCCATGAAGGTCACCAGCCGAATCCTATGCTAATGCAAGATTCAGGTACCTTATCCGACTTTACCGAAGTCAGAGAAGACCTATGTCGTCAAAGCGCATTCGGAGTTCTCATGCACTTCGTCACACCTGAGGAGGGCAAGCAGATCTTGCGATATACCTACTCGGGCATCTGTGGCAACCATGCTGCATCCAGAACATAAGTCAGAAAGGCTTGCAGACAAGGATTCCTCTGGCTGATTGAGGTTATCGACACTGGAGTACTCATCTTGACATGCAATGGATGCTACTTTTATAGGGCTATGTTGGGTAGGTTGGTTTAGGCCAGCTTATTCGGTAGTAGGCCACCAAGATATGAGTTTCTACAGTAGCATAGTCAACTTGGGCCACTCGCGGGCTGTGTTAAAATCACGGTGCTGGTGCTACCAACAGGAATCGATGAGATAATCAGATATGCTTCATGAAGGCCTAATTGCTGGACACATGTGTTTGGGTATCTGTATTATCCACCAGGTATTGAGGATATATCCTTATAAGGATCACAAGCTAGTTTCCATTAAAATTGGGGATGCAGGTATCTCTCAGATACACCTGACCACGTATTGGGTTAAAATCCATAATGTGGTACTCGGCTTACATGCTTGGCCAACACTTGCCATGAGCAAATATTTTTCCAGCCGACATGACGCTGAAGAATCTAACTTCTGAGTGGGACGCCACTTTGAAAAGACTATAAACATCTTTTCTAGCTGACATGAAGCTGGAGAGTCTAATTTTTGAGGAGTATACTACTCGGGAAAAACTATAAACATTCGTCCCGGCTGACATGATGCCGATGAGTCTCATATACCGGTAGTATACTGATGAGGACATCACTTCTTTCGATACACATTTACAACCTCCACAGGTCCAAGGACCAATTACTCGTGCACGTGCCCGTCAACTTAATTGCCAGGTGAATGCGTTCCTAAGCTTACATGAAAATATTTCTACGAATGGCATGCTATTTAATTCTTGTGATGATTTTATTGTTATTAGAAACCTGGGAGAAGACCATGGAGAATAGCTCAAGAAGCCAAATATTAAAGTGGAGACAACAAGTGCAAGTAAATTCTTATTCCCGAGACAGATTCAGTTTCGGGCTGGGAGACAGCATCAACTTCAAACGGTCATAACTTTTGATCCAGAAGTAGTTACAGGACCTACAAGTACTTGCTGGAAAGCTTATAAAGTCTACTTTCAGATAATTTTTGTTCCACACCAAAATTCCTCCTGAGCTGTCCAGAATCGCCAAAACAAGTTGAGTTATTTTTCCCACCCGAGTCAGTTTGGGCCTTTGGGCTTTGTATTTGTGTCGTGGGCTAAACCCATGAGGAGTGCGCCCCTCACAGGGCAAACCCTCAACCTAGGACGTCCTAACTCATATATATTCAGTAGCCATCACTGTTTGGATGGGTTTTGCTTAGATTATTCTGTCTTTGAACAGTTTCGCCGTTTATCAGTTTGTAAGACCCCAACTTCGAGAGTATAATCATTCATCTGCAAGTGAGTTGCAATCTTTCTTGTTCTTGCTTGTGTTCTTCGATTCACATGCAGGGATTAGCCTTCGTGGTGAGGTCAACCGGGCAGCGCATGGTTGATAACGAGAGGAGACGTGGTGCAGCGATTGCAAGGTTTGGGTCTTGGTGATTAGAAGCCGGATCGTGAGAGTGTCAAGTTCTCCACCAAATCGAGAGTTATCCTTACCTAACGGAAGATCGGGCACCCCGTTGCCATCAAGTGGTATTAGAGCGAAGGTTGACCGTTAGGTATTATCTTTTCTGTCCTGTTTCAATCTTTGTTTCCTATACCTAGAGTCTAGAAAATCCACAAAAACAAAATTAGTAGTCATAGGTTTTTTTCCCCCTGTCCTACAACCACGTTTAGCCTTTTGCATAATTCTATTTTAGAGTCCGTAGTGTTGAGTTTGTGTCCTAGGTCAAGTTCGGTTGCTGGCTTAGATTGTGTTTGAGTCCAGTTTGTGATCTATCCACCGTACCCCCCCTAGACACCACCACCTGATCCCGAACCAGCCTCCACCAAAACACTGATAGGGAGGGCCTTCCTTGAAATAGCCATAACTTTCCTATACAAACTCGGAATCAGGCAAATAAATAGTCTAAGGACATCTACAGAAAATTTCCCATCCGCTACTCCCCAAATTTGTTGGGTTTGTCCAAAATTTTTTTGCGAAATTCAGCCCAGAAAATTGGGTTTCCACACTTCAAAGTTCTAGCACGCTTTTTAAAGCATGCTCGTGTATTTCTACAGACCACACCTTATATCAGACTGAGCGGGGCCACGCATTCCTGAAGGTTGCTGTTCCTATGCTCCTAGTTGAGAAAAAAATATCAGAAAAATAAAAAAAGGTGTGAAAGAAAAAAAAGAAAAGAAGAGGAGCACATAGGACAAACCAGGGAGCCATCTGTGGTTGTTTTCTGTTGTATTTTTGCCTTGTCCTTATTTCCTTGCTGCTGTCCTTTCATACTTGTTTGTCCCTTGTTTTATCACATCTGGTTTAGAACGCAGTTAGGCCAGCAACTAGGACAAGTGCTTTGGACATTTATTCAGCATTACTATCTGTTATGAATTGTGTGCCACTAACAGTTTTCGCCTCCCAAGCTCCACATATATATACTACTCTGGTCAGCACGGTCTCGGACCCTTGCAATCGTTGGATCACACCCTCAAGGTATCACGAACCAGCCACCGGTTGTACCATCCTTTGCTCCGCTAGTTTTCTCAGAACCTTGTAAGAGCCGGTAAGTGTGCTTCCATTTGCGAGTGTCCACTATCCTTTCATAGTACTAGTTGATAGGGATATTTCCTTTGTGTTTTCTCTGTCTTCTTGCTAACAATGCCAGGGACCGACGATGAAATCTCGGAGTACGTTCTTCGCAGCGAGATGCAAGGCTACATGGATGTCAATGTTTTACACTGGCAATAGAATTATAGGGCTACTCGGCAAGGGGAAACTCGGTGGATTGCAGAGGAACACGAAGAAGATTTTATACTAGTTCAGGCCCTCGATGTGAGGTAATACCCTACGTCCAGTTGTGGTGTTATTCCTCTGAGGTATTCGTTGATCAATGATCTCATGCCCTCATGGGGCGCCTTGCCTCCCCTTATATACTGGGGGGCCGGGGTACAAGATAAAATCCCAGCATCCGGCCAAGGCATTTCCTTCTTAGAGATAGATCTTACTCGGTAAGACTGTAATATCTGCCTATTGTACAAGGCAAAGCCTACCGGTGCTACTATATCTCTCCACTACAAGACTCGGCCCATCCTCTTATCCGAGTGGCCATATGCTTGTGATGAGGTACCCGGGCCCATGGCCTCCACAGTAGCCCCTGAGACCTTCAGTTGAGTCCACAGCTTGATGCCGATGCTCGTCCTCCGGGAAGATTGCCAGAGTGCATTACTCCCGCAGTACTTTGTGTCCAAGTGCTTTTCTTCCGAGTTCCTGCTTTCATGCAGCTGGCAAACAGGCCTATAGGCTTCATATTGTCATGAATAATATGGCACCAAAATAGCGCACCTATTAGTTAGCCCCCGACTTTGTGCTTCATTGTGAAGACAATTAAACTAAAGTCAAAGACTTTAACTTGTAGTTCTTTCCCGAGATAGATTACTACTGATATATGGACTCTTCAGTTCATGTTATCAACGGATATATTATAGTCTTGCGAGTAGGAGCCACTCTATATGACTCTTTAGCTTTCATGTCACCGGAATTAGGGTGTTTATAGTCTTCCCAAGTGGGTCCACTCAGAAGTTAGACTCCTCAGCATCATAGCCAGCTGGAAAAGATATTTATAGCTCCTCCCATAGCTGCACTACTCGGGAGTTAGACGTTCTTCAGCATCATATCATCCGAAATAATGTTGCTCGCAATTGTTGGCAAGCATTACGGGCAGAGTACCACTGTATAAAATAAATCCATTGCGTGTCAGTGTACCGGAATGATACCTGCATCCCCAATTTTAATGAAGACCACGTGTGATCCTTGTAAGATAATATCCTCGAGGACCTGGTGGATAAAATAGATACCCAAACATATATGCTTAGCAATAAAGCTCTCTGAAGATATTGTTTTACCTCATCGGTATCCTATAGTAGACACCAGCACTCGATTTATAACACAGGCCGCGAGTGGCCACATTATGAGCGTATACGTAGAACTATATCTTGTGTCCTAGTGCCGCCTCGCGTGGCCCAAGCCCGTCTAGTGGTACGGCTCTTTAAAAAGGAGAGAGAAAAAGATTCCTTATCTTCCCAAAGCAACCAATCGCATTTCGTCTTCCCCTCCACGCCAAATTCCGCCCTTCGCTTTGCTAGTTCATGGCTGCTCCGCTTTCCCCAAACTCGAGCGATTCCGATCTTCTCAATCTATCCAAGCACCAATCGCATTTCCCCCAACTTCTCCACCCCAAGCATTGTCCGAAGGCTCAAGATTCTGCGGGTCAGAGAATGCCTAGCCGATCGATTGTGGCACGGTTGAACTGAAAGCTACTGGAGGTCAACTGAAGCTGCAAAGCTAGGACGTGATTCTATTTGGCGGCCACTAAGGTTGAGGCGGTTCAAATCCTCGATCCGCGAGACCTAGATGCCTTCTTTTGTCGACCGAGGGCTTGTTCCTTCCTTTTCCATTCTTCCGCCCACACCTTGACTTTTACGGATTTGTGGGCTTGGTGAAGTTTGAATCCACTGATCCTTCAAATCTCCATATTGACTCTTGCTGCGAATGTTTCTTGTTGGAAAACCCCACTTCAACTTCTTAGCATTTGTTCCACATTAAACCCCTGCCCTCCAAGAGTAACATCCAAGTGATGGGGGGCTGGTCTTCAATTGAGGGAGCCGAGAGAAAAAACATACATCGATCTTCCTTTGAAATCTTCTTGAAGTTGGCACAAGGAGTGGTTCTATGTTCAGATCTACCTCCTTGCGTCATTATACCCAACTTGCCCCACCGGTTTCACCAAATGTGGTCAACAATCCACCTTTGAGGAGGTGGGCCAAGTGCATCAACTTGTTGGCGAAATGGACGTCAAGAAAGCCAGCCTAACTTGACCTGGGGGCCAGGCGTTTTGAATCGGCGCATCCAGCCACTGATGCTGAAGAGGCACTCTTTGGTTGGATTACCCTGGGAAATACTGACCCTGACTAAGCAGCCACAATCGGCCAATGAGAGAAAGTGACTGAAACCTATTTGGTTATTGTCACCAGCGAGTAGTCGAGACCGAATGAAGAGAAACGCCACACGGTGCTTTATTTCAAACAATTGCCCTGTCCCCCAGTAACCTTCGTCTTCTTCTGTAATGAATCTGGTGAACTTGTAATATGATGCCTAGCATTGTGATGTACTTTGTTGAATCATCCGATATAGCGGTCGTGCGAGAGTAGATGATGACTCCGCCATTCGCAGACCCTCCCAAGCAAAAAGAGCCAGGATTCCTGGTCTGCGCCAACCAACCGAAGAGAGCGGGAAAAAGACCATCATGTATCGGCGGCAAGAGGCCGTGAACCGAGTGCCACCAGGAAGCCGAGATAAGCGGACACAGCCGGCACGACCACCCAGACATTCAAGTCCCAAGCCAGGACTAGCATCAAGCTGAGCATCAACACGATTTCGAGCCCGTCAAAAAGTGCCACCAAGTACACGGCCAGCGGCAAGCACCGCCGATTACCCAAGCGCCAAGAGACCGGCCATACCGCAAATGAGAATGACTCGAGGAAAGAACAACACACCACCGACTGCCACGCCGACTGGCTCGACAAGCCGGTCGCAGCGCGCTGTCGCGGGCCCGGATGCACCTGGTGGAAAATTAAGTTCTCCAAGAGGTGAGCTGTGTTGGATCTTCTGGAATTCTTGTCCACTGTAACAATGTTTTAATATCCGACTTGTTATGCAGAATTCTTGTCAATATTGAACCTGCCCCAGCTGAGCTGGCGCCCGCGAGCATACCTGTCGAGCCAGAGGCCGTCCTAGTCGCAGACCAGATGCCCCCACTGCAGGGCTGCCAGCACCGTCTGACCAAGGGGCGGTTGCCGAAGCTGCCAACGCAGCCCCTGAGCCAGCGCTTGTCGTCGAAGCCCTTGTCGGACCTCCCGAGTCAACCCCCGAGCAAACGCTTGCCGTTTTGATGTGTGCCTGTTGAGCCCCGCCGAAGCTGCCGAGCAGCCCCCTGAGGCCCAGGCCACGAGGTGGGGGCCAGGACTCTGGTCGCTGCCATGTCATTCTCGTCGCCATCATCGCTCACCGCCGCCGGAATTGTCAAACCTCCCTAGGATTGAGGCGCCACCGCGTAAGTTTGCCAGGACATTCTACTGGACGGCGCATGACGGAACCGCGAAAAGGTACAAACACGACAAGACCGCGGTGAGAAAGGAGCGTCAAGGCTTGCTCCAGGCCACGATCACTGCCTCCCAGGGGATTCAGGTGTCGTCTTCATTGTGCTGGAGTCTTGATAATCTTCCTTGTGCATGCGTTCTGTCAACTAATTCTGCTCCGACTTGCTTTTCTTAGAAACTCGTCGACCGCGCCGAGAAGATGAATGAGGTCCTGACCGAGGTTGCCCCTCACCTCCAGGAATTGGACCAGCTTCAGGAGCTAAAGGCCATGTTGGAGGGGCGAGAGACTTGGCTGAGGGATGCCGTCGCTCAGCTCAGGACCGAAAAGTGGGACCAAGCCAAGAAGATCAGAGGTAAGTTCCCCGCATAAACCTTTCTGACCAAGCCCTTGTTGTGATTCCTCCATCTATGCTGTCTCCCGACTACCCAGTTGCATCCTGACTGCCATGCCGAGTACTTGACTGTTTTGATGTGCAACCCTCAAAGCCGAGTTGGAGGCCCAAGCAGAGGAAAAAGTCCGGCTGGAGGAGGCCGAGAGAGCCAGGGCCGAGCTTGAAAGAAGCGAGGCCAGTCTGACAAAAGCCAATGCCGAGCTCAAGCAAGAGAAGGCCGATCTGAAGAAGGCTACCGCCAAGCTCGAGGACGAAAAAGATGAACTGGAGAAGGCCGCGGCCAAGTGGGAGGCCGACAATAAAAGTAAGCCTCCACCCTGACAGTGACTTTAACCAATCCATTTATTGCTCCGTCTGCCTTTTGCCTAACGAGTTTACTCATCAATGAACTTGGGCAGCTGCAAGAGTCAATTCCCAGGCCCAATTTGAGGCTTACAGAGAGGAGATAAGACTTGTCCAGTGGACGCGGGAGGCCCTCGTCGACTCGGTGAAAGGGCTCCTTGACCTTATAGATCCTCGCCCCGTGGGAACCAACTGCACTAGGATCCCCCAGGTAGAGGCGCGCCTTGAAGATGCACCGAGTGCCCTGAAGAGGTACTCAGATGAGCATGTTATTGCCGGCGTGGCCTAGACCCTGGCGATGACCAAATCCATCTACCGGAGGGCAGACATTGAAGCCATCGGGGAGGGGTTTGCCAAGGAGACGATGCCTGAGGAGGCTCTGGAGCTGATAGCCAGGGCAAGGCCGACTGCGGAGATAATCACCTGAGACCTAGGTCTGTAAGAGCAATATATCATGTAGTCGGTATGCAGAAACCTTTGTGAGTACATGTGTAAATATATGTGCGATGCCACCAAGCCCTAAGTTGTTACTCAGTTGTCATTAGTTTTACCTGACTATATGGTCTACGCTGAGTTAGTCTATAGGAATTTAACAAAAATCGTTCACCAGAAAGCTGTACTGGGGCAAACGTAATAAAGTCGTAGCAAAACTTCATAACTTAAGTTACATAGGCTCGTATGTATTGACAAAGCACAATGATACATGCAGCCCTTCGACTCACTACTCGGTTGGGACAAGTGGCGTAGTGAGTCAAGAAAGAACTTTACACATGGAAAAAATGTAAAACTAAGGTATAGAAAGGACGTAGCTGTTCTATATTCCATGAGTTGCTGATAAGGGCACCATCTTCGGTCTTCAGTCGGTAGGCTCCTAGCCGCGTGACCTTGGCTATAATGAATGGCCCTTCCCAGATTGGGGATAATTTGTGCCTGTCTTTGGTGGTTTGTATTTTCCTCAAGACGAGATCCCTGACCAAAAAGGCACGGCCACGGACATTGCGATTGTGGTAGCGACGCAAACTTTGTAGATACCTTGCCGACTAGATTGTTGCGATGTCCCTCGCTTCTTCTAGCTAATCTAATTCGACCAGTTTGGTGTTATTGGAGATGTCTTCTAAGTAAGCCTGAACTCGCGGAGAGCCGAACTGTAACTCGGTAGGTAGCATAGCCTCGGCACCGTAGACCTGGAAGAAAGGGGATTGCCCTGTTGCCCGACTAACCGTGGTTCTGAGAGACCAAAGAACAGATGGGAGTTCTTGTACCCACCGGCCCGCATATGGTTGTAATCGGTCGAATATCCTGGTTTTGATACCTTGTAATACCATACCGTTGGCTCATTCAACCTATCCGTTGCTCCGTGGGTGTGCCACAGATGTGTAGTAGATCTTAATGCCGAACTATTCACAAAAGTCTTGGAATACGCCGCCTATGAACTGAGTACCGTTGTCGGTGATGATGCGGTTAGGGACCCCGAATCGGTATAGTACACTCATGATGAAGTCCTTTGCTCATGCCGCTGTTATTGTTGCAACGGGTTTGGCCTCAATCCACTTGGTGAACTTGTCAACTGCGACGAATAGATGTGTGAACCCTCCTGGTGCTTTCTTGAAAGGCCCGACCATGTCGAGCACCCATACTGCGAATGGCCAAGAAATAGGGATAGTTTGGAGTTCTTGGGCTTGGAGATTGGTTTGTCGTGTGTAAAACTAGCAGCCTTTGCATGTGCGAACAATGTCCTTGGCGTCTATTACTGCTGTTGGCCAGAAAAATCCCTGCCGGTAAGCCTTTCCGACTAACGTCCTGGATGGGCGTGGTTGCCACATATGCCCGAGTGAATTGACTGCAGAATCTGCTTGCCCTCCTTGGTGGTGACATAGCGCATGAGGACACCGGATGCACTTCTCCGATACAGGTCTTCTCCGACTAGTAGGAAGGTCTTGTTTTGATGTTTGACTTGCTCGGCCTAACTGCGATCGTCTGGGAGTTCATCGTTCAGGAGGAATTTGATGATAGGAGTCCGCCAGTCTTGACATATGTGCAGCACCTCGTCGGTAGCCGGGGTAGGTTCGCCTCCCGACTGCTCCGGTGCCAGTTTCTTCTTGACTGATGGCTTCATGAGCTGCTCGACAAAGATTCCAGTCAGGACTGCTTCTCGCTTGGATCCAATATTTGCTAGTTCATCTGCAGCATCATTGTATTGTCGTAGGACATGTGTTATCTCCAGCCCATCGAACTTGTTCTCCATCTTGCGGAGCTCTTGACAGTATGCCGCCATGGTATCGTCCAGACACGTCCAGTCTTTCATTACTTGGTTTACCACGAGCTGGGAGTCCCCGCGTACAACCAGTCGATATATGCCGAGTGATATAGCGATGTGGAGCCCGTGGATAAGTGCCTCGTACTTGGCGACGTTGTGGGAAGCCGGGAAGTGGATTTGTAGAACATAATTAAGTTTTTTGCCGGTGGGGGATGTCAGTACGACGCCAGCCCCGGCGCCGCCGATCCATAGAGAACCGTCGAAGTACATTGTCCAGTACTCTAGCTTTTCTATTGATGTGGGTAGGTGAACTTTTGTCCACTCGGCGACGAAGTTGACTAGAGCTTGTGATTTGATTGCTGTCCGTGGCTGAAAGGTGATGTCGAATGCCATCAACTCGAGCACCCATTTAGCGATTCGGCTGGTGGCCGCGCGATTGTGTAGGACGTCCCCGAGTGGAAACGATGTGACCACCATGAGTTGATGTGCTTGAAAATAATGCACCAGCTTCCGGACAGTGATGAGTAGGCCGTAAAGTAGCTTTTGGACCTACGGATATCTCGTTTTTGAGTCGGCAAGGACCTCGCTGACAAAGTAAACTGGCTGTTGTATTTTTTGAAAGTGACCCGGTTCGGGTCGCTCAACCACCAGCACCATGCTGACTACCTGAGTAGTTGCCGCCAGATATAGCATTAGCGGTTCTTGGGGCATAGGTGACGCCAACACGGGGGGTCATGTGAGAAATTTCTTGAAGTCTTCGAAGGCTTGTTGGGCTTCAGGAGTCCACTGGAAGTCGTCGGCTTTCTTCAATAATTTGAAAAAGGGCATACCTCGTTCGCCCAGTCGGGAAATAAACCGGCTGAGTGCTGCCATGCAGCCTGTTAGCTTCTGGACGTCCTTCTGGTTAGTCGAGGGAGCCATGTTCATTATTGCGTTGACTTTCTCAGGGTTGGCCTCGATGCCGCGATGTGAGACGATGAAGCCGAGTAGCTTGCCAGATGGCACACCAAAGGCGCATTTTTCCAGGTGCAACTTCATCTTAAATCTTCAAAGATTGAGGAAGGTTTCTTCCAGGTCAGCAATGAGGTCTTCTTTAGACTTAGTCTTGATTACCATGTCGACGACGTAGGCTTCCACGTTGCACCCGATCTGAGTGTGTAGACACCGCTGAATTGCCCATTGATACGTTGCTCCAGCGTTTTTCAAACCGAACGGCATGGTGATGTAGCAGTACGCTCCAAACGGCATGATAAAAGATGTCTTGAGATAGTTCTCTTTCAAGCTGATTTGGTGGTATCCCGAGTAACAGTCGAGAAAGCTGAGAAGGTTGCACCCTGCAATTGAGTCCACCACCTGGTCTATTCTTGGTAAACCAAACGGATCCTTGGGGCACGCCTTGTTGAGATCGGTGTAATCGACGCACATGCGCCATTTACTATTTTTCTTCCGGACCAGGACTGGGTTTGCCCAGCCAATCCGGGTGGTAGACCTCTTTGATGAACCTAGCTGCAAGAAGCTTTGTAATCTCCTCCCGGATAGCATCCTTTCGGTCTTGAGCGAAGCAGTGCAGCCATTGTTTGACTGGCTTGGCGTCTGTCTTCACGTTTAGGGTGTGCTCGATCACCTCCCTTGGTACGCCCGGCATGTCGGACGGTTTCCACGCGAAGATATCCTTGTTGGCTTGGAGGAAGGTGACGAGCACGTCTTCCTATTTGGGGTCGAGTCCGGTCCCAACTAGGGCAGTTTTGGAGGGGTCGGAAGGGTCCAGGGGGATCTTCTTTGTGTCCGAGTCCGCTGAAATTCCCGACTTCGCTGCTTTCTTGGCCGGACTTGGTCTTGCTCGACTTCTGCTGTGACGGCTTGCCGGATGTTGTCACGCCCAATTGCTGCCTCTTGTGATTGAGCCAATTCGCAACTCTCCTTGTTGCAGGTGAAGGCTTGCTTGACATCGCTGCATAGGGAGAGGACTCCTACTGGCCCTAGCATCTTGAGCACCATATATGTATAGTGCGGTACCGCCATGAATCTGGCAAGCGCCGGTCGTCTAAGTATGGCGTGGTACATAGTCTCGAAGTCGATGACCTCAAAGCAGATGTTTTCTATGCAGAAGTTATCCCACGTGCTGAAGGTTACCGGCAAAGTAATCTGCCCGAGTGGTGTTGAAGAGAGACCGGGAATTATCTCGTGGAAAGGCGCCGTACTCGGCCGCAGATCTGAATGAGGAATCTTCATTTCATCCAGAGTCTTGGCGAATAGGATGTTGAGCACGCTGCCTGTGTCTATGAGCACCTTCTTCAACTTGATATTCTTGACAACCGGGTCCAGGACGAGTGGATAGCGTCCCGGGTGCGAGACCCGATCTGGGTGATCTGCGCGATTGAATGTAATGGCCATCTCTGACCAGCGTAGGTATTGGGGGGTGTCTGCCGTAGAGACCATGTTAACGTCGCGTGCAGATAGCTTTTGTTTTCGCTTGGACTCATACGTGAGCGGCCCTCCGAAGATGTTATTGAGCTCGGCCGGAGGATCTTGAAAATCATCAGCCGGCCCTGAGTCTGGCTTGTCCTTGTCCTTGTCGGCGCCAGACGATGAAGCCTACTCGGAGGCAAACTTCTTAAGCATAAAGCAGTCTTTGGCTGCATGCTTGCCCTTGGGGTGGAAGGGGCATGGCCCGCTCATGACTTTCTGGTAGTCGTTATTCCGCTGGGGCCGCGACTGAGTATGCTACATGTTGCCCACCTCGTTGTTCGACTTCTGCTTGCGGCCGCCGGTCTTGTTTTGAGATGGCTCGTCGGCTTTCGCCTTTTGTTCTTTCTGTCGGGACTCCTTCTTCTCGTCGAGGGCCTCTGCGACCGCTTCAGCCCAGTCGGCGTACTTATTCGCCATGTCGAAAAGAGCCCGAACAGAGGATGGTGGCTTCGGAGTGAATTTCGCGATGAACGGGGTGTCCTTTACTCCCTTGCGGAAGGCGGCGATGATGGCCTCGTCTCTGATTATTGGGATCTTGTTGCGCTTCTCGGAGAATCTCTTGATAAAATTGCGTAGAGGCTCATTCTTCTTCTGGTGTAGTTGATACAAATCGTGCTTAGAAGAGGGCCTCTCGTAGGTTCCCTGAAAATTGGGGATGAACTGCTCCCTGAGTTCTCCCAGGAACTGATCGACCGCCTTGGGAGCCCTATCAGCCATGTCCTCACCGAGTCGGCTAGCGCGACTGGGAGGTAGTTAGCCATGGCATTGTGGTTGCCCCCAACAGCTCGACCTGCCAGGGTATATACGGTGAGCCAGGACTCGGGATTTGTTTTGCGATCATACTTTTCAATTCCTGTGGGCTTAAAGCCAGTCGGCCAGTCAACGTCCTGTAGCTCCCGAGTGAAAGCTGGAATGCCTTCATCTTCATGAGGGCTCGGGCTTCGACCACGGCGGTTAAACCGCTCATGATGTAGACCGAAGCGCTCATTTTCGTCCTCCAGTCGGCGGCGCTCGTCTTCATGTCGTTCGTGGCGCCAGGCGTTAATGGTGTGGCGGAGGTCGTGTTGTAGGCGTTCTCGGAGATCTTGGTTGGGCCGTAGTCATACAGGTGACACTGCCAGTTGTCATTGTTAGTGTTGCTGAGTGACGTTTGCCTTGACTCCTCGCGTGGCCGACTTGAGCCAGCCGCCCGGCACCGTGCTGATGTAGATGAACGTTGGAGATCCTGACTGGTTAGTCGGTACTATGGTGTCACCCGACTGCTGTTGCTGTTGTTGGCAGGCAGCAGCCGTAATCATCGCCTTGATCTTGGTGATAGTTGGGGTGGCCTAGTGATCAGGCCCGAGCTGGAGCGTGTCCAGCAAGGTCGCAGTGGCCACGACACTCTGTTGTGGCGTGACGAAGACGTCGTGATCGCTGACTTTCGTTTGGAGAATCTGCTGCTGAGCTGCTCGCCCAGCCTTGCGTAGCCCGTCATTGCGAGCCTCGCGGTCGGCCTCCTCCTGTTGTCACAATCGGCGCGTCTCCTCCTGTTGCTCCTCTTGTAGTCGGCGCACCTCGGATGGTGGTGTTGAAGCCATGAAGATCTCGCAGGGGAGGAGAAAACTCGCCAGACTAGAGTCCGAACTAGCGTTCGAACCGTTATCCGACTTAGAGTCGGACTCCGTGTAGTTTATCGGAGTAAGAATGACTCTGACCTCTCTAGATCCAATCTGAAATGGCGCTTGGCCATGTCCAAACTAGATCGCAGGAGATCGGGTCTGCTGCGCCGGGCATAGATCCGCAGTGTCGCCGAATCCGTGTGGGAAATTGACGATCTCTCCCATTCTTGGCCCAACCCAGGCTGGCTCAAGGCCTAGTGCAAGTCGGATGCCGAAGGAGAGAGTTGTCCCAATGCTCGGCGAAGTGAAGGACTGCCGCAGTAGATTGTTGAAGGAGATTGTGGCGTCCTGTGGGCCGACTGGCGCAACGTCGGCTGGCTCCTCGACCGGTTGGATTGGATCTGCTTCGGCCAAGGTAAGGTTGCCGATCTGGTCAGCAATAAAATCGACGCTTCCAAAAGAAATTATGTCTGCAGGGGAGAACTTGTCGCCGTCGATTCTGGTTGTTGGATCCATCGAGCTTGTAGATGTGAAACTCGCCAGAGCCCCTACCTGGCGCGCCAACTGTCGATGTTTTACACCGGCAATAGAACTATAGGGCTACTCAGCAAGGGGAAACTCGGTGGATTGCAAAGGAACACGAAGAAGATTTTATACTGGTTCAGGCCCTCGATGTGAGGTAGTACCCTACGTCCAGTTGTGGTGTTATTCCTCTGAGGTATTCGTTGATCAATGATCTTGTGCCCTCATGGGGTGCCTTGCCTCCCCTTATATACTGGGGCCGGGGTACAGGATAAGAATCCTAGCCGGATTCGGCCAAGGGATTTCCTTCTTTGAGATAGATCTTACCCAGCTAAGACTGTACATTCCTTATTATACAAGGCAAAGCCTACCGGGTGCTACTATATCTCTAACTACAAGACTCGGCCCATCCTCTATTCGAGTGGCCCATATGCTTGTGATGAGGTACCCGGGGCCCATGGCCTCCACAATGGACCAGATGATGAAGGGGCTGAATGAAACCATTCTGGAGGGGGTCAACGCTGCTCTTACCAAGCAGAACATAAACCACACACTTGAGAGTCTGGACAGACGAGTAGCCACGCTGGCTAGGAGGATTGATGAATTGGAGACCCATCGGCCACCCTCCGGAGATGATGCCACGATGTATGATGATGATGGAGAGGTTGACCGGCGAGCGACACAAGAGGCATGACTACGTCAACGCCTTCGCCGCAATCGTCAAGGTATGGGAGGAAACCACCAACGGCGAGGTAACGATGATCCTTTTGCGAAAGTTAAATTTACCTTGCCTTCATTTTCTAGAAAATATGACCCTAAAGCTTATTTGGATTGGGAAATGACCGTAGAGCAGAAATTTAATTCCCATTTAGTTCCTGAAAATCATAGAGTTAGGTAAGCAACTAGTGAGTTCAAGGACTTTGCTATTATTTGGTGGAGTGAACTAGTTAAATCTGGCCTAGAACCTGACACATGGGATAGACTAAAGTGAGCTATGCGGGGTAGATTTATTCCTCCATCTTTCAAACGAGATTTGTGAAATAAGTTGCAACGCTTAGATCAAGGAGAAAAATCTGTAGAAGATTACTTTCAGGAGCTACAAAGAGGAATGTTGCGTTGTGAGGTAGAGGAGGATGAGGAGGATAAGATGGCTCGATTTTATGGGGGGTTGAGACGTGAAATTCAGGACATTATTCAATATAAAGAATACAATTCTTTTGACCGATTGTTCCATCTAGCTATATTAGCTGAACAGGAATTGCAGGGAAGGCAGCCATTGAGAAGGAACAATTGGGGAAGCACGTCTACATCGAGGCCTTCCATTGGGCAAGGCAAAAGTGTCCCTATTCAGAGTTCTACGCCCTCCACCAATAGGGCGCCAGCAGTGCCATCTTCACGAGCTACCGAGGTGAGCAAATCTATTCATGTACAGGCACCGCAAAAAGCGCATCATCGGTTGCTTCTACGGGAAGAACGAGGGATATCCAATGCTTCAAGTGCAAAGGGATGGGCCATGTGCAACGTGATTGCCCATATCAGAGAGTTCTCATTGCTACAGATGATGGTGAGTACACTAGTGCTAGTGATGTTGATGATGAATTAGCACATGGCACTAACAATGCAGGTGATAAAGACGACAGCGATGAGGATGTGGAGCACATAGGTGCGGAAGATACAAGCAAGTACCTGAGCATTGTAGCACAACGGGTGCTAAGTGCTCAAATGGAGAAGGTAGAGCAAAATCAGCGCCACAATTTATTCCAATCAAGGTTCGTGGTTCACAATAGAGCATGCCGTGTTGTCATTGATAGCGGCAGTTGTAGCAACCTTGCTAGTTCAGATTTGGTTGACAAGCTAGGTTTGCCTACACAACCACATCCACGACCTTACTACATCCAATGGTTCAACTCTTGTGGTAAGTTGAAGGTAAGCAAAGTTGTGAGAGTGCAATTTTCTGTTGGAAAGTACCATGATAGTGCAAATTTTGATGTCGTACCTATGCAAGCAGGCTCTTTTCTTTTGGGTAGACCTTGGGAATATGATAGAGATGTGCCGCACCGTGGTAGGACTAACACGTACACTTTCACACATAATGGCAAAAAGATTGAATTGCTACCAATGACCCCTGTTGAAATTTTGAAGGACGATATAGCGCGTGCTGAAAATAAATCTGTCTGAAAATCAGCAAGTAGCTAAAGATGTGTTTCCACCTAGAAAGGAGAAAAAAGAGCCACCTGCTAGGAAAGACACACTTAAGTTGAAAGGAGCTTCCATGTTAGCTACTAAATCTGAGATTTCTGAGTTAAATGTTAATGAATCTATTTGCTATGCTTTGGTTTGCAAGGAAACTTTCTTTACACTAGAGGACTTGCCTCCTTCTTTGCCACGTGCTATTACTAACCTTTTGTAGGAGTTTGCTGATGTATTTCCAAGTGAGATTCCCGGGGCTACCACCTATGAGAGGAATTGAGCATCAAATTGATTTGATTTCGGGAGCTGCGTTGCCAAACCGTGCGCCGTACAAGACCAATCCTGAAGAGACTAAGGAAATTCAGCATCAAGTGCAAGACTTGCTTGAAAAAAGGTATGTACGTGATAGTCTTAGTCCTTGTGCTGTGCCTGTTATTTTGGTGCCTAAGAAAGATGGGTCATGGCGCATGTGTGTGGATTGTAGAGTCATTAACAACATAACTATTAGATATCGTCATCCTATCCCTAGGTTAGATGATATGCTTGATGAATTAAGTGGCTCTATTGTGTTCTATAAAGTAGACTTGCGTAGTGGATACCACCAAATTAGAATGAAATTGGGTGATGAATGGAAGACCACGTTCAAAACTAAATTTGGTTTGTATGAGTGGTTAGTAATGCCTTTTGGTTTGACTAATGCTCCTAGTACTTTATGTGACTCAAGAATGAAGTTTTACGCACTTTCATTGGTAGATTTGTGGTGGTTTACTTTGATGATATACTTATTTATAGCAAGTCTTTAGATGAACATAAGGAATATTTACGTGCTGTTTTTAATGCTTTGAGAAATGCACGTTTGTTCGGTAACCTCGTGAAGTGCACATTTTGCATGGAACGAGTTTCTTTTCTTGGTTATGTTGTGACTCCACAGGGAATTGAAGTTGATGAAACCAAGATAGAAGCGATCAAGAGTTGGCTGACTCCTACATCGGTTACACAGGTGCGGAGCTTTCTTGGGCTAGCTGGATTCTACTGTTGCTTTGTGAGAGATTTCAGCACCATTGCCGCTCCCATGAATGAGCTCACAAAGAAAGGCATTCCCTTTTGATGGGAACAAGCACATGAAGACGCCTTCAATTTGCTTAAAGAGAAGTTGACTCATGCCCCACTACTCCAACTCCCTGACTTTGGAAAGGTTTTTGAGCTTGAATGTGATGCAAGTGGTATTGGGATTGGAGGTGTGCTTATTCAAGAAGGTAAGCCAGTTGCATATTTTAGTGAGAAGTTGTCAGGACCTAGTTTGAACTATTCCACCTATGATAAAGAACTGTATGCTTTGGTTCGAACATTAGAGACTTGACAACATTATCTATGGCCAAAGGAATTTATCATACATTCTGATCATGAATCTTTGAAACATATTCGAAGTCAAGCTAAATTAAATAAATGACATGCTAAATGGGTAGAATTTATTGAGTCGTTTTCATATATCATTAAGCATAAGAAAGGCAAAGACAATGTGATTGCTGATGCTTTATCTAGGCGGTACACTATGTTATCTCAACTTGATCATAAAATTTTTGGATTGGAGACAATAAAAGAATTATATGCTACTGATTTGGACTTTAAAGAAGCTTATGATCACTATCGAGAGGGGAGAACTTAGAATAAATATGTGTCGAATGAAGGATTGTTGTATCGAGCTAACAAATTATGTGTTTCTGCAAGCTCTGTTCGTCTTTTGTTTTTGCAGGAAGCGCATGGAGGTGGATTGATGGGACATTTTGGAGTGAAGAAGACGGAGGATGTGCTGGCCACTCACTTCTTTTGGCTGAAAATGCGGCGTGACATTGAACGATACATTGCTCGATGCATCACTTGTAACAAAGCTGAGTCCCGTCTTAATCCACCTGGTCTTTATATGCCTCTCCCCGTCCCTAGTGCTCCTTGGGAAGATATTTCTATGGATTTTGTTTTAGGATTGCCTAGGACAAAGAGGGGGAGGGATAGTGTCTTTGTTGTTGTTGATAGATTTTCCAAAATGGCATATTTCATTCCTTGTCATAAGAGCGACGATGCTACCATAGTTGCTGATTTGTTTTTTAGGGATGTCGTTCGTCTACATGGTGTGCCCAATACAATAGTTTCAGATCAAGATACCAAGGTTTTGAGTCATTTTTGGATGACGTTGTGGAGAAAATTAGGGACGACATTACTATTTTCTACAACTTGCCACCCCCAAACCGATGGACAAGCGGAGGTGGTGAATCGTACTTTGTCAATGATATTGCGGGCTGTTTTGAAGAATAATTTGAAAATGTGGGAAGAATGTCTTCCACATGTAGAGTTTGCCTACAACCGTTCATTGCACTCCACCACAAAGATGAGCCCATTCTAGGTGGTATATGGCTTTAACCCTCATGCTCTAATTGATTTATTGCCTTTACCATTTTCAAAAAAAGTGAATTTTGATGCTAAGACATGGGCTGAATTTGTGCTTAAGTTACATGAGACCACTAAGAATAATATTGAGCTTAAGTATAAACTTGCTGGTAGTCAAGGTAGAAAGGAGCTTATTTTGAACCTGGTGATCTTGTTTGGTTACAGTTAAGAAAGGATAGGTTTCCTACTTTGCGCAAATACACACTTACAACCTCCACAGGTCCAAGGACCAATTACTCGCGCATGTGCCGTCACTTAATTGACAGGTGAATTCGTTCCTAAGCTTACATGAAAATATTTCTATGAATGGCATACTATTTAATTCTTGTGATGATTTTATTGTTATTAGGAACCTAGGAGAGGACCATGGAGAACAGCTCAAGAAGCAAATATTAAAGTAGACACAACAAGTGCAAGTAAATTCTTATTCCCGAGACCGATTCAGTTTCGGGCTGGGAGACAGCATCAACTTCAAACGGCCATAACTTTTAATCCAGATGGAGTTACAGGGCCTACAAGTACTTGTTGGAAAGCTTATAAAGTCTACTTTCAGATGGTTTTAATTTGACAACAAAATTCCTCCTAAGCTGTCCAGAATCGCCAAAACAAGTTGCGTTATTTTCCTATCTGAGTCGGTTTGGGCCTTTGGGCTTTGTATTTGTGTCGTGGGCTAAACCCATGAGGAGTGCGCCCCTCACAGGGCAAGTCCTCACCCTAGGATGTCCTAACTCATATATATTTAGTAGCCATCACTGTTTAGATGGATTTTGCTTAGATTATTCTGTCTTTGAACAGTTTCGCCGTTTATCAGTTTGTAAGACCCCAACTTTGAGAGTATAATCATTCATCTGCAAGTGAGTTGCAATCTTTCTTGTTCTTGCTTGTGTTCTTTGATTCGCATGCAGGGATTAGCCTTCGTGGCGAGGTCAACCGGGCAGCGCATGGTTGATAATGAGAGAAGACATGATGCAGCGATTGCAGGGTTCGGGTCTTCGTGATCAGAAGCTGGATCGTGAGTGTCAATTCTCCTCCAAATCGAGAGTTATCTTTACCTAACAGAAGATCGGGCACCCGTTGCATCATATACTACTCGGGAAAGACTATAAACTTATTCCGGTTGACATGATACCGAAGAATATTATATTACCAGTAGTATACTACTCGGTACAAACTACAAGGTTAAAGATCTTTGACTTTATGTTTAATTGTTTTACAATTAAGTACAAAGTCGGGGGCTACACCTAATAAGTGCGCCTATTCGGCGTACACTATTCATACTTCAACATGGAGCCCTTCATAGCCTCGTTGCCAGCTGACATGAAGCAGGACTCGAGAAGAAGAAGCACTCGGACAAAGAGTACTCAGGAGCAATGCACTTGAGAATACTTTACCGTGGAGGATGAGCACTCGACATCAGCTGTGACTCAACTATGAAGGTCTCAGGGGCTACTGTGGAGGCTGTGGGCCCCGGGTACCTCATGACAAGCATATGGGCCACTCGGACAGAGGATGGGCCTAGCCTTGTAATTAGAGCTATGGTAGAACCCGGCAAACTTTGCCTTGTACAATAAGGAAGATACAATCCTAGTCAGGCATGTTATATCTCTAAGAGGAGATCCCTTAGCCGTAGTCTGGCCGGGACTCCTACCTTGTACCCCTGTCCCCCAGTATATAAGGGGAGGCAGGGCGCCCCATGAGGGCAGATCATCAGAAGGTTTGAGCGGTTCATCAAAATCACCACCATACATCCTCAAAGGAAATACATCACAACTGGACGTAGGGTATTACCTCACATCGAGGGCCTGAACCAGTATAAACCTTTTGTGTTCCTTTGCAATCCACCGAGTTTCGATCCGACGAGTAGCCCTATATTCATATTGCCGGTGCAAAACATCAACAGTTATTCCTTGTTCTTGTGAGTTTCTTCAATTGCTTGCAGGGATACAACCTTCATGGTTAGGTCGACTACGAGAGAGCATAGTTGATAACAACTAGACGTGTGGGTGTAGTGGTTGTGAGGTGACGATCGCTGATCAGAAGCCTCAAAACATGAACGTCTTCACGTCTCTACATCAAACCTATCGGAAGATCGGGCACCCAGGAGCATCAAGCATACATTGCCACAGCACCACATGTCAAAAAGCTAAGTCTCGTTTGAATCCACATGGTTTGTATATGCCTCTTCCTGTTCGTTCTATTCCTTGGGTAGACATATCTATGGATTTTGTTTTGGGATTGCCTAGGACAAAGAGGGGAAGGGATAGCATTTTTGTTATAGTGGATTGTTTTTCTAAGATGGCACACTTTATTTCTTGTCATAAAAGTGATGAGGCCGTTCATATTGCTGACCTCATTTTCAAAGAGATTGTTTGCTTGAATCGTATGCCTTCTACTATTGTTTTAGATCGCGACGCTAAATTCTTGAGTCGCTTTTGGTGTACACTTTGGAATAAATTGGGTACAAAGCTGCTATTTTCTACAACATGTCACCCACAAACTGATGGACAGACTGAGGTCATGAATAGAACATCTATTTTGAAGAAGAATTTCAAGATGTGGGAAGAGTATTTGC
Organism: Oryza meyeriana var. granulata; assembly: GCA_003991445.1. Classification (NCBI taxonomy): domain Eukaryota; kingdom Viridiplantae; phylum Streptophyta; class Magnoliopsida; order Poales; family Poaceae; genus Oryza; species Oryza meyeriana. The sequence continues at coordinate 236,645 of RYFJ01000332.1, forward strand.
CGCATGTTGAATTTGCATACAATCGGGCAGAACACTCCGCCACCAAGGTAAGTCCTTTCCAGGTAGTGTATGGATTTAATCCCCGTGCTCCTATTGATCTTTTGCCTTTACCTACTACTGAGCGGACACATAATAATGCTAAGCAGCGTGCTGATTTTATTTTGAAAATGCATCCAACAACTAAAGAACATATTGAAAAGATGAATAAAAAGTATAGAATTGTTGGTAGTAAAGGTAGAAAGAAAGTTACTCTTGAACCGGGTAATTTAGTGTGGTTACACTTGAGAAAAGATTGATTTCCAGAGCTTAGAAAATCTAAATTGATGCCTAGGGCTGCTGGTCCTTTTACAATACCTAAGAAAATTAACGATAATGCATATAAACTTGGCTCCCGAGTTTGGGGTTAGTCCCACCTTTAACATTTCAAATTTGAAACCATACTTGGGAGAAGAAGATGACCTTAAGTCGAGGACAACTCCATTTCAAGAGGTGGAGGATGATGAGGACATCACTCCTTTGGATACTTTCAACAATCCTCAAGTTATTATGCAAGGGCCAATTACTAGAGCTCGGGCACGACAATTGAATCTCCAGGTAAACTCGTTCTTAAGTTCTTCTTTTGGTGACTTTGAGAATAGATTGCTATCTAATGGTTTAATTATGATTAGAAACCTTGGAGAGGACCAAGAAGCACTTGGAGAGAGACTAGGAGGTGGACAAGGCCAGCAAAGGCGTTCCAGCCAATTTGGAGGCCCAATTCATATCGAGCTCGAGTCCATCTCGGATTCCAGGAGTAGTCCGCACTAAAATCATCGTCCAGATTGCAAATGAACTCCGTTTTTTACGTTCTACATATGTACGGAAAGCTAAGGAGATAAAATTTCCAATGGATTTAGTCCCACATCAAAATTCCTTACGAGTCAAAAGATATCATCAAAATAAGAGGGTGAATAGAATTTGCTAGGGTGCTGCATCACCGTCTTTTGGGCCGTTAGGCCTTGTATCGTGTCAGAGTCCATTAGGGATGCGTCCAGGGTTCTTGGCCAACCCTAGACCCTATATATTTAGTAGAAGTCATCGAGTTAGGGTTGGGTTTTGCTTAGATTATTCTGCCATTGTAGTTTCGCCACCTAGATCGGTTTGTAGAACCCCAAATTCGTGTGCTAAACATTCATTTGCAATTTAGATTGTGTTTTCTTTGTTCTTGCAAATTTCTTTGATTGTTTGCAGGAGCAAAACCTTCGTGGTTAGGTCAATTGCATGAGAGCATGGCCGATAACGACAAGACACGCGGGTGTAGCGAGTGCGAGGTGACGATCTACAGATCGAAAGCCTCGAAACATGAACGTCCACACATCGCCAAATCGAACCTATCGGAAGGTCGGGCACCTACTCTCGCATCAATTTGGGCCACTCGGACAAAGGACAAGTCTAACCCTGTAATTAGGGATACAATAGGACTCGGCATACATAACCTTGTACGATAAGGAAATGATATATTACTATTCGGGCATATTGTATTCCTAGAAGGAATTCCCTTGGTTGGAGTCCGATTGGGATTCCTACTCTGTAACCTTATCCCCCGGTATATAAGGGGAGGCAGGGCGCCCCCTGAGGGCATATCGAAATCTCACCAAAGAAACCTCAAAGGCAATACAACACAACTGGATGTAGGGTATTACCTCATCTCGAGGGCCTGAACCAGTATAAATTGTTTCGTGTTCCTTTGCAATCCATCAAGTTTAGGTCTCACGAGTAGCCCCATATTCTTATTGCCGATACAAAACATCGACACCCACATTCTTATTGCCGGTGTAAAACATCGACACCCATCCTTTGTCCAAGTGGCCCAAATGCTTCTCATGAGGTACTCGGGGCCCATGGCCTCCACACGATCCGGCCTCAAATCCATATCTGTTCTGAGTCAACCACAATCGTCAATTTATTATAGAGACTTGTTCTGTGCACGGTGATGTGTCATCCTACTTTGGCCCGATGGGCCATATATCAAGTTGGGTCCACTAAGGACATGTCCTAGGGTTGGAGCACGACCCCAATACCATTGTGGTCCTCCTCCCATGTATAAATAGCTCTTAGAGCCACCACAAACAGATTGAGTTTTGTTTGATTAGATTTAGCCATTGCTACTTCGCCTTGCAATGTGCGTGTCGACTAGATCGCCTATCTGCTTGTCTTTGGAACCCCACCAACTTCTGTATTTAGATTAAAACTTTCATATTCATCTCGCAATTCAGTGCTTGTTCTACTTGTTCTTGCTTGTTCTTCGATTGCATGCAAGACAAGTGCCCTCGTGGCTGGGTTGATCGCGCTCCAAAAGATCGCGAGCAACCTTTGGAGTTGGTGTATCGGTTGGTAAGGTGCAGCATCCCTGGACAGTTATAGTCGGGCCATGAACGTCACCTCCATCCAACAATCGAGTTATCTGTCTCCTCCGAAAGATCGGGACCAAACCTCTCATCAAGTGGTATCAGAGCGAAGGTTGATCGGTGAGAGATTTTCTGTTTTTCAACATTAATTTCTTACAGTCCAAAAAAACCAAAAAAATTGTAGATTAGTTTTTCATAACCCCATAGACCCTTTGAGCCTTTTACTAGTACTTCTTAGTTAGGGCTTGTTGAGTTTTCGATTGCATTGTCGTGTCGAGTTGCTGGTCTTAGTGTCTAGTCTTTTAGAGTTTCGAGTTCTTGTCACGTTCTGGTCACTTCCGCCCTTTGCCCCTCTGGAGTCGTGTTCATATCTGTCACGAGCCTGCATACGCCTTGTTGTCTAATCTAGTCACTTTGTTGGTCGGTGAGGAGGCCATGGGTCCCAGGTACCACATGGAAGGCATTATTCCTACTTGGATAGATGGTGGTCCGGCCCATACGATTAGAGATAGAGTAATACATGGTTTCATGTAACCTTGCATGACAAGGAAAGGGATATAGTCCTAGCCGGTTACTCTATATGTTCTGATAGAGAAATCCCTTGGTTGAGTCCGACTAGGATTCCTACCTTGTAACCTTACCTCCTCGGTATATAAGGAGAGGCAAGGACCCCCCGGGGCACAACCAATCTCACAAGAGAATCAATCTACACCGTGAAAGCAATACACAATAGCTGGAAGTAGGGTATTACCTCACCCCGAGGGCCTGAACCAGGACTAAATCTCATGTGTCCTTTCGAATCCATCGAGTTTAGCTCTGACGAATAGCCCCATATTCAATATTGCCGATACAAAACATTGACAGATGGCGCACCAGGTAGGGGCCTCATCAAGATCATCGTCATCAAGCACGATGGATAAAACCACATGAGTCGATGGCATCAACTTCAGCCCTAGGCAAACCATCAGCTTCGGGAGCCTCGACTTCATCGTCGACAATCTCAGCGCCCTCACCTTGACCAACTCAGTGTGAAGGCCATGGGCCCCGGGTACCTCAAGGAAGCATTAAGGCCACTCGGACAGAGGATGGGTCTAACCTTGTAATTAGGGATACAATAGGACTTGGCATACATTACCTTGTACAACAAGGAAAGGATATAGTCCTAGTCGAGAACATTGTATTCCTAGAAGGAAATCCCTTGGTCGAAGTCTGACTAGGATTCCTATCTTGTAACCCTGTCTCCTCGGTATATAATGGGAGGCAGGGCTCCCCCTTGAGGGTAGATCACAATCTCACCAGAGAAACCTCAAAGGCAATACACAACAGCTGGAAGTAGGGTATTACCTCACCTCGAGGGCCTGAATTCGGATAAATCATTTCATGTTCCTTTGCAATCCATCAAGTTTAGGTCTCACGGCAGCCCCATATTATTATTGCCGATATAAAACATCGACATTCAGTTTCAATCCGAATGGCTAGGGATCAAGCTGACTCAGTGCTGGTCGGCTTACTCAACGCCGCAGTAGTTTACAACAACCTACTTCGGTAATATCCAAGATCTGTGAGCCCTGGGATAACTCTCTTCCCTAGCATTCGACTTGGACATCTTCCCTACTCAAGAGACACACTGATTATGCTATTTGCAAGAAGAGGAAGCCCGCCGACTACATGAACAACAGGAGGAAGACGCAAGACGCCTGCAGGTCGAGCGTGATGCTCATAATGACAATCTACACAAAGCTAGGCACACTGCTCAACATGAGATCCTCCAAACCCGAGTCGGCGACCATGACATCTTTGTGACCCCACAATAGAATGTTGTGGCCGCTGCCACCTTATTGGACGCTCTGTAGTTTGGGCCTGATCACCAAGCCACCCCGATGATTGCAAGGACCAAGGCCATGATTACCGCTGCAGCATGCCAACAATAGCAACAGTCAGGAGACACACTCATACCGTCCAATAGGATGGCTTCTGATGCAGCGATCTTATCTGCTTTAGCATGGTGTCGAGCAGCTGGCCTTGGCCAGCATCACTCGGGGTCATGACATACGTCACTCAGCAATCCGAGTAACTATCGACGGTGGCAACATCATGATGACCACCGTGATAACCAGGATGCCCGAGGACGACACGGCGGGATCTCTGCCACGATTTTAACATTCAACGTCGAGAACACGAGGAGGATGAGCGCCACCGACTAGAAGACGAGAATGAGCGCTTTGGCCTCCACCATGAGCGGTTTCACTACCGTAGTCGGAGTCAAAGTCCTCACATAGATGAAGGTGTACTGGCCTTCACCCACGAGCTACGACAAATCGACTGGTCGTCAGGCTTCAAGCCGACTGGAATTGAAAAATACGATGGGAAGACCAACCCCGAGTCCTGGATCACAATTTACACTCTGGCAATCCGAGCAGCTGGAGGAGATCATAGGCCCATGGCTAACTACCTCCCAGTCGCTCTAGCCAACTCGGCAAGGACATGGCTAACTAGATTTCCTAAGAGATCAATCGGCTCTTGGGAAGAACTCCTAGAACGCTTCATCACCAATTTCCAAGGGACGTACATGAGGCCGTCTTCCGAGTACGATTTATATCAGTGCCACCAGAGGAAGAACAAGTCCCTCTGTGATTTCATCAAGCATTTTTCTAAGAAAAGAAACTCAATACCTAAAATCAAGGACGAGGTCGTCATCGCCGCCTTCCGCAAGGGAGTCAGAGACGCATAGTTCATCGCCAAGTTCACTCGAAAGCCACCCAACTCCATCAAAGCTCTCTTCGAGATGGCCAATAAATATGCTGATTCAGCCGACGCAGTTGCAGAGGCACTTGACGACAAGCCCTGACAGATGGAGCAACGGGAGACGGACGACGCGGCCCTATCCAAGCCTGCGAACTGCGAACGGAAATCTGGGGACTTCATGTTGTGGCAGATCGATCGCAACCGCCTCGACCTCCTAGAAGCAAAGGTTATAAGAGCGACAAGTGATATGCTCGGGGGCTCAAAAGCTCAAATGAAAGGATGGCATACCCACCTCCAACTTGTGCAATACCGAATAGCTGAGTCATTTTCTGATACATATTTCCTCCTTTATATGACATTCTCATCCAGATGGGCTAGGAGGCAACTCACTTCCTTATGGTTTGACTCAGATATGGCTTAGCGCTAGTCGGGATGAGATCTAGGGGGATGAGATCGTCAATTCCTCACTCGGCCTCGCCAATGCCACACCCGCTTACACCTAATAGGTGTACATACTACGCATTTTTTGTTTTTGCTCTTAATGATTGCAAAAGTACTCGAGTAGCATAAATTCCAATATGTGAAGCTTTGCTCCATGAAAGATGAACTCAAGTCACCCAAAACGCATGTTACGAAAAAGAGCCATGAGCCGACTCCCGGTGCATAGGGGCTATGACTAGTTAGGCAGAGTGTTTAAACGTAAGGGGTCAACTACTCGGGGAAATTAATATCAATAAGAGGAAGAACACTGATGAGGACATCACTACCTCGGATATGATCATAGCTACCTTATGTATTCATCAACCAAAGGTACATGCTTTCTACGTAAGATTTATGTGTTATATATTTGAACAGCCGTTACTGTACCATGAGTTTTGTGTGTTCTCGTTTGTAGAGATACTTGCTTGGGTGAAGGGAAAGAGACCGAGCACAAGGAACGCATGGATGATCAAAGAAGTTGATTAGGGACCAAACCAAGACCTTACACAAGTCTACTCCTACATCACCACGTTACTTTTAGTCCATCGAAGGCAAGAGATGAAGTTCTGCATGTTTTGGATTCGGATTCGGATTTGAACCCCCTGACAGCATCAAATTCAAATAGACCTAGCCGCTGATCCAGAAAGACTTTAGGGGCCCATGACTACTTGTTGAAAAGCTTATAGAGTCTACTTTCATATGGTTTTGGTCCCACATCAAAATTCCTCCTAAGCTGTCCGGAATCATCAAAACAAGACACATACCTCTTCTAGTATGAGTCTGTTTTGGGCCTTGGGCCTTGTAATTGTGTCGTGGGCTAAGCCCAATGGGTGTGCGCCCTAGGGATAACCCTAGGACGTCTCAACTCCTATATATACAGTAGCCATCACTGTTTAAAGGTGGGTTTTGCTTAGATTATCCTGCCACTGCAGTTTCGCCGCCTAGATCGGTTTGTAGAACCCCAACTTCGTGTGCCATTCATCTGCAATTCAGGTTGTGTTTTCTTTGTTCTTGCAAATTTCTTGCAATTCAAGAGTAAAACCTTTGTGGTTAGGTCGACTATGTGAGAGCGTGGCCGAAAACAACAAGACGCGCGGGTGTAGCGAGTGCGAGGTGACGTCCACATGTCACCAAATCGAACCTACCGGAAGGTCGGGCACCTACCCTCGCATCAAGTGGTATCAGAGCATCAGGTTGCCCGATAGGTATCATCTGTGTTTCTTTCTGTTAAGTTTTGTTTTCCCTACCAAGAAAACTCAAAAAAAATTTATTACCACCGTGTTCTTCGTAGTGTTTGGTTTATCCCCTGTGCAAACCCCTTTGTGCCTTCGCAAGTTTAATTTCAGTTTTGCTTTGTTGAGTTTGAGTCCAAGATCGAGTCTGGCCGCTAGTTTAGAGTTGCGTTCGTGGTTCTAGTTCGAGCAGTTGCGTTGCACGAGAGCCTACCTTGAGAGACCAGGTTCTACTCGGTTTCGTTTTGCAACCGCCTTTTGCTAATAACCCACTTCGCAAGTCGTGTAGATAGGTCACCAGTTGCCTTGTGTTAATCGCCCCGCATCGCTAGCCTCCTTGTCAGCCGCGCTTAATCTATTTGTCAAATTGTTGCCCTAGCTGAATATACGAGTTGTGTGGCAGAGAGACCTGTTCTGTGTCTCCTCCCATAAAACGGCCATAACTTTTGCATACGGACTCAAAATTGGGCAAATTTTATATCTGCGGACATCTACAGAAAATTTTACATCCACTTCTTCCTAATGTTTTTGGATTCAGCTGATCCAAAATCGTGAAATTCGGCCTGCAAGATTGAGTTTTTGAGCCCTGAAGTTCCTGCACGCTTTTCAGAGCTCCTGCTTGTTTTTCCAGGGCCACTCCGTGTATCATATTGAGCTGCCAATTTTTGTGGTTGCCTCTTGTGTACTCCTAGTTGAAAAAAATATCAAAAAAAAGGAAGAAAGAGAAGAGAAAAAAAAGAGAAAAAAAGAAGAAAAGGATAGAGAGAAGGGGAGAGCGTGTGGTTCTCCGTTCTGCTTCTTCTGTATCTATAGTTTTGTGTCCTAGTTTCCTTTGTTCCTCACTCTCGCTTGCTTATACTAGTCCTAGGGACGTGTCTTGGCCAGCGATTGTGACAAGTATTTAGGCTTCTTATTCAGCTTTTCTATTCTGTTTTTGAATTTTGCTAACCCTTGCTACAATACATTGCCTTCCGAGATCCACACACTTCTAGTCAGTACAGGTTGATCCTCGCAATCATACCCCTGTCGTTGTCAAACATCTCACCTCTCCGAGTGGTACCACCTGCTTCAATTGGTAAAATTTTTGTAAGATCAAGGTAAGACACTTGAGACTGTGTGATTTCACCGTCCACTACCTAGTAGTTGATAGGGATAACGCTTTTGTGTTGTTTACTATTTTCTACTAACAGTGACAGGAATGTGATCACATAACATGAACTCTATACAACAAGACCTTCAGGCGATAGCTGAGAGCACGAAAGGTCTCCTTAGTAAATATGAACAATTGAGACGACATCAGCAGTCAGCTACTGTTTCTTCTTGTCTTCCACTAACTATGACAGTTCATGCCAAGGACGAAAAGGAGATGAAGAATTTGGATGAGAGCCCTACCATAGCTACCACATCACCTTCGACAAGTGAAGGTAAGACTATGTCATCTCTCTCTTCGTATAATGGATTTGGTGCTGAAGCATACATGAGTTGGGCAGTTACGATTGATAAAAAATCTTCTCATCATCATATGTGTGATAAACAAAAGATTAAGAATGCTGCTAGTGTCTTGACTTCTCAAGCTTTAATATGGTGGCAAAATTTAGTAACGTCTTCACATGATAGATTGCCTCAAACTTGGAATGATATGAAAATGCTTATGCGAGAGAAATTTGTTTCTCCATCTCAGAATTTTGCTTACAAAAATAAAGTGTCATTTTGAGAAACAACCCCTTGTTGTCCCTTCTTCTGTGACTAACCTTTTGCAGGATAATGAGAGTACTTTGGTACAACGAGTGCTAAGTTCTCAAATGGAGAAAGCGGAGCAAAATCAATGCCACAATTTGTTCCAATCAAGGTTTTTGGTTATGAATCAAGCATGCCGTATTATCATTGATAGCGAGAGCTGTAGCAACTTAGCAAGTTCAGATATGGTCGAGAAGCTTGGATTACCGACGCAACCGCATCCTCGGCCTTATTACATCCAGTGTTTAATTCTTGCGGTAAGTTGAAGGTAAGTAAAATTGTGAAAGTGGAGTTTTCAGTAGGCAATTATCATGATAGTGCCATATTCGATGTTGTTCCAATGCAAGCATGTTCTCTACTTTTGGGTAGACCTTAGGAATATGATAGAGATGTTGTGCACAGTGGTAGAACCAACACGTACACTTTTACACATAATGACAAGAAATTTAAGTTGCTACCTATGTCCCCTGCCGAAATTTTGAAAGATGATCTTGAGAGGGAAAAGATTAAAAACCATGAGGTTTTGAGAAATAAATGTAATAATACTAATGTTTTGATGCCTTCACCTAAACCTGAGTTATTGCCAAACGAACGTATTGCTTTGGGCACTAACATTTTGCAGGTAACTGAGAAGAGCCAAGGTAATGAGGAAAAGAATAAAGACATAAAGAAAGATCCACTTGTTGTTCCATGCATGTTTCAAGATGGTTTAATTAAGAATACACCTACAGTTTTTGAAAATGAGAATAAAGGTAACAGAAATGGTGCTACATTCACTCAAGGTATGGACAATTCTGATGTGCTATATATGTTCACTAATCATGTTAGTTTAGAGCAATCACTAGTGGAATCGTGTGTTAAATTACCTTTGTCACATGATGATTTGGTTCCTATTTCTTGTGATAAAGAAGAGTTGTGCAATGCTTCACTTATATCCATGCCACAACAAGTGAATGAACATGTTAGTAATGTTGTTGAACCACCATGTGCTGATTTTAGACATGTTGTTCACATTGCTAGCGAGAATGTAGAGCTTAGATTGTTATCTTTTTTAAATACTTGTGGCTATATTCAATTTGATGATATTTGTCCACTCAATTGTTTGGAGAAGAAATTATTTGCTAGATCTAATTTGCCATGTCCTTCACATGTGATTTTTCATGTTATTGGCAATTATGATAATAAAGGAGAATATAATGTGTATAGAGTATACATTTGTTCGAATTTTAATATACCTCCTTTTCATAATGACATGTCTTGTCTAGAGGACCGCATGAGTATAAATAATTCTCTATCTAGTTCCTCTAGTTATTTAAATAAGTTGCAGGTTGGTCTGCAAGAAGGGAAGTGTTGTGAGCTGCACGACACTGCAAAATGTTCTCCATGTTTAAATTTTTTAGAATCCAACCATATGTATAGCACTACCTCACCCTATGTTGTGAAAGATAAAGATATGTTCATCAGGCTTAATAATAAGGTGAAAATAAGGTGAAACCGCGGACGGTTTCCAATCAAGAAGGGGAGGATGATGAGGACATCACTAGCTCAGATATGATCATAGCTACCTTATGTATTCATCAACCAAAGGTGCATGCTTTCTACGTAAGATTTATGTGTTATATATTTAAACAGCCGTTACTGCACCATGAGTTTTGTGTGTTCTCATTTGCAGAGATACTTGCTTGGGTGCAGGGAAAGATACCGAGCACAAGGAACGCATGGATGATCAAAGAAGTTGATTGGGGACCAAACCAAGATCTTACCGAAGTCTACTCCTACATCACCAAATCAATTTTAGTCCATAGAAGGCAAGAGATGAAGTTTTGCATGTTTTGGATTCGGATTCGGGTCTCCTGACAGCATCAACTTCAAACGGACCTAGCCACTGATCCAGAAGGACTTTTGGGGCCCATGAGTACTTGTTGAAAAGCTTATAGAGTCTAATTTCAGATGGTTTTGGTCCCACATCAAAATTCCTCCTATGCTGTCCGGAATTATCAAAACAAGGCACATACTTCTTCCAGTCCGAGTCTGTTTTGGGCCTTGGGCCTTGTAATTGTGTCGTGGGCTAACCCCAAGGGGTGTGCACCCTAGGGATAACCCTAGGACGTATCAACTCCTATATATACAGTAGCCATCATTGTTTAAAGGTGGGTTTTGCTTAGATTCTCCTGCCACTACAATTTCGCCGCCTAGATCGGTTTGTAGAACCCCAGCTTCGTGTGCCATTCATCTGCAATTCAGGTTGTGTTTTTTTTCTTGCAAATTTCTTCAATTGTTTGCAGGTGCAAAACCTTCGTGGTTAGGTCGACTACGTGAGAGCGTGGCCAATAACAACAAGACACGCGGGTGTAGCGAGTGCGAGGTGACGATCTACTGATCAGAAGCCGGAAAACATGAACGTCCACACGTCGCCAGATCGAACCTATCGGAAGGTCGGGCAGCTACCCTCGCATCAAACACATATTTACATACATTGTAAAATATTTAAATGTTCTTGGGTGATTGTTTTATACATCAGATGCTACTCATCCAATATGTTTATAATGCAGGGCAGTTCCGGATACGCGTAAAAGGAACTCATGACTACAAGCCTATCTCCTATGCTCGGGGGCTAGACCAGTCTGCCATGATACACTTGGAGTGTGACGCTTCAAGAATCACTTGAAATTCTCCATGAGGGCTATTGTCCGAGTACTCGCGCCAGTCGGGACTCGGATGTCACCTTTACTTTGCTACGCTCCATGTGGGCAAATAACCGACCTTCGGCACCAGTCGGGGCTTGAGTATCACTCTACTAGGTAAGGTACACCCCATGAGGGTCGCCAGCCGAATCCTATGCTAATGCAAGGTTCAGGTACCTTATTTTGCCACAACTCCGTTGGGTAGGGTACGCCCCATGAGGGTCGCCAGCCGAATCCTATGCTAATGCGAGGTTTGAGTACCTTATTCGGAAACAATTTTGCTAGGTTGGGTATGCCCCAAGAGGGTCGCCAGCCGAATTCTGCGCTAGCGCATCGTTCGGGTACCTATTTGGCCAAAACAAGGAAACAAGCCACTATTGGAGTTTTCAGTCGGGGGTAGCACCAAACCTGGAACCTACGGAGGTGCTCATTATTTTTCAAGACTAGAAGACCCCTATCATTTTATTTCTACCGGAAGATGAACTTCCTAAAGATTGCAACGAAGCTGAGTAAGTCAAGCGACGGAGCAAAAGCTTTATCATAGTCGGAGAAGACCAATATATCAACGTGCATCTGGAGTTCTCATGCACTACGTCACACCTGAGGAGGGCAAACAGATCCAGCAATATATCCACTCGGGCATCTGTGGCAACCATGCTACATTCAGAACGTAAGTCGAAAAAGGCTTGTGGACAAGGGTTCCTCTGGCCGACTATGGTTACCGATGCCAATGACATTGTTTAGACTTGCGAGGGGTGCCAATTTGTGGGCTATGCTGGGTATGTCAGTATGGGCCGACTTATTCGGTAGTAGACCAAAGATATGATATCTTAAATAGCATGCCCTATTGGGTTACCCGCTGGTCGCATTAAAATTGCGATGTAGGTGCTATTTTACAAGAACCAATTAAATAATCAGATACGCTTCATACTAAGCCAATAGCCGGGTGTATACATTTGGGTATCTTGATTATTTTAAGGTATTGAGGATATATATCCTTATAATGATCAATAGCTGGTCTCCATTAAAATTGGAAATGCAAGTATCTCTCAAGTACAGATCATTACACATTGGATTTACTCCATAGTGATACTCGGTTTACATGCTTAGCCAAAATTGCCTTGAGCAAAAATACTTCCAGCTGACATGATACTGAAGAGTCTAATTTCTGGGTAGTATACTACTCGGGAAAGGCTAAAAGGTTAAAGATCTTTGACTTTATGTTTAATTGTTTCACAATTAAGCACAAAATCAGGGGCTACACCTAATAGTATTCATATTCTTCCATGAAGCCCTTCATAGCCTCGTTGCCAGCTGACATAGAAGCAGGACTCAGAGAAGAAATACTCGGAAAATGAGTACCCAGGAGAAAAGCACTCAAGAATCTCTTCACCGTGGAGGATGACCACTCGGCATCAGCTGTGACTCAACTATGAAGGTATCAGGGGCTACTATGGAAGCCATGGGGCCTGGGTACCTCAAGGAAACATTAAGGCCACTCGGACAGAGGATGGGTCTAACCTTGTAATTAGGGATACAAGAAGACTCAACATATATTACCTTGTACGACAAGGAAAGGATATAATCCTAGTCGGGAACGTTGTTTTTCTAGAAGGAAATCCCTTGGTTGGAGTCCGACTGGGATTCCTATCTTGTAACCCTATCTCCTCGGTATGTAAAGGGAAGCAGGGCGCCCCCTTGAGGGCAGATCACAATCTCACCAGAAACCTCAAAGGCAATAGACAACAGTTGGAAGTAGGGTATTACCTCATCTCGAGGGACTGAACCAGGATAAATCATTTTGTGTTTCTTTGCAATCCATCAAGTTTAGGTCTCATAAGTAGTCCCATATTATTATTGCCGATATAAAACATCAACACTCAGTTTCAATCCGATCAGCCTGGGGTCAAGCCGACTCAACGCTGGTCGGCTTACTCAACACCACAGCAATTTTCAACAACCTACTTTGGCAATATCAAAGATCTGCGAGACCTGGGACAACTCTTTTCCCTAACATTCGACTCGGACATGGCCTCGAGCCGGCCGAGTTCATATGAGGTCGTCAATCTCCCACTCGGGCTCAACAATGCCGCAAACATCTTCATCTCAAGTCAGATGCGGCAGAACCAATCATCTTGAATTCGACTCAGATACGGCCCAGAGCCACTCGGGATCGGATCCAGGGAGGTTTGGGTTGTCATCACAGCATTGAACTACTCCGAGTCTGACTCCCAGTCGGACAGCAGCTCGGGGAGCTTCTCTCCACCACGTGAAATCTTTATGGCGTCGAAGGGATCAACCCCGCGGCAAGATGCACGCTGACTATGCGACCAGTAAGAGGACGAGGCTCGCCGGCTACGTGAGCAACAGGAGGAAGACGCGCGACGCTTACAAGCTGAGGACGAAGCTCGCAATGACAATCTACACAAGGCTGGGCGGACTGCCCAACAAGAAATCCTCTAGACTAGGGTGGGCGACCATGACATCTTTATGACTCCACAGCAGAATGTTGTGGCCGCTGCTACACTCTTGGACACCCTGCAGCTGGGGCTTGCACACCAAGCCACCTCGACTATCGCAAGAATCAAAGCCATGGTAACAGCTGCAGCCTGTCAACAACGACATCTATCTGGAGAAACACTCATACCATCTAACAAAACGACTTTAGACACCACGACTTCATCAACCTCAACACGACACCGAGTAGCCAGCTCTAGCTAGCACCACTCGGAGTCCCACCACACGTCACTCGGCCATCAGACGTATGACGATCGACGGCGGTTACCATCACAATGAGCGCCGGATAACCAGGACACTCGGGAATGACTATGATGATGCTCAACGCCAAGAACATGAGGAAGATGAACGTCGCCCACTTGAAGACAAGAACAAACGCTTCGGTCTCCACCAGGAGGGATTTCATCACCGCAGTCGGAGTCGAAGCCCCCACCTAGATGAAGGAGTTCCAGCTTTCACTCATGAATTACAACAACTTGACTGGCCATCCGATTTCAAGCCAACTGGTATAGAGAAGTACGATGGCAAGACCAATCTAGAATCCTGGCTAACCGTGTATACCCTGCTAATCCGTGCGGCTGGAGGCGATCACAAGGCCATGGTGAACTATCTACCAGTCCCCTAGCTGACTCGGCACGAACATGGCTGACGAGGCTTCCCAGGCGATTTATTGGCACCTAGGGGGAACTCCGTGAGCGCTTCGTGGCTAACTTACAAGGAACCTATGAGAGGCCATCATCCGAGTATGGCCTATACCAGTGCCATCAGAGGAAAAAGAGTCTCTCTGTGACTTCATCAAGTGCTTTTCCGAGAAGAGGAACTCAATCCCCAAAATCAAGTACGAGGCATCATTGTTGCCTTTTGCAAGGGAGTCAAGGACACACCATTCATCGCAAAATTCACTCGAAAGCTGCCCAACTCCTTTAAAGCCCTATTCGACATGGCAAACAAGTACGATGATTCATTCGATGCCGTCGCCGAAGCACTCGACAACAAGGAGCCCTGATAGAAGGAGCGAAGGGATACGGACAATGCGGCCCCATCCAAGGCTGGGAACCGCAAGCGCAAGTCAGAGGACGTCATGGCTACAATCGAACACAACTAACCGCGACCCCCAAGGATGGACGACAACCAAAAAGTCATGAATGGGCCATGCCCTTTCCATCCAAAGGGGAAGCACGTGGCCAAAAACTGCTTCATGCTCAAAAAGTTTATTACCGAACAAACATTAGCATCTGGCGTAAAAAAAGACAAAGACAAGCCGGGCTCAGGCGCAGCCAGCGACTACCAACATCCCTAGGCTGAGCTCAATCACATATTTGGAGGGCTATTAGCATACGAGTCTAAGCACAAACAAACAGAAGCTAACCGCTCGAGAAGTAAACTTAGTCTCTGCTAATGGCCCCCAGTATCTGCGCTGGTCTAAGATGGCAATCACATCCGACTGTGCAGATCACCCTAACCGAGTGGAACATCCAGCACACTATCCACTCATCCTGGACCTAGTTATCGGAAGTATCAAGTTGAAGAAGGTCCTCACCGATGGAGAAAGTGCACTCAACATCCTTTTCGCTAAGACACTCGATGAGATGAAAATACCTTGGTCAGACTTATGGCCGAGTACAGCTCTCTTCCACGGGGTAATCCCTGGCCTCTCTTCAACTCCACTCAGACAGATTACTTTGCTAGTTACCTTCGGCACGCAGAAACATCTACTTCAAGGATGCCAACTTTGAGACTGCCTACCATGCCATACTCGGACGACCAGCACTCACAAAATTCATGGCGGTACCCCAATACACCTACATGATGCTCAAGATGCCTAGACCAGCAAGGGTACTCTCTCTACACAGCGATGTCAAGCAAGCCTTCAACTATGACAAGGAGAGCTGTGAGCTGGCCCAGTCACACGAAGCAGCGGTCAGATGAAATAGTATCCGACTAGCAGCAACATCTTCAAAAGAGGATGACAAAGTCCAGGCAAAAAAGGTGGCCAAGTCGGGAATTTCAGCGGACTCGGAGACAAAAAAGATCCCCTGGACCCTTCTGACCTCACCAAGACTGCACTTGTCGGAACCAGGCTCGACCTCAAATAGGAAGACGAGCTCATCACCTTCCTCTAGGCGAACAGGGATATATTTTCTTTGAATCCTTCCAACATGCCTGGTGTACCTAGGGAGGCGATCGAGCACTCCCTCAACATCAAGCCAGATGCCAAACCAGTCAAACAATGACTACAGCTCTTGCACAAGACCGCAAAGATGCTATTTGTGAGGAGATAGCCAAGCTCTTGGCAGCTAGGTTCATCAAGGAGCTCTACCACCTGGATTGGTTGGCATACCTAGTTCTGGTCCGGAAGAAGAACGGTAAATGGCGCATGTGCATCGACTATACCGACTTAAACATGGCGTGTCCCAAAGACTCATTTGATTTACCAAGGATAGATCAGGTAGTAGATTCAACTGCGGGATGCGATCTACTCAGCTTTCTCGACTGCTATTCAGGATACCATGAAATAAGCCTAAAGGAGGAGGACTGCCTGAAGACTTCTTTAATCACACCGTTTGGTCCGTATTGCTATATCACTATGCCGTTCGTGTTAAAAACGTTGGTGCAACGTATCAACATGCCATCTAGCGGTGTCTTTACACTCAACTCGGGTGAAACATGGAGGTGTATGTCGATGACGTGGTAATCAAGACCAAATTTAAGAAAGTCCTCATCGCCGACTTAGATGAAACATTTCAAAGCCTTCGAAGATTGAAGATGAAGTTGAACCTGGAAAAGTGCGTCTTGGGAGTACCTTTGGAAAAACTAGTCGATTTCATCATCTCACACCGTGGCATAGAGGTGAACCCAGAGAAAATCAATGCAATCATGAACATGGCTCCCTCGACTAGCCAGAAGGATGTACAGAAGCTGACCGGCAGCATGGTGGCACTCAGCCGATTTGTTTCCCAACTTGGTGAATGGGGCATGCCCTTTTTCAAACTACTAAAGAAGGTTGGCAATTTTTAATGGACGGCAGAAGCCCAACAAGCCTTTGAAGACTTCAAGAAATTCCTTATATTACCACCCGTGTCAGCATCACCAATGCCCTAGGAACCACTTATGTGGTATCTGGCGGCGACTACTCAGGTAGCATCATGGTTTTGGTCATCTAGCGGGCAGAGCCCAGACATAAACAAAAAGTTCAGAGGCCAGTTTACTTTGTCAGCGAGGTCCTAGGCGAATCCAAGATGAGATATCCCCAAGTCCAGAAGCTGCTATATGGATTACACATAACTGTTCGGAAGTTGGTGCACTATTTCCAATCGCATCAAGTCACAATTGTCACATCGTTTTCACTCAGGGAAGTTCTACACAATCGCGAAGCCACTGGCAGAATCGCTAAATGAGCACTCGAGTTGATGGCATTTGGCATTATCTTTCAACCATGGACAGCAATCAAATATCAAGCCCTCGCTGACTTCGTGGCCGAGTGAACAGAAGTTCAGACGGCTACACCTGTGGACAAGCTTGAATACTGGACATTGTACTTCAACGGTTCTCTATGGATTGGTGGAGCAGGAACTAGCATCGTTCTGACGTCACCCAATGGAGAAAAACTCAAATACATCCTTCAAATACACTTTTCAGCATCTAACATTGTTGCCGAGTACGAAGCACTCATCCACGGGCTCCGCATTGCCATATCTCTTGGTATCCGACGATTGGTGTTTCGCAGGGATTCCCAACTCATGGTAAACCAAGTCATTAAAGATTGGACGTGTCTAGATGATAACATGGCAGCATACTGTCAAGAACTGCAGAAGCTGTAGAACAAGTTTGACGGGTCGGAAATCACACATGTTTTGTGCCGATACAATGAAGCCGCAAACGAGCTAGCCAACATGGGATCCAAGTGAGAAGTGGTCTTGACTGGAGTTTTTGTTGAGCAATTGCTAGAGCCATTAGTCAAGAAAAAGCCTGATTCCAAGCAGTCGGGGGCTGAACCTACACCAGAACCAAAGGAAGTGTTAATCATCTCTCAAGACTAGCGGACTCCAATCATCTGATTCCTATTAGAAGACGAGCTCCTAGAAGACTGCAATGAAGCCTGGCAAGTTAAACGTAGAAGCAAATGCTTCCTCATAATCGGAGAATACATTCGTCGAAGTGCATCCGAAGTCCTCATCCGATGCGTCACAACTGAGGAGGGCAAGCAGATTTGGTGTCAATCCACTCAGGCATTTGTGGTAACCATGCTGCATCAAGGATGATAGTCAGAAAGCCTGACAAATAGGGTTTCTTCTGGCTGACTGCAGTTACCGACGCCAAGGACATAGTTCAGACGTGCGAGGGATGCCAATTCTTTGCTCGGCAAACACACCTACTAGCTCAAGAGTTACAGATACTCCCAATATCTTGGCCCTTTGCAGTCTGGGGCTCGATATGGTCAGGCCATTCAAAAAACCGCCAGGAGGGTTCACACACTTGGTTATCGCAGTATACAAGTTCACACAGTGGATTGAGGCAAAACATGTTGCTACCATTACCGTGGCTAGGGCAAAAGACTTCATGATGGGTATTATTTACTGGTTTCGAGCTCCTAATCGCATCATAACGGACAATGACACTCAGTTCACTGGTGGCATCTTTCAAGATTTATGTAACGAGTTCGGCATCAAGATCTGTTATGCTTTTGTGGCTCACCCATGGAGCAATGGGCAGGTCGAGCGCGCAAACGGCAAGGTTTTACATGGCATCAAGGCTAGGGTGTTCGACTGACTATGACCATATGTAGGGCGGTGGGTGCAAGAACTCCCATCTATTCTCTGGTATTT
Source organism: Oryza meyeriana var. granulata (assembly GCA_003991445.1). Classification (NCBI taxonomy): domain Eukaryota; kingdom Viridiplantae; phylum Streptophyta; class Magnoliopsida; order Poales; family Poaceae; genus Oryza; species Oryza meyeriana. Next base: position 255,253 of record RYFJ01000332.1, read on the forward strand.
ATGAACCACGGTCAGTTGGGTAACAGGGTAATCCCCTTTCTTCCTAGTCTACGGTGCTAAGTGTTGATGTTTTATATCAGCAATGATTATATGGGGATACTCGTGTGACCTAAACTTGATGGATTGCAAAGGAACACAAAACAATTTATCCTGGTTCAAGCCCTCAAAGTGAGGTAATACCCTACTTCCAGCTATGGTGTATTGCCTTTGAGGTTTCTCTAGTGAGATTGTTCTCCTCTGCCCCACAGGGCTCCTTACCCCTCCATTTATATTGGAGGGCTGAAGTTACATGATAGGAATCCCAGTTAGACTCCGACCAAGGGATTTTCTTCTAGGAATACAACGTACCTAACAAGGACTATATCCCTTTCCTTATCATACAAGGTAATATGCACCGAGTCCTGTTGTATCCCTAATTATAGGATTAGGCCCATCCTGGCCTCCACAGTAGCCCCTAAGACCTTCATATTCAAGTCATAGCTAGTGCCGAGTGCTCATCCTCCATGGTGAAGATTTCCCAAGTGCCTTGCTCCCGAGTACCCTTTGTCCGAGTACATCTTCTGCAAGTATTGCTTCATATCAGCTGACAACCAGGCTATGAAGGGCTTCATAAAAAAATATAAATAGTGCGCACCAAATAGACGCAGCTATTAGGTGTAGCCCCTGACTTTGTGCATAATTGAAAACAATTAAACATAAAGTCAAAGATTTTTAACCTTTAAGTCTTTACCGAGTGATATATTTCTCAGAAATTAGACTCTTTAGCATCAGATCAGCCGGAAATATTTTTGCTCAAGGCAATTTTGGCTAAGCTTGTAAGCTGAGTACCACTTCATGGATTTTAACCCAATAAGTGGTAAGGTGTTATTGAGAGATACCTGCATCCCCAATTTTAACGGAGACCAACTATTGATCCTTATAAAGATATATCCTCAATACCTTGCTAAATAATTCAGATATATGAACATATGTGTCCAACAATTAGGCTTAAGATGAAGCATATCTGATTATTTTTAATCGGTTCCAATAAAATAGCATCTGCACTGTGATTTTAACACAGACAACTGTCAGCCCAATAGGGTATGCTATTTAGAAACTCATATCATATAGCCCAATACTGAGCAAGCAGACCCAAGCTTGCTAACCCAACGTAGGCCTATAAAGCAATGGGAGAGAGAAAAGATTCCCCTTTCTCCCCCAATTCACCAAATTGCATCATCTCCCGGACAGGTGCCAAACTTCGCGCTCTCCATCCCTAGCTAGGGTCTTTTGTAGCTCGAGCTTCCTCCTAGGAATCTGCTAGAGTCTTCCCTCCTCCTTCTTTTCGCACCATCTTGAAACTCTTCCACATAATTCAATCCCCTAGCAATGTCGAAAGCTCCATTTGACATCCCTAGCATGTCGGCTGGCTCGTGGCCAAGATCCGATGCATGCTCAACAAAGCTGGCCCTTCTAGAGAAGAGGAAATGCCTCCAACCAAGGGAGATCATCAACTGGCGCCCCGCCATCGGTGACTCATCCCCTTCTTCAGGTCCTGACGCTATTGTGGTTTTCACCTCCTTTTTCAACTGCGGATTTGCTCTTCCTGCCTCCGATTTTCTTCATGGCCTCCTTGACTATTATAAGATTGAGCTCATCCATCTCAACCACAGTTCCATCCTTCAAATCTCCATCTTCGTGACTCTCTGCGAGGCTTCTCAGGGGGTCGATCCCCATTTCAACCTCTTCCGCTTCTTGTTCCATGTCAAGTTGTAGCCCTCCAAGTCCAAGATACAGGTGATAGGGGGAGCTAGCCTTCAACTCCACAACGAGATGAAGAAAGCCTATCTCCATGTTCCCCTAAAACTTCATTGAAAGGTTGGCATCAGGAGTGGTTTTATTGCTCTAACCTTGAGCCCTCCTTGCTGCCTTTTTCTAGAAATCCCCCTTTACTACTAGAGAACTGGATTGCCCTACCATCTCATGCTGAGATGGTCCAGGTGCAATTGCTGCTGAAGAAGATCGATGATCTACAGAAGAAGGGGCTGACTGGTCCTTGGGTGGCCAGAACCTTGCACAACTATAGAATTCAACCCTTGAAGGCTAGGATCCACTTCGGCTACGACTATGAAGGGAACAATGACATCACTCTGGAATGCACTGACTTCGTCAACAAAGATGTCATCACCGACACCTTGCTCAGCTATTTTGTCAACGGAGTCATCGAGAGGGCCCTCAAGCCGTACTGCAAGGACAGGCCCTGGCCAAAGGTAATGCCTTGTGTGATATCTCTCTTGATGTTTGCTTGTGATGTGTTGTGTGAACATTGTCCAATTGAGTTTTCCCTGATGCTTGATGTTTGCAAGAATTCGGCGAGTTCGCTTCTGACCCACCTAGCCAACCGGCTAGTGAGTCTAGAAAATGGCCGGCCAGCCCCTTTTCAGCCTAACCCAGCCCCAAGAGGGCTAGGAAGTGACCAGCGCCGACCAGGCCAAGAAGACAAGCATGCCGAGTAAGACATCAGGCGGTCCAATGATCATAGACCCCAGCAGCACCACCCCTAGACCGACCAGCCCCAGGGCCACACCACCGAGTACCACCATGCCCCAGTCGGTTGCATCGAGTACAGTGCCGACTGGGCCAAGATCTCCACCGTTGACTGCCACGCCCACAAGCCCGATAGCCAGCAGTACTCCGCCACCGATCAGGCCTTCGGGCCCATCGCCGAGTACCTCCACCCTCAGCACACTGGGGTGGAGGTTTATGATTTCCCAAAGGTATAAAAATCCTCAATCTTTAAGAAATCTCGAGTAGTTTTTTGATTGATGAATATGTTTGCAGGAAGCCTAGTGATGCTGATCCCAAGGGGACAGTGCAACCAACCCTCATTAACACTACCGTCCCGACTAAGGCCAAGACCGCAGCGCCACAGCACGAGCCGAGTGTTCTTTCAGCCCTTGATGTTGAGACAACCAACTCGCCCGGGCCGCAGGCCTCACCTAGTCGGGACACCGTAGCGGACATCCCAGTCCCTGAGCTCACCCAAGATCCAGCACCGCCGATTGATCCACAGCCTAGGACTCCTCCACTTTCTTCGTCTTCTGATGATGATGACCTCCCAGGCTCGAGGCTCCTCCATCAAATTTGCCCCGGACATTTTATTGGGTTAAACCAGAGGGGGAAGAACAAACCTTCGAGCACAACGAGCAAGCCGCCCAGAGGGAGTGAGTCAAACTAATGGAGGCCGCCATCACCTCATCAAGGAGTATCCAGGTATATAATCCATCTGATTGTGTTTGCTGATCTGCATCTCCTCAGGATTTTTGGCCATTGTTGCTTGCGTTGTATGACTCCAATGTATCTTGTGCAACAAGTGGTCAATTGATCCAAGAAAATGGGCAAAGTTATAACCCAGCTTGCCCCTTAGCTCACTCAACTCCACCAGCTCTAGATTGCCAAAGATGATTTAGAGAAGTCTAGCAAGGAGAGGGAGGAATGGCTGAAGGATTCAGTGAGCAAGCTTAGGGATGATCAGAGGTATGTTTCTTCCTTGCCTGTGTAACCCCAAACCACTCTTCTTGCACTACTGATATTCGCCTTTGTTCGGCTATAGCTCTAGAGACAAACCTAAATAACCAATCCCTAGAGATAGAACGCCTGAAGAAGGAGCTCGAGAAGGTGAAGTCCAAAGTAGACACCGAGTACGCAAGTAATCTTCATATCTGCTCTGGCACTCTTGTCCGACTAGGTATCCATATTTATTGATGCCTCTTCCCTATGTGAGTAGCCTTCAAAGCAAAATCACAGATCCAATTTGGTGCTTTTGCTGAAGAGATAAAAATAATAAAGGAGTCGTGAAACGTTATAGCTGATTCTGCGAAGATTTTATTGGACATTATGCAGCCAAGCCTGGCCGGGCCCAGCTCTAGCTCCATCTCCCAAGTAGCGTAGCGCCTTGAAGAAGCCCCTGCACTCCTGAAGAAATACTCCTCCAAGCGCGTTGCCATGGGGATTGCCCAAGCACTAGCCATGACGAAGTCTCTCTACCCCAAGTAGACATTGAGGCCATCGGTGAGGGCTTTGCTGAAGGCACTACCCCAAAGGAGAGTGTGGAGGCCATGGGCCTCGAGTACCTCATTACCAGTATATGGGCCACTCGGATAGAGTATGGGCCAGATTATGTAATTAGAGATAAGATAGCTCCCGGCAGGCCTTGCCTTGTATAATAAGGAAACATAGTCTTAGTCGGATAGGCTTCTATCTCTAAGAAGGAAATCCCTTGGCCATATCCGGCTGGGATCCTTATCATGTACCCCTGTCCCCTAGTATATAAAGGGAGGCAGGGCGCCCCATGAGGGCACGGAAGTTCATTGATCACAACCCACCTCAGAGGAATAACACCTCAACTGGACGTAGGGTATTACCTCGCATTGAGGGCCTAAACCAGTATAAATCTTCTCTGTGTTCCTCTGCAATCCACTGAATTTACCTTCGCCGAGTAGCCCTATAGTTTTATTGCCGGTGCAAAGCATCGACAGTTGGTGCGCCAGGTAGGGGCTCCGGTGAATTCTTCATCAGCAAATTCGATGGATCCAACAAACGGAGTCGACGGCAACAAGTTCTCCCCCGGAGACAAGATTTCCTTCAGAAGCCGCGATTTCATTGCCGACCAGATCGGCAACCTTACCTTGGCCAGAACAGATCTAATCCAGCCGGCCGAGGAGCCAGCCGACGTAGCGCCAGTCGGCCCACAGTACACCGTGATTTCCTTCCACAACTTACTACGGCAGTCCTTCACATCGCCAAACATCGGGACATCTCTCTCCTTTCGGCGTCCCACTTGCGCTAGGCCTTGAGCCAGCCCGGGTTGGGCCGAGAAGGGGAGAGATCGTCAATCTCCCACATGGACTCGGCGACGCTGCGGATTTACATCCCGCACAGCAGACCTGATCTCCTGCGATTCAGTTTGGACACGGCCAAGTGCTGAACCCGGAAAAGTGCGCCTTTGGTGTGCCATCCGGAAAGTTACTCGGCATCATCGTCTCGCATCGCGGCATCGAGGCCAACCTAGAGAAAGTCAACACCATAATGAACATGGCACCCCCAACTACCCTCAAAGACATCCAAAAGCTGACAGGCTGCATGGCGGCACTCAGTCGGTTTATTTCCCGACTGGGCGAACGGGGTACGCCCTTCTTCAAGCTACTCAAAAAGGCAGACAATTTCCAATGGACTCCGGAAGCCCAGCAAGCCTTCGAAGACTATAAACAATTTCTCACATCACCTCCCATGTTGGCGTCACCTCTGCCCCAAGAACCGCTAATGCTATATCTAGTGGCAACCACTCAGGTAGTCAGCACGGTGCTAGTGGTTGAGCGATCCGAACAGGGTCACATTCAGAAAATACAATGGCCAGTTTACTTTGTCAGCGAGGTCCTCGCCGACTCGAAGACGAGATATCCGCAGGTCCAGAAGCTGCTATATGGCCTACTAATCACAGTCCAGAAGCTGGTGCACTATTTTCAAGCACATCAAGTCACAGTGGTCAAAGCGTTTCCACTCGGGGATGTCCTTCATAATCGCGAGGCCACCGGCCGAATCACTAAATGGGCACTCGAGTTGATGGCGTTCGATATCACTTTTCAGCCACGGACAGCAATTAAATCACAAGCTCTAGCCAACTTCGTGGCCGAGTGGACAGAAGTTCAACTGCCAACATCAACAGCAAAGCTAGAGTACTGGACAATGTACTTTGATGGTTCCCTACGGATCGGCGGCGCCGGGGCTAGAGTCATATTAATGTCCCCCACCGGTGAAAAACTGAAGTACGTTCTACAAATCCACTTCCCGGCTTCCCACAATGTCGCCGAGTACGAGGCACTTATTCATGGGCTCCGCATCGCTATATCACTCGGCATACGTCAACTGGTTGTGCGCGGGGATTCTCAACTCGTGGTAAACCAAGTCATGAAAGACTAGACTTGTCTCAACGATACCATGGCAGCATACTGTCAGGAGGTCCGCAAGCTGGAAAACATGTTCAACGGGCAAGAAATAACACACGTCCTGCGTCAATACAATGATGCGGCAGACGAGCTGCAAACATGGGATCCAAGCAAGAAGCAGTTCCGACTGGAATCTTTGTCGAGCAACTCATGGAGCCATCAGTCAAAAAGAAACCGGCGCTGGAGAAGTCGGGAGGCGAACCTACCCCGGCCACAAACGAGGTGCGGCACATATGTCAAGACTGGAGGACTCCTGTTGTCAAATTTCTCCTGGACGATGAACTCCCAGAAGATCACAGTCAAGCTAAGCAGATAAAGCGTCGAAGCAAAAGCTTCCTACTAGTCAGAGAAGACCTGTACCGAAGGAGCGCATCCGGTGTCCTCATGCATTGCGTCACCACCGAGGAGGGCAAGCAGATTCTATAGTCGATTCACTCAGGCATATGTGGCAACCATGCAACATCTAGGACGTTAGTCGGAAAGGCCTACCGGCAGGGATTTTTTTGGCCCACAGCAGTAATAGATGCCAAGGACATTGTTCGCAAGTACGAGGGTTGCCAGTTCTACGCAAGACAAACAAATCTCCCAACCCAGGAACTTCAAACTATCCCTATTTCTTGGCCATTCGCAGTATGGGGGCTCGACATGGTCGGGCCTCTCAAGAAAGCACCAGGAGGGTTTACACATCTATTCGTCGTGGTGGATAAATTCACCAAGTGGATTGAGGCTAAACCCGTTGCAACAATTACAGTGGCACGAGCAAAGGACTTCATCATGAGTATACTATACCGGTTCGGGGTTCCTAACCGCACCATCACCGACAACGGTACTCAGTTCATGGGCGGCGTATTCCAAGACTTCAGCGAAGAGTTCGGCATCAAGATCTGCTACGCATCTGTGGCGCACCCGTGGAGCAACGGGCAGGTCGAACGAGCCAACGGTATGGTCTTACAAGGCATCAAGGCCAGAATATTCGACCGACTACAACCATACACAGGCCGGTGAGTACAAGAACTCCCATCGTTCTCTAGTCTCTCAGAACCACGGTCAGTCGGGCAACAGGGCAATCCCCTTTCTTTCTGGTCTACGGTGCCGAGGCTATGCTACCGAAAGAGTTACAGTTCGGCTCTCCACGAGTCCGGGCTTACTTAGATGATGACTCAAATAACACCCGACTGGTCGAGCTAGATCAGTTGGAAGAAGCAAGGGACACCGCAACAATCTAGTCGGCAAGGTATCTTCAAGGCCTGCGTCGCTACCACAACCGCAATGTCCGTGGCCGCGCCGTTTTGGTCGGGGATCTCGTCTTGAGGAAAATACAAACCACCAAAGACAGGCATAATTTATCCCCAATCTAGGAAGGGCCGTTCATTATAGCCGAGGTCACATGGCCAGGCGCCTACCGACTAAAGACTGAAGACGGTGTTCTCATCAGCAACTCATGGAACATAGAACAACTACGTCCTTTCTATACCTGAGTTTTATAATTTTCATGTGTATAGTTTCTCTGACTCACTATGTCGCTTGTATCAATCGAGTAGTGAGTCAGGGGCTGCATGTATATATGTGTTCTGTCAATAACTTACGAGCTTATCCTACTTCAGTTATGAAGCCTTACTACGATTGTCACGTTTGCCCGAGTACAGCTTCTTACGTTGAAAGTTTTTATTAAGTTCTGATAGACTAACTCGGCGCAGACTACACGTTCAAGTAAAGCTAATGACGGCTGAGTGACAAGCTTGGTGGCATTGCACACATATTTACACATGTTCTTTCGCAAAAGTGCATACATACCGACTACACAATATGTTGCCCTTACAGACCCAGGTCTCGGGTAATTATCTCAGCAGTTGGCTTCGCCGGGCAATCAGCTCCAGCGCTTCCTCGGGCGTCGTCTCCTCGGCAAACCCTTCCCCAATGGCTTCAATGTTTGCCCTTGGGTAGATGGATTTGGTCATCGCCAGGGTTTGGGCCACGTCGGCAACAACATTCTCATCCGAGTACTTCTTCAAGGCACTCGGTGCATTCTCAAGCACGCCTCTATTTGGGGGATCCTGCTGCAACTGGTTCCCACAGGGCTAGGATCTATGAGTTCAAGGAGCCCTTTCACGGACCCGACGAGAGCTTCCCGTGACTCCCTGATAACTCTTATCTCCTCTGTGTAAAACCGATACTAGGCTTAGACATTGGCTCTCATGTCTGCCCAGGTCTGTCGGCAAGTAAACTTGTCAGGCTCGGTTACAGATAGAATGACTAATGGATTGGTTAAGATCATGGTCAGGCTGGGGACTTACTTTCGTAGTCGGCCTCCCACTTGCCTACGGTTTTCTCCAATTCGGCTTTTTGTTTACCGAGCTTGATGGTGGCCTCCTTTAACTCGGCCCTCTCTCGTTCAAGCTCGGCATTGGCCTCTGTCAGGTCGGCCTTGACCTTCTCAAGCTCGGCTTTGATTTTTTTGGCCTCCTTCAGCTGGGCTTCCCCCTCTGTTCGGGTCTTTAATTCAGCTTCAAGGGCTGCACGACAGATTAGTAAAGAACTTGACCATGCAGCCAAGATGCAACTGGGCAGTTAGGAATAACTCAGCTAAAGAAATACAGCAAGGGTTCGGTCGGGAACATGCATTTGGGGACATACCTCTAATCTTCCAGCTTGAGCCCAAGTTTCCTCCCTGAGCAGGGTGGCGGCCTCCTTCAGCCAGGCTTCCCTCCCCGAATGACGCTCCTCTATCTCGGCCTTCAATGCCCAGAGCTACTCCAATTCTGCGAGGTGGGAGCCTTTTCGACTAGGATCTCTGTCATCGCCTCCATTACGGTCGACAAGTCTCCTGCTCAGGGAAAGGAACAAAATCAAGAATGAATCAGACATCAAAACGAGAAAATTACCACGACTCCGCCACAAGAATTATACCCCGACTCCCTGGGACCCGCTTTATAGCGGCGCGAAGCAAAGCTTTCGCGTTTTCTTCTCGCCGGCAACTTTGGTCAAGCTTGAAGCTCTTCATGGTCCCGTCAGGCGCCGTCCAGGTGAACGTCCGGGCATCCTACGCAGAGGAGCTTCAATCCGAGGCAGGTTTGGGATCTCTGGCGGCGGCGATGATGACGATGATGACCACAACGGCGACGGGGTCTGGCCTCCACGCCGCCGTTCCCCGCAGCCTCGGGATTGACTCGGGCTCCAACAGCGGCCTTTGTGTGGCGCACGCTTTAGGGGCTGGGGCCCCAACCTCAGCAACTGCCTCTTGGTCGGGTGGCGACGGCGACCCTACAGTCGGTACCACCTTAGTCTCTGTGACTGGGTTGGCCACTGGCTTAGCGGGTATGTTCGCAACCGCCGGCTCTGCTGGGGCAGGCCCTTCAAGGGGAGTGGTTGGATCGGTCTCCTTGAGATCGATGTTGGCCCGCTTCCTGCATGGCGAAACAAGACATCAAAACACTATTGCAACACACAAGAATTTCAGAAGATCCGGAGTAGCATACCTCTTGGAGAACTTCAGTTTCCTGCCGGGCAACCCGGGTCCTAGCGGAGCGCCACCTCCGGTTGTCGGCCCGGCCGGTGAATTGTCGCATCACAGTTGGCGGCGGCACATCAGCTCGAGTTGGCCTCAATTCTGGTGTGGCTGGCTTGGGCGCCTCCGTCCTCGGCGGTGTCTGCTCTGGCCGGCCCCTCGACGGTGCTGTTGCCGAACTCAGCAATGTTGGGCTCAAACCCATAGGTCTCAACCTGGGACTTGATCGCCTGGAAGCCACGGCGACGGTGTCCTTTATCTTCAGGCTTCCTGCCACGACGCGCGGTGTCATGGCCCCCTCGCCCCAATACAGAATGGGTTTCTTCCCAGCTCTCTTGGAGTTGGGCTGGGTGGCAGAGGGGCTCCTCGGCCTCTTCTTCGATGCAACGGCCGACCATGGGCGGGAGTCTTCATCAAACTCTTTGTGCCACTACAGACGAGTCAACAAAATACATCATGCAGTGCTGAACAATCGCAGACACAGGCCCACAGGCATTCATCACAGAAGAAGATTAAAGGTTACCTTGGTCCGGGGCCGAATGAAGCTATAGGCCGCGACCCGGCGATTATCATCTTTGGTCGCGATCACCCCTTCGAAGAATTAACCAAACAGGGTCTCGGTCACTACACACTTGTTGGCTGACTCATTGCCTACTTGGTCAGGTTCATTTTTGCCCTTAAAGGCCCAGCCAAATGCGCTCCTCAGCTTCAGCGGCTGGATGCGCTAAGTCAGGAGGCGACGAGCCACCCAAGGTCCTGTCAGGCCATCCTTCTTGAGGTCATCTAACTTCACCAACAATTGATGCGCCTGGCCCATTTCTTCAAAGGATGGCTCCGCTGACCAATTTGGTAAAACCACTGGTGGCAAGCCGGTGAATGGCCGCAAGGAGGGAGCTAGATCTGCGCAATAGAACCACTCCTTGTGCCAGCCTTTTAAGGAGGATTTCAAGGGAAGATCAAGATATGACTTTTTCTTATCGCTCCTTAGCTGAAGACCAGCCCCCCCTATTACACTGATGTTATTCTTGGAGGGCTAGGGTTTGATGTGAAACAGATGCCAGAAGAAAATAAAATGGGGTTCAACACCCAAGAAGCACTCACAGAGAGTAACAAATATGGAGATATGAAGAATCGAGTTGGGGTTCAAATGCACCAACTCCAGCCCATAGAAGTCGAGGACGCGGCGGAAGAAATCGGAAGATGGAAGGCACAAGCCCTGATCGAAAAAAGGCGAAAACTACTGTTTCACCAGGTTGGGGATTTGGGACAGACTCACCCTTAGCCAGCCACCAGCGAATCACCTCTTGGCTGGGCAACTTCAGTTGACTCTCCAGCAGCTTCAGCTTCACCGAGCCGCAATCTGAAATTGGCCAAGCACTCTCCGGTGCACCCGCAAGATCCGAAGCTTTCGGCATGGCTGGAAGCGACAAGATTTGGGGAAAAATGAATCGGGGGCTTGGAACGGATGAAGAGGATTGGAATCGCCCGAGTTTGGGTGGGGAGCAGCAGCAGCTAACCCTAGCTGGGTGGGAAGCGAAAAGTTGGGCGCGAAGGTGGAAGGCGAAGCGATTGGCTGATTTGGGGAAGATGAAGGAATCTTTTTCTCTCTCCCCGCTTTTATGGAGCCGATGCCGACTAGATGGGCTTGGGCCTACACAGTCAGCACTGGGTCACCAAGATATGAGTTCCTACAGTAGCATGCCCCATGAGGGCCACCCGCAGGCTGAGTTGAAATTATAGTGCTGGTGCTACTAACAGGAGCCGATGAGGTAAACAGATATGCTTCATGGGAGCCTTATTGCTAAACATACATGTTTAGGTATCTGTTTTATCCACCAGGTCTCGAGGATATATCCTTACGAGGATCACAAGCTAGTCTTCATTAAAATTGGGGATGCAGGTATCTTTCTCAAGTACACCTAACCATGCCATGGATTTATTTTCATGTAGTGGTACTCGGCCTACATGCGTGGCCACCAGTTGCCATGAGCAACGTCATTCCATCCGACATGACGCTGAAGAGTCTAACTTTCGAGTAGTGCACTACTCGGGAGAGACTATAAATATCTATTCCCGCTGACATGATGCGGAAAGAGTCTAACTTCTGAGTGGGACGCCACTCGGAAAAGACTATAAACCCCTCTTTCCAGCTGACATGACGCTGAAGAGTCCCATATACGAGTAGCATCCTACTCGGCAAAACTATAAACACACATTTCGACTGATATGAAGTCGAAGAGTCCTATATACGAGTAGTACCCTACTCAGCAAGACTATAAAGTTTATTCCGGTTGACATGATACCGAAGAATCTCATATACCAGTAGTAATTTACTTGGGAAAGATTATCAGGTTAAAGATCTTTGACTTTATATTTAATTGCCTTCACAATTAAGCACAAAGTCGGGGGCTACACCTAATAGGTGCGCCGATTCGGTGCACACTATTCATACATCTACATGAAGCCCTTTATAGCCTCGTTGCCAGCTGACATGAAGCAGGACTCGGGGAGAAGACTTACTCGGACAAAGAGTACTCGGGAGCATCGCACTCGGGCAATCTTCACCATGGAGGATAAGCACTCGGCATCAGCTGTGACTCAACTATGAAGGTCTCAGGGGCTACTGTGGAGGCCATGGGCCCCGGGTACCTCATTACCAGTATATGGGCCACTCGGATAGAGTATGGGCCAGATCATGTAATTAGAGATAAGATAGCTCCCGGCAGGCCTTGCCTTGTATAATAAGGAAACATAGTCTTAGTACGATAGGCTTCTATCTCTAAGAAGGAAATCCCTTGGCCGTATCCGGCTAGGATCCTTATCATGTACCCCTGTCCCCTAGTATATAAAGGGAGGCAGGGCGCCCCATGAGGGCACGGAATATCATTGATCACAAACCACCTCAGAGGAATAACACCTCAACTGGACGTAGGGTATTACCTCGCATTGAGGGCCTGAACCAGTATAAATCTTCTCTGTGTTCCTCTGCAATCCACCAAATTTACCTTCGCCGAGTAGCCCTATAGTTTTATTGCCGGTGCAAAGCGTCCATAGAGAGGTTGGAGTTGATTAGCCAGGTTAGGCCTACTGTTGAGGCCAATGCCAAAGATTTACTGATGTAAACACAAACTTTTATGTAGTCGGTGTCAGACAGAAACAATATGTAAATATTGTAAATGCTTTTGATGTTTGTTGTTGCAACTTGCCGAGTTCTTGTTTTATTTTAGCCATCATTAGTTTTACCCAACTAGCCAGTTTATGCCGAGTGGTTTGAAATTAACAAGCATTTACTTCATGGAACTATACTCAGGAAAACTTAGCATAATCGTTATAAAACTTCATAACTTAGATAAAACAAGATCGAACTGCATGAACAACAGAGGACATGTACCATCATGTAGCCCCAACTCACTACTCGGTTGAAACAAGCGGTGTAGTGAGTTAGAGTAAAAAACTTTACTTATATATATAAAAGGAGTACAAAACTCAAGTATAGAAAGGACGTAGCTGTTATATGTTCCATGAGTTGTTCATTAGGACACTGTCTTCTGTCTTTAGTCCGTAGGCGCCCGGACATGTCACCTTAACAATAATGAACAGCCCCGTCCATAAGGGAGATAATCTATGCCTGTCTTTGGTGGTTTTGATTTTTCTCGGAATGAGATCTCCCACGAAAAAGGTGTGGCCACGAACATTCCAACTGTTATAACGACGCAGGCCTTGAAGATACCTTGCCGACTAGATAGTTGTGATGTCCCTTGCTTCTTCCAACTGATCTAACTCGCGGAGAGCCAAACTCCAACTCAGTCGGCAACACAGCCTCAGCACCATAAACTAGGAAGAATGGGGATTGCCCTGTAGCTCGACTAACCGTGGTTCTTAAAGACCAGAGAATGGATGGGAGCTCTTGCACCCACCGCCTTGCATATGGTTGTAGTCGGTCGAACACCCTAGTATTAATACCTTGTAAGACCATGCCATTTGCCTGCTCTACCTGCCCATTGTTTCGTGGGTGTGCTACAGTAGCATAACAGATCTTGATGCCAAAGTTGTCATATAAATCTTGAAAAACCCGCCAGTGAACTAAGTGTCATTGTCTGTTATGAAGCGGTTGGGAACTCCAAATTAGTATATGATACTCATGATGAAGTCTTTTGCCCTTGCCACTGTGATAGTAGCAATGGGCTTTGCCTCGATCCACTTTGTAAATTTATCCACTGCGACAAACAAGTGTGTGAATCGACCACCTAATCTATTCTTGGTAGTGTGGAGGCCATGGGCCCCGGGTACCTCATGACAAGCATATGGGCCACTCGGATAGAGGATGGGCCTGGCCTTGTAATTAGAGATATAGTAACCCGTAGTGGACTTTGCCTTGTATAATAAGGAGTATACAGTCCTAGTCGGGCAAGTTATATCTCTAAGAGGAGATCCCATAGCCATAGTCTGGCCGGGACTCCTACCTTGTACCCCTGTCTCCTAGTATATAAGGGGAGGTAGGGCGCCTTATGAGGGTGGATCATCATAAGTCATCACAAGACCACAATGGTTCATTAGAACCACCACCATAATCCTCAAAGGAATACATCTCAACTGGACGTAGGGTATTACCTCGCATCGAGGACCTGAACCAGTATAAAATCTCCTTGTGTTCCTTTTCAATCCACCGAGTTTCCATCCGCCGAGTAGCCCCATATTCATATTGCCGGTGTAAAACATCGACTCGGGGAGGGTTTAGCCGAGGAGACGACACCTGAGGAGGCGCTGGAGTTGATAGCCAAGGCGAGGCCGACAGCAGAAGTGATCACCCGAGACCTGGATATGTAAGGGCAATCCATCATGCAGTCGGTGTATATAAACTTTTGTAAGGACATGTGTAAATATATGTGCAATGCCGCCAAGCTCTAAGTTTTTACTTAGTCGTCATTAGTCTTGCCCGACTATATAGTCTACACGGAGTTAGTCTATAGGAACTTAAAAAACGTTCACCGCAGAAAGCTGTACTCGGGTGCATATAATAGAGTCACTGCAAAGCTTCGTAACATAAGAAAAAACCGGCTCATATATTATTGACAAATCACGTATATTACATGCAGCCCCTGACTCACTACTTGTTTGGAACAATCGATGTAGTAAGTCAGAGAAAAATTGTACACATGATGAAAAATAAATAAATAAAACTCAGGTATAGAAAGGATGTAGTTGTTCTATGTTCCATGAGTTGCTGACTAGGGCACCGTCTTCAGTCTTCAGCCGTTAGGCGCCTGGCCGTGTGACATCAGCAATAATGAGTGGCCCTTCCCACAGGGGGGATAGTTTGTGCCTGCCTTTGGTGGTTTGTATTTTTCTCAAGACAAAGTCCCTGACCAAAAAGGCGCGGCCATGGACATTCCGGCTATGGTAGCGATGCAGGTGTTAACACCAAAATTTGGTATGGTTCGTTATCATGTTCGGTTAAGGAAAGAGGCAATTTCAGCTGATGGAAGCTAATCTAGAAGAGCCCGAATTTGGAAAGGAATCGTGAAGACCACAGCATGGCAGTTAACTATTTTATATATAAATTAGATAGCTTTAATAATTTTAGGAAAAAACCTGATCTCGTGTCCGATCAGAGCTTGTTAATTTTCTTTTATAGTTGGGAAACTCCTGTTTCGTATCCGATCAGGACTGTATCAACTCGGGGTATAAATACATATGCCCGGAGACCATGTAAACTATCTCTCAGATCAATACAAATTCGGCGCATCGCCACCCTTTTTGACGGGTTCTTGCTTCTCAAGCCAGGCTGCATCGGTTAGGTCCGAACTCCTGCGAGAGGGTAAGTCTCGTTACCCCGACTACCTTATCGGCTAGGACTTCCTCAGTTAGGTCCGATATTCTAGCTGATCTACGGTAGTCGGCTTACCACGGTGTCTCTATTCTGTCTATGGCTGCATCAGTTAAGTTTGATCTCTTAGGCCGAGTGGATATATCACATCACGCGTGCATAGATTTTATCGGCTTACTGGGGATAATTTATCATCAGTTTGTGCTACATCGGTTAGGTCCGACCTACTAAACTGCTTGCGATAAGTTATTCCTGCTAGGTTGATAGATTTTATGCAAGCGTCTTATCGGGATGTATAGCCGATAAGTTATATTTTACTAGATAAAGCCGATTGCATTGTCTTGATTATTATTTTGATTATCTACACTATCATCGACTTTCCAGCCGATCCACATGTTCTATTGGTAGTCGGCTGATTTATTTATTTATATCGTTATCGGTTTCCTAGCCGATACATAAGCACTGTCAGTAGTCAGGTAGTCCGCTCGAGCGAAGTCGGCTGGTTTTCTATCTTTTTATATTACCAGTTTTCTAGCCGATATACAAGTTCTATCGGCAATCGGATGGAGGAAGTCTGTATCGGCCTGTCAGCCGATTGGATCAATGATCTAACTTTTTTCTATCTCCTTATCAATTGCAGGGTCAAATTAACTGGCACGCCCACGACCTCAACTATTTAGGACCTGCACTGGAGCTAAGCAGATCTCCCAGGCCTTCGCGTGTCTAGTGCACCGAACCAGATCATCAACTCGTCTTCAGCGCTGATCGGTGATTTTCGGTGTCAACAGCAGGCCTTGGAGATACCTTGCCGACTGGATGGTTGCGATGTCCCTAGCTTCTTCCAACGGATCTAGCTCAACCACTCGGGTATTATTGGATATGTCTTCTGAGTAAGCTTGGACTCGCGGAGAGCCGAACTCTAACTCGGTTGGTAACATAGCCTCAGCACCAAAGACCAGGAAGAAAGGGGACTGCCCTGTTGCCCGACTAACCGTGGTTCTTAGAGACCAGAGTACAGATGGGAGCTCTTGTACCCACCTGCCAGCATATGCTTGTAGTTGGTCGAATATTCTGGCCTTGATACCTTGTAAGACCATGCCGTTGGCATGCTCAACCTACCCATTGCTCCACGGGTGTGCCACGGACGTGTAACAGATCTTGATGCCGAAGTCGTCATAGAAATCTTGAAATACGCCGCCAGCAAACTAAGTACCGTTGTCTGTTATGATGCGGTTGGGAACCCCGAATCAATATAATATACTCATAATGAAGTCCTTTGCTCGTGCCGCTGTTATGGTAGCAATGGGTCTTGCCTCAATCCACTTTGTGAACTTGTCCACTGCGACGAACAAGTGTGTGAACCCTCCTGGCGCCTTCTTGAATGGCCCGACCATATCAAGCCCCCATACTGCAAAGGGCCAAGAGATTGGGATTGTTTGGAGTTCTTGGGCTGGAAGATTTGTCTGTCGTGTGTAGAACTGACAACCTTCGCATGTGCGAACAATGTCCTTTGCGTCTGTTACTACTGTTGGCTAGAAAAATCCCTGCTAGTAAGCCTTACCGATTAACGTCCTGGAAGCGGCATGGTTGCCACAAATGCCCGAGTGGATCAATTGCAGAATCTGCCTGCCCTCCTCGGTGGTGACGCAGCGCATGAGGACACCGGATGCACTTCTTTGGTACAAGTCTTCTTCGACTATTTGAAAACTTTTGCTTCGACGCTTCATTTTCTCGGCTTGAATGCGATCTTCTAGGAGTTCATCGTCTAGGAGGAATTTGAGAACGGGAGTTCGCCAATCTTGAGATATAATAAGTACCTTGTCTATCGCCGAGGTAGGTTTGCCTCCCGACTGCTCTGGCACTGGTTTTTTCTTGACTGATGGCTCCATGAGTTGCTCAACAAAGATCCCAGTCGGGACCACTTTTCGCTTGGATCCCATGTTTGCCAATTCGTCTGCGGCGTCATTATATTGTCATAGGACATGTGTTATCTCCATCCCGTCGAATTTGTTTTCCAGCTTTCGGACCTCTTGACAGTACGCTGTCATGGTATCATCGAGACATGTCCAGTCTTTCATGACTTGGTTTACCACGAGTTGAGAGTCCCCACGTACAACCAGTCAGCGGATGACGAGTGATATAGCGATGAGGAGCCCGTGGACGAGTGCCTCATACTCAGCGACATTGTGGGAAGCCGGGAAGTGGATTTGGAGAACATACTTGAGTTTTTCGCCGGTGGGGGAGGTTAGCACGACTCCAGCCCTGGTGCCAGTGATCCTTAGAGAACCATCAAAGTATATAGTCCAGTACTCTAGCTTCATTGTTGATGTAGGGATCTAGACTTCTGTCCACTCGGCCACGAAGTCGGCTAGAGCTTGTGATTTGATTGCTGTCCATGGCTAGAAGGTAATGTCAAACGCCATCAATTCGAGCGCCCATTTAGCGATTCGGCCAGTGGCCTCGTGGTTGTGCTGGACGTCCCCGAGTGGGTACGATGTGACCACCATGACTTGGTGCAATTGGAAATAGTGCACCAACTTCTGGACAGTGATGAGTAGGCCGTAAAGCAGCTTCTGGACCTGCGGATATCTCATCTTTGAGTCGGCAAAGACCTCGCTAACAAAGTAGACTGGCCGTTGAACTTTTTGTATATGACCCGGTTCGGATCACTCGACCACCAGCACCGTGCTGACTACCTGAGTGGTTGCCGCCAGATATAGCATTAATGGCTCTTGGGGAATGGGTGACGCCAACACGGGTGGTGATGTGAGAATTTCTTGAAGTCTTCGAAGGCTTGCTAGGCTTCGGGAGTCCATTGGAAATTGTCTGCTTTCTTCAGTAGCTTGAAAGAGGGCATACCCCATTAGCCTAGTCAAGAAATAAACCGGTTGAGTGCCGCCATGCGGCCTATTAGCTTCTAGATGTCCTTCTGGCTAGTCGGGGGTGCCATGTTCATGATTGCATTGACTTTCTCCGGGTTGGCCTCGATGCCGCGATGCGATACAATGAAGCCGAGTAGCTTGCCAGATGGCACACCAAAACCGCACTTTTCATGGGTTCAACACTCATCTTTGAATCTTCGAAGATTTTGGAAGGTTTTTCCAGATCAGCGATGAGTCTTCTTTGGACATGGTCTTGATACCAGTCGTCAATGTAGGCTCCACGTTGCGCCCGATCTGAGTGTGAAGACACGCTGAATTGCTCGTTTATACGTTGCTCCGCGTTTTTGAACCGAACAGCATAGTGATGTAGCAATACACGCCAAACGGCGTGATGAAAGACGTCTTTAGGCAGTCCTCCTCCTTCAGGCTGATTTGATGCTATCTCAAGTAACAGTCGAGAAAGCTGAGAAGTTCGCACCCCACGGTTGAATCGACCACTTGATCTATTCTTGGTTAGACCAAAGATCCTTGGGGCAACGCCTTGTTTAGATCGGTGTAGTCGACACACATGCGCCATTTACCTTTTTCTTTTGGACCAGCACTGGGTTTGCCAGCTAGTCCGGGTGGTAGACCTCTTTGATGAACCTGGCTGTGAGGAGCTTGGTTATCTCCTCCCGAATAGCATCTTTCCGGTCCTGCACGAAGCGCCGTAGCCATTGCTTGACTGGCTTGGCGTCTGTCTTGACATTGAGGGCGTGCTCGATCACCTCCCTCGGTACGCTCGCATATCAGACGGTTACCATCCAAAGATATCTTTGTTGGCTTGAAGGAAGGTGATGAGCGCATCTTCCTATTTGGAGTCGAGTCCGGTCCCGACTAGAGCTGTCTTGGAGGGGTCAGAAAGGTCCAGGAGGATCTTCTTCATGTCAGAGTCCGCTGAAATTCCTGACTTTGCTGCTTTTTTCGCGGGGACTTGGTCATCCTCGACTTTAGTTGTGATGGCTTGCCGAATGCTGTTGCGTCCGACCGCCGCCTCTTGTGATTGCAGCCAACTCGCAGCTCTCCTTGTTGCAGATGAAGGCTTGCTTGACGTCGCTGTGGAGAGAGAGAACCCCAGCTGGCCCGGGCATCTTAAGCACCATGTAGGTATAGTGCGGTATCGCCATGAATTTGGCGAGCGCCGGCCGTCCGAGTACCGCGTGGTACGCAGTCTCGAAGTTGGTGACCTCAAAGCAGATATTTTTTGTCCAGAAGTTATCCCAGGTGCCGAAAGTGACTGGCAAAGTTATCTGTCCGAGTGGTGTTGAAGACAGGCTAGGGATTATCCCATGGAAGGGCGCCGTACTCGGCTGCAGATCTGAACTAGGAATCTTCATCTCATCCAGAGTCTTGGCGAAGAGGATGTTAAGCGCGATGCCTCCGTCTATGAGGACCTTCTTCAACTTGATATTTCTGACGACCGGGTCCAGGACGAGTGGATATCTTTCTGGGTGTGAAACCCGATCTGGATGATCTGCGCGGTTGAATGTGATGGACATCTCTGACCAACGCAAATATTGGGGGGCATCGGATGTAGAGACTGCGTTGATGTCACGCGTTGTCAGCTTTTGCTTCCTCTTGGATTCATACACAGTAGGCCCTCCGTAGATGTGGTTGAGCTCAGCCTGGGGATCTTGAAAATCGTTGGCTAGGCCCGCGTCTGGCTTGTCTTTGTCCTTGTCGGTGCCAGACGATGAAGTCTGCTCGGAAGCAAACATCTTGAGCATGAAGCAGTCCTTGTCCACGTGCTTGCCCTTGGGATGGATGGGGCAGGGCTCATTCATCACGACCAAGTGCGCTCCACGTTGGCCACCTCGTTATCCGACCTCCTCTTGCGGATGCTGGACTTATTCTGTGATGGCTCATTATCAGCTTTCACCTTTTGGTTCTTCTGCCGGGACTCCTTTTCGTCGAAACAACGAGCCATCACAAAATAAATCTGGCAACCGCAAGTGGTAGTCGGACAACAAGGTGGCCAACATGGAGCGCACTCGGTTGCGGCAACCAAGAAATAATGAGTACCAGAAGGTTATGAATGGGCCTTGCCCATTCCATCCAAAGGGAAAGCACGCGGCCAAGGACTGCTTGATGCTCAAAAAGTTTGCTTCTGAGCAGACTTCATCGTCTAGCACCGACAAAGACAAAGACAAGCCAGATCCAGGCCAGGCCGACGATTTTCAAGATCCCCAGGCCGAGCTCAACCACATCTTGGGAGGGCCGTCCGTGTATGAATCTAGGAGAAAGCAGAAGCTTACGACACGTGACGTCAAATCAGTCTCTACTGCGGACGCCCCCAATATTTGCATTGGTCAGAGATGCCTATCACATTCGACCGTGCAGATCACCCCGATTGGGTCTCACACCCGGGACGCTACCCACTCGTCCTGGACCTAGTCGTCAAAAATATCAAGCCGAAGAAGGTCCTCACTGATGGAGGCAGCGCGCTCAACATCCTATTCGCCAAGACTCTGGATGAGATGAAGATTCCTCGTTTAGAACTGTGGCCTAGTACGATGCCCTTCCACGAAATAATTCCTAGCTTGTCTTCAACTCCACTCGGATAGATAACTCCATGGGTAACTTTTGGCATGCAGGATAATTTTCGCACTAGAAATATCTGCTTCGAGGTTGCCGACTTTGAGACCACATATCACGCGATACTCGAACGACCAGCACTAGCCAAATTCATGGTAGTACCACACTATATCTACATGGTGCTCAAGATGCCCGGGCCAGCCGGAGTCATCTCCCTTCGCAGAGATGTCAAGCAAGCCTTCACCTGCGATAAGGAGAGCTACGAGTTGGCTCAATCGCAAGAGGCGGCAGTCAGACGCAACAGCATTCGGCAAGCCGTCACAACTGATGTCGAGGATGATCAAGTTCTAGCAAGGAAAACAGGAAAGTCGGGAATTTCAGCGGACTCTGACATGAAGAAGATCCCCCTAGACCCTTTCGACCCCTCCAAAACTGCTCTAGTCGGGACCGGACTCGAACCCAAATAGGAAGACACGCTCGTCACCTTCCTCCAAGCCAACAAAGATATCTTCGCGTGGAAACCGTCCGATATGCCGGGCGTATCGAGGGAGGTGATCGAGCACGCCATCAATGTCAAGACAGACGCTAAGCCAGTCAAGCAACGGCTACGGCGCTTCGCACAGGACCAGAAAGATGCTATTCGGGAGGAGATAACCAAGCTCCTCGTAGCCGGGTTCATCAAAGAGGGCTACCACCCGGACTAGCTGGCAAACCTAGTTCTGGTCCGGAAGAAAAATGGTAAATGGCGGATGTGCGTCGACTACACCGATCTCAACAAGGCGTGCCCCAAGAATCCATTTGGTCTACCAAGAATAGATCAGGTGGTGGATTCAACCGCGGGGTGCGAACTTCTCAGTTTTCTCAACTGTTACTTGGGATACCACCAAAACAGCCTGAAGGAGGAGGACTGCCTAAAGACGTCTTTCATCACGCCGTTTGGCGCATACTGCTACATCACTATGCCGTTTGGTTTGAAAAACGCTGGAGCAACGTATCAACGAGCAATTCAGCGGTGTCTACACACTCAGATTGGGTGCAACGTGGAGGCCTATGTTGACGACGTGGTGGTCAAGACCAAGTCCAGAGAAGACCTCATCACTGACCTTGAAGAAACCTTCCAAAACCTTCGAAGATTCAAGATGAAGTTGAACCCGGAAAAGTGCGCCTTCGGTGTGCCATCCAGCAAGCTACTCGGCTTCATCGTATCGCATCGCGGCATCGAAGCAAACCCAGAGAAAGTCAATGCAATCATGAACATGCCACCCATGACCAGCTAGAAGGACGTCCAGAAGCTGATAGGCTGCATGGCGGCACTCAGCCGGTTTATTTCCCGACTAGGCGAACGGGGTATGCCCTTTTTCAAGCTACTGAAGAAAGCAGACAATTTCCAATGGACTCCCGAAGCCCTGCAAGCCTTCGAAGACTTTAAGAAATTTCTCACATCACCACCCGTGTTGGCGTCACCCATGCCCCAAGAGCCATTAATGCTATACCTGGCGGCAACCACTCAGGTAGTCAGCATGGTACTGGTGGTCGAGCAATCCGAACCAGGTCATATACAACAAGTTCAACGGCCAGTCTACTTTGTCAGCAAGGTCCTTGCCCACTCCAAGAGGAGATATCCGCAGGTCCAGAAGCTGCTATACAGCCTACTTATCACTGTCTGGAAGCTGGTGCACTACTTCCAGTCGCATCAAGTCACAGTGGTCACATCATACCCACTTGGTGACGTCCTGTATAATCGCGAGGCCACCGACCGAATCGCTAAATGGGTGCTCAAGTTGATGGCGTTCGATATCACCTTCAGCCACGGACAGCAATCAAATCTCAAGCTCTAACCGACTTCGTGGCTGAATGGACAGAAGTTCAGACGCCCACACCAACAACAAAGCTAGAGTACTGGACAATGTACTTCGACGGTTCTTTAAGGATCGGTGGCGCCAGGGCTGGAGTCGTGTTAACCTCCCACACTGGCGAAAAATTCAAGTATGTCCTCCAGATCCACTTCCCGGCTTCCCACAATGTTGCCGAGTACGAGGCACTCATCCACGGGCTCCGCATTGCTATATCACTTGGCATCCATCGACTAGTTGTGCGTGGAGATTCCCAACTCGTGGTAAACCAAGTCATGAAAAACTGGACATGTCTCGACGATACCTTGGCGGCGTACTGTTAGAAGGTTCGAAAGCTGGAAAACAGGTTCGACGGATTGGAGATAACACATGTCCTACGACAATACAATGATGCTACAGACGAACTGGCTAACATGGGATCCAAGAGACAAGCGGTCCCGACTGGGATCTTTGTCGAGCAACTCATGGAGCCGTCAGTCAAGAAGAAACCAGTGCTAGAGCAGTCAAGAGGCGAACCTACCTTGGCGACAAACGAAGTACTCATTATATCTCACGATTGGCGAACTCCTGTTCTCAAATTCCTCCTGGATAATGAACTCCCAGAAGATTGCATTCAAGCCGAGCAAATCAAACATCGAAGCAAAAGTTTCCAAGTAGTCGGAGAAGACTTGTACCAAAGAAGTGCATCCGGTGTCCTCATGCGCTGCGTCACCACCGAGGAGGGCAAGCAGATTCTGCAATCGATCCACTTGGGCATATGTGGCAACCATGCTGCATCCAGGACGTTAGTCGGAAAGGCTTACCGGCAGGGATTTTTCTGGCCAACAGCAGTAACAGATGCAAAGGACGTTGTTCGCACATGCGAGGGTTGTCAATTCTATGCACGACAGACAAATCTTCCAGCCCAAGAACTCTAAACAATCCCAATCTCTTGGCCCTTTGCAGCATGGGGGCTCAATATGGTTAGGCCTTTCAAGAAAGCGCTAGGAGGATTCACACACTGGTTCGTCACAGTGGACAAGTTCACAAAGTGGATTGAGGCAAAACCCGTTGCTACCATCACAGCGGCACGAGTAAAGGACTTCATCATGAATATATTATACCGATTTGGGGTTCCCAACTGCATCATAACAGACAACGGTACTCAGTTTACTGGTGGCGTATTTCAAGATTTCTGTGATGACTTCGGCATCAAGATCTGTTACGCATCCGTGGCACACCCGCGGAGCAATGGGCAGGTTGAGTGTGCCAATAGCATGGTCTTACAAGGTATCAAGGCCAGAATATTCGACCGACTACAAGCATATGCAGGCAGGTGGGTACAAGAGCTCCCATCTGTACTCTGGTCTCTAAGAACCACGGTTAGACGGGCAACAGGGCAGTCCCCTTTCTTCCTGGTCTATGGTGCTGAGGCCGTGTTACCAACCGAGATAGAGTTTGGCTCTCCATGAGTCCGAGCTTACTCAGAAGACATATCCAATAATACCCGATTGGTCGAGCTAGATCAGTTGGAAGAAGCTAGGGACATCGCAACCATCCAGTCGGCAAGGTATCTCCAAGGCCTGCGTCGCTATCATAGCCGGAATGTCCGTGGCCAAGCCTTTTTGGTCGGGGACCTTGTCTTGAGGAAAATCGAAACCACCAAAGACAGGCACAAACTATCCCCCCTATGGAAAGGGCCGTTCATCATCGCTGAAGTCACATGGCCAGGCGCCTACCGGCTGAAGACTGAAGACAGTGCCCTAGTCAGCAACTCATGGAACATAGAACTGCTATGTCCTTTCTATACCTGAGTTTTATTTTTCATCATGTGTACAGTTTTTTCTCTGACTCACTACATTGCTTGTTCCAAACAAGTAGTGAGTCGGGGGCTGCATGTATTATATGTGCCTTGTCAATAATATACGAGCTGGTTCGGCTTAAGTTACGAAGTTTTGAAACGACTCTGTTATGTTTGCCCGAGTATAGCTTTCTGCAGTGAACGTTTTTATTAAGTTCCTATAGACTGACTCGGTCTAGACTATACAGTCGGGCAAGACTAATGACAACTAAGTAAAAACTCAAAGCTTGGTGGCATTGCACATATATTTACACATGTTCTTACAAAAGTTTATATACACCGACTGCATGATGGATTGTCCTTACATATCCAGGTCTCGGGTGATCACTTCTGCAGTCGGCCTCGCCTTGGCTATCAACTCCAGCGCCTCCTCAGGTGTCGTCTCCTCGGCGAAACCCTCCTCAATGTCTTCAAGATCTGCCCTAGGGTAGATCGACTTCGTCACCGCCAGGGTCTGAGCCACGTCGGCAAAAATACGCTCGTCCAAGTACCTCTTCAGGACACTCGGGGGCGTCAGCTAAGCGCGCCTGCACCTGGGAGATCGTGTTGGAGCTAGTTCCCACATAATGAGGATCCATGATGTCAAGGAGCCCTTTCACGGACTTCGCAAGGATCACCCGTGACTCCTTGACAACTTTCATCTCCTCTGCAAAAGCTTGAAACTGGATTTGGGCATTGGCTCTAGCAGCTGCCCGAGTTCATCCACAAGTAAACTTCTTAAGCAAAGCTACAAATGGAATACCTAGTGGATTGGACGAGATCATTGTTGGAGGGAAGACTTACTTTCATAGTTGGCCTCCCACTTGGCTGTGGTCTTCTCCAGTTCAACCTTCTCCTTCTCGAGCTTGGCGTTGGCCCTCATCAAGTCGGCCTTCTTTTTCTCAAGCTCGGCCTTGGCTCCCTCGGCCTCCTTCAGCTGGGCTTCCCCCTCTGTTCAGGTCTTCAACTTGGTGTCGATGTTTTACACCGGCAATAAATATATGGGGCTACTCGGCGGATGGAAACTCAGTGGATTGCAAAGGAACACAGGGAGATTTTATACTGGTTCAGGCCCTCGATGTGAGGTAATACCCTACGTCCAGTTTATATGTATTCCTTTGAGGAATTATGGTGGTAGTTCTGATGAACTTGTGTGCACCTATGAGCTTATGAGTGCTCTTTTGCCCTCAGGGGGCGCCCTGCCTCCCCTTATATACTGGGGGACAAGGTCACAAGGTAGGAGTCCCCATCGGATTACGACTAGGAGATCTCCCCTTAGAGATATAACGCACCCGACTAGGACTGTATATTCCTTTCTATACAAGGTGAAGTCTGCCGAATCTAGCTATATCTCTAATTACAAGGCTAGGCCCATCCTCTATCCGAGTGGCCCATATGCTTGTCATGAGGTACCCAGGGCCCATGGC
Source organism: Oryza meyeriana var. granulata (assembly GCA_003991445.1). Classification (NCBI taxonomy): domain Eukaryota; kingdom Viridiplantae; phylum Streptophyta; class Magnoliopsida; order Poales; family Poaceae; genus Oryza; species Oryza meyeriana. The sequence continues at coordinate 281,124 of RYFJ01000332.1, forward strand.
ACCCACAGTAGCCCCCAAGACCTTCATAGTTGAGTCACAGTTGATGCCGAGTGCTCATCCTCCACGGTGAAGTCTTCCCGAGTGCATTGCTCCCGAGTGCTCTTTGTCTGAGTGCTGCTTCTCCCGAGTCCTGCTTCATGTCAGCTGGCAGCGAGGCTATGAAGGGCTCGATGTAGATGTTGGAATAGTGTGCGCCGAATAGGCGCACCTATTAGGTGTAGCCCCCGACTTTGTGCTTAATTGTGAAAACAATTAAACATGAAGTCAAAGATCTTTAACCTTGTAGTCTTTCCCGAGTAGATTACTACTGGTATATGAGACTCTTTGGTATCATGTCAACCGGAATATGATTTATAGTCTTGCCGAGTAGGATGCTACTCGTATATAGGACTCTTCGACTTCATGTCAGTCGGAATGTGTGTTTATAGTCTTGCCGAGTAGGATGCTACTCGCATATGGGACTCTTCAGCGTCATGTCAGCTGGAAAGGGGGTGTTTATAGTCTTTCCCGAGTAGTATACTACTCGAAAATCAGACTCATCGGCATCATGTCGGCCGGAAAAGGTGTTTATAGTCTTTCCCGAGTGGCGTCCCATTCGGAAGTTAGACTCTTCAGCTCGTCAGCTGGAAGAATGTTTATAGTCTTTCCCGAGTAGTGCACCACTCGAAGGTTAGACTCATCCACGTCATGTCAGCGGGAATGAGAATTTTATAGTCTCTCCCGAGTAGTGTACTACTCGAAAGTTAGACTCATCCGCGTCATGTCAGCGGGAATGAGAATTTTATAGTCTCTCCCGAGTAGTGTACTACTCGAAAGTTAGACTCATCCGCGTCATGTCAGCGGGAATGAGAATTGTATAGTCTCTCCCGAGTAGTGTACTACTCGAAAGTTAGACTCATCCGCGTCATGTCAGCGGGAATAATGCTGCTCTTGACAACTGGTGGCCACGCATGTAGGCCGAGTACCACTGTATGAAAAATAAATCCATTACGTGGTTAGGTGTACTCGAGAGAGATACCTGCATCTCCAATTTTAATGAAGACCAGCTTGTGATCCTTGTAAGGATGTATCCTCGAGACCTGGTGGATAAGACAGATACCCAAACATATATGTTTAGCAATAAGGCTCTCATGAAGCATATCTGTTTACCTCATCGGTTCCTGTGGGTAGCACCAACGCTATAATTTCAACTCAGCCTGCGGGCGGCCCACATGGAGCATGCTACTGTAGGAACTCATGTCTTGGTGGCTATTACCAAGTAAGCCGGCCTGAACCAACCTACCCAGCATAGCTCTATAGAAGTATCATCCATCGCCTGTCAGGATGAGTTTTTTGGTGTCGATAACCGCAATCAGCCAGAGAAATCCTTACTCGCAAGCCTTTCCGACTTATGTTCTGGATGCAGCCTGGTTGCCACAGGTGCCCGAGCAGGTATGTCGCAGGATCTGCTTGCCCTCCTCAGGTGTGACGCGGTGCATGAGAACTCCGGATGCGCTTTGACGATGTAAGTCTTCTCTGACTTCAGGAGAGCCGAGCAGGGTACCCGAACCTTGCATTAGCATAGAATTTGGCTAGCGACCCTCATGGGGCATACCCTACCCAACAGAGTTATGGCCAAGCGAGGTACCCGAACCTTGCATTAGCATAGGATTCGGCTAGTGACCCTCATGGGGCGTACCTCACCCAGCCGAGTGATATACGACCCCCGACTAGTGCCGGAAGCCGGTTGTCAGCTCACATGGAGCGTAGCCGAGGAAGATGACGTCCCGACTGGCGTAAGTACTCGGTAAGTAGCCCTCATGGAGCATCCTGAGTGTATTTTGGCAGACTTGTCCAGCCCCCGAGCGTAGGAGATAGGCTCGCAGCCCTGAATTCCTGTCACGCGTATCCGGAGCTGGGCCTGCAATATAAAGATATCGGATGAGTAGCATCTGATGATGGAAATAATCACCCGAGTAAAATGTATTTTACAATATATGTAAATACGAGTTTTTTCTCTTTTTGACATTAATTTCCCCGAATAGTTGACCCCTTACGTTTAAACACTCTGCCCGACTAGTCATAGCCCCCTAGCGTCGGGAGTTGGCTCATGGCTCTTTCCCAGACACGCGTTTTGGGTGACTTGAGTTCGTCTTTCATGGAGCAAAGTTTCACGGATCAGGATTTATGCTACTCGAGTACTTTTGCAATCATTTAAGAGCAAAAACAGAGAAGAGCGCAGCTTGTGCACCTATTAGGTGTAAGCGGCTGCGGCATTGGTAAAGCCGAGTGAAGAAATATTTATCAGGAAGCGACTTAGCTGTTCGGTATTTTGGAGTGGGGATGCCATCCTTGCGTTTGAGCTTGTGAGCCCCCGAGCATGTCACTTGTTGTTCTGATAATCTTCAGTTGTTGAAAGTCGAAGACGATTGTGGCCGACTGCCACAATGAAGCCGTCTGACTTGCATTTGCGATTCCCGGCTTTAGTCGGGACCGCGTCGTTGGTGCCCTCCCGCTTCTTCTATCAGGATGCCTTTTTATCTTCAAGGGCCTCAGCAACAGCGTGGGCTGAGTCGGCGTATTTGTTCGCCATGTCGAATAAAGCCTTGACAGAGTTGGGAGGCTTCCGTGTGAATTTGTCGATGAACGAGGTGTCTTTGACTCCTTTTCGAAAGGCGGCGATGACGACCTCATCCTTGACGTTAGGGATTGAGTTCTTCTTCTCAGAAAACCTCTTAATGAAGTCACGAAGAGACTCGTTCTTCCTTTGATGCAACTGATATAAGTCGTACTCGGAAGATGGCCTCTCGTATGTCCCCTGGAAGTTGGCGATGAAATGTTCCCGGAGTTCTCCCCAGGAGCCGATTGATTCCTTAGGAAGTCCTGTTAGCCATGTCCTCGCTGAGTTGGCTAAAGCGACTGGGAGGTAGTTAGCCATGACTTTCTGATTTCCCCCAGCTGCTCGAATCGCCAGAGTGTAGACCGTGAGCTAGGACTCGGGATTGGTCTTGCCATCATATTTGTTGATGCCTGTAGGCTTGAAACTCGACGGCCAGTCGACCTGTTGCAGCTCCTGAGTGAAGGCCGGTATGCCTTCGTCTTCATGAGGACTCCGACCCCGACTACGGCGGCGAAACCGCTCGTGGTGGAGGCCGAAATGCTCGTTCTCGTCTTCCAGTTGGCGTTGCTCGTCTTCCTCTCGTTCGCGGCGCCAAGCATTGGTGTCCTGCCGAAGATCGCGCCATAGTTGGCCTCGGAGATCCCGATTGTCCTGATGGTCACTTCGACGTTGCCGGTTGTTGTTTGGGTTGCCGAGTGACGTTTGGCGTGACTCCGTGTGTAGCCGACTAGAGCCGGCCGCTCGGCGTCGCTTTGAGGTAGACAAGACTGCCATTGGGGATGCCGACCGGTTGGTCGGTATGAGGGTATCGCCCGACTGTTGGTGCTGTTGACATGCAGCAGCGGTAAGCATGGCTTTTATCCTTGCGATGGTTGGGGTGGCCTGGTGATCAGGCCCAAGCTGGATCGTGTCCAGTAGGGTTGCGGTGGCCACGATGTTCTGTTGTGGCGTGACGAAGACGTCGTGGTTGCCGACTTTTGTTTGGAGGGTTTGTTGCTAAGCGGTTCGCCCAGCCCTGCGTAGGCCGTCGTTGCGGGTGTGCAGGCGTCTTGCTTCTTCCTCCTGTTGTTCTCGCAGTCAGCAGGCCTCCTCCTCTTGTTGTTCGTGTAGTCGGCGTGATTCCTGAGTAGGAGTAGAGCCTTTGGATGCCATGAAGATTTCTCGTGGCGGGAAGAAGCTTGCCGAACTGCTGTCCGACTTAGAGTCAGAATCCGACTGGGAGTCGTAGTCCGACTGAGAGTCGTAGTCGGAATAGTTGATGGGGGTGATTATAACTCCAACCTCCCTAGATCCGATCTCGAGCGGCTCTGGGCCGTATCCGAGTCGAACTCCAGAGGATCGGGTTTGCCGCGTCGGATGTAGATTGTAGATATCCACGACGTCGCCGAGTCCGAACGGGAAATTGACGATCTCTTCCTTTTTTGGCTCGATCTCGGCCGGCTCAAAACCGAGTCCGAGTCGAACACCGAAAGAAAGAGTTGTCCCTGGACTCGGGCGTATTGGAGATCGCCGCAGCATGTCGTGAGAGATTGCTGCAGCATCGTGTAGGCCGACTGGCGCGGAGTCGGCTGGCTCCCTGGCAGATCGGATCGAGTCCGAGTCGGCCAAGGTGAGATTGCCGAACATGTTGGCGACGAAGTCGAGGCTTCCGAGTGAGATTGTATCTCCGGGGGAGAGTTTGCCGCCGTCGACTTCGGTTGCTGGATCCATCGAGCTTGTAGATGTAGATCGCGCCGAGCCCCCTACCTGGCGCGCCAACTGTCGATGTTTTACATCGGCAATAAATATATGGGGCTACTCGGGGGATGGAAACTCGGTGGATTGCAAAGGAACACAGGGAGATTTTATACTGGTTCAGGCCCTCGATGTGAGGTAATACCCTACGTCCAGTTTATATGTATTCCTTTGAGGAATTATGGTGGTAGTTCTGATGAACTTGTGTGCACCTATGAGCTTATGAGTGCTCTTCTGCCCTCAGGGGGCGCCCTGCCTCCCCTTATATACTGGGGGACAAGGTCACAAGGTAGGAGTCCCCATCGGATTACGACTAGGAGATCTCCCCTTAGAGATATAACGCACCCGACTAGGACTGTATATTCCTTTCTATACAAGGTGAAGTCTGCCGAATCTAGCTATATCTCTAATTACAAGGCTAGGCCCATCCTCTATCCGAGTGGCCCATATGCTTGTCATGAGGTACCCAGGGCCCATGGCACCCACACTTGGCTTCGAGGGCTGCACATCAGAATAGTCAAGTACTCAGCATTGCAGTCAAGACACAACTGGGCGGTCGGGAAACAGCACAACTGGAGAAATATGATAAGGGCTCAGTCAGGAAGACGTGTTCGGGAGACTTACCCCTAATCTTCTTGGCTTGGTCCCAATTTTCATCCCTGAGCTCATTAACGGCACCCCTCCGCCAAGCTTCCTTCTCCTAGCTACGCTACTCCACTTCGGCCTTTAAGGCCCGGAGCTGTTCCAATTCTTGGAGCTGGGGGGCTAACTGAGTTAGGACCTCGTACATCTGCTCTGAGCGATCGACGATCTTCTGCTCAAAGCAAAAATAGAGTAAAGCAGAGTCAAGTATCAGGGCATCCAAATAAGAAAGACCGACAAGAGCCTGTCACAACAAAAGTCTTACCCGGGCCCCCTAAGACGCGGCAATCGCGACGCGAAGAAAATCTTCATGCTCCTTCTCCGCTGCTGCTTCATCGTGCTTATACTTCTTTGCCACCCCATCAGGGGTCATCCAGCGAAAGGTCCTCGGCAACCTGCGGGGAGGAGCTTCGAGCCTGGGGAGGTCTAGTCCTTCCGAAGACAACGACGATGACGACAACGGCGGCGACAAGGATGGCGATGGGGTCTTGGCTCTCAACTCGGCGGCCTCTGGCGCCCCAGAGATTGGCTCAGGGGCTGGAGCAATGACTTTGACATCCGTCCCTTGGTCGGCCGGTGTCGGCAGCCCTGCAGTCGGGACAATCTCCGTTTCTGCAACTGAGATAGTCACCGGTTCGGCAGGTGCGCTCGCTAGCACCTGCTCGGCTAGGGCTGGCTCGGCAACGGGAGTGGCCAGAGTGGTCTCCTCGAGATCAATATCGGCTCACTTCCTGCGCAACGAGTCAAATATCAAGACGCTACCCTACCGAACGAGACTTTCAGAAGATTCAGAGCAACCTACCTCTTGGAGAGCTTGAGCTTTTGTCCGGGGCTTCCGGAAGTCGGCATTGGAGGGCCGCTGGCTATCGGGCCTGATGGCATGATAGTTGGCGGTGGTGTTTTCATCCTAGTCGGCCCCGTTCGTGGTGCGGCTGGCTGGGGTGCCCGGGTACTCGGCGGCGCCATCCTCGGGCTCGATGTTACTGAGCTTGGTGGCGCTGGACTCGACCTTGTACTCGGGCGGCACTCTTCTCGGGCTTGGTGCTATTGAGCCTGGCTACGCTGGTTCCAGCCCGAGGCTTGGCAGCCTAGGAGCTACGCCGATGGTGTCCCTGATCTTGAGGCTCCCGGCTGCAGCAATCGGCCTGAGAACTTTCTTCTTGCCCTCATCTACAACAGGCCTTTCCCCCGCTCTCTTAGAGTTAGGCTAGGTAGCAGAGGGACTTCTCGGCCTCTTCTTCGATTTCACGGCCGACTGCGGACAGGAGTCATCGTCAAACTCCTTACACGACTGCGAGCAGTTTGACAACATACATCACACAATGTTGAGCAATTATGGATACACCTCTAAGGGCGTTCATCACAGAAGAAAAGCAAAGGTTACCTCTGGACGAGGCCGTTTTCGGCGACAAGCCGCGATGGAGCATTCTGCATCTTCGGTCTCAATCACCCCATTGGAAAAATAACCGAACAGCACTGCGGTCACTTTGTGCTGGTCAGCCAAATCTCGGCATTCTCGGTCGGGATCGTCTCTCCCCTAGTAATCCCAACAGAATTGGCTTCTTTTCTTCAATGGCTGGATGCGCCGGGTCAAGAAACGTCTGGCCACCCAGGGGCCGGTCAGACCAGCGCTCTTCAGTTTCTCCAACCCTTCAAGCAGTTGATGCACCTGGCTCATTTCCTGAAAGGTTGGCACTGAAGACCAATCGGACGAGACTATCGAAGGTAAACCAGCAAATGCAGGCAGAGAAGGTTCCAAATCTGAACAGTAGAACCACTCATGTTGACCTTTCAAAGAAGTTTTCAGAGGAAGATGAAGATATGTTCTTTTCATTTCACTTCTGAGCTAGATGCCGGCCCCCCAACCACAGGGACCTTGTTCTTAGAGGGCTGGGGCTTGATGTGGAACAAATATCTAAACAGATTCAAATGGGGTTCCATACCCAAGAAACACTCGCAAAGAGTTACGAATATAGAAATTTGCAAGACTGAGTTGGGATTCAGATTCACCAACTCCAATCCATAGAAGGCAAGAACATGGCGGAGGAAGTCAGAAGACAGAAGAAATAGACCTCGGTCAAAAAAGGAGGCGAAGACAACCGTCTTGCCGGCCTAAAGTTCTGGAACCAATTCACCCTCAGCCAAGCGCCACTAGATGACATCGCGGCTTTGTAGTCGCAGCAACTTCCAAATGCTCTAGCTTGGACCGACCGCAATCTGAAGTCGGCCACACCTCATCCAACGCCCCCAAGAAATCCGAAGCCCTCGGCATGGTTAAGGGTGAGAAAATTTGGGGGAAAAGTCACTGGGGGCTTGGAATGAACGAAGGGAGGCGGAATCGCTTGAGTTTCAATGGGGAAGAGCAAGCAATGGCGAACACTAGCGAAGCGGGAGGCAAAATTTTGGCGCGAAGGTTGGAAGACAAAACGATTGGACGATTGGAGAAGATGAGGGAATCTTTTCTCTCTCTCCCTACCTTTATAGAGCCTATGCCGACTCATGGGCTTGGGCCTACATAGTCGATACTGGGCCACCAAGATATGAGTTTCTACAGTAGCCTGCGGATTGTGGTAAAATCACAGTACTGATGCTACCAACAGGAACTGATGAGATAAACAGATATGCTTCATGAAGGCCTATTTGCTGAACACATGTGTTCAGGTATCTTTATTATCCACCAGGTATTGAAGATATATCCTTACAAGGATCACGAGCTGGTCTTCATTAAAAATGGGGATGCAGGTATCTCTTAAGTACACCTGACCACATAATGGATTAAGTTTCATAAAGTGGTACTCGGCTTACATGCTTAGCCAACATTTGCCATGAGCAAATATTATTCCAGCCGACATGACGCTGAGGAGTCTAACTTCCGAGTGGGACGCCACTCGGGAAAGACTATAAACATCTTTTCCAGCTGACATGAAGCTGAAGAGTCTAATTTTCGAGGAGTATACTACTCGGGAAAGACTATAAACAATCATTCCGGCTAACATGACTCCGATGAGTCTCATATACCAGTAGTATACTACTCGGGAAAGACTATAAACTTATTCTGGGTGACATGATATCAAAGAATATTATATTACTAGTAGTACACTACTCGGTACAAACTACAAGGTTAAAGATCTTTGACTTTATGTTTAATTGTTTTACAATTAAGCACAAAGTCGGGGGCTACACCTAATAGGTGTGCCTATTCGACGCACACTATTCATATTTCAACATGGAGCTCTTCATAGCCTCGCAACAAGCTGAGATGAAGCAGGACTCGGGAGAAGAAGCACTCGGACAAAGAGTACTCGGGCGCAATGCGCTCGGGAAAACTTCACCGTGGAGGACGAGCACTCGGCATCAGCTGTGACTCAACTATAAAGGTCTCAGGGGCTACTGTGGAGACCATGGGCCCCGGGTACCTCATGACAACCATATGGGCCACTCGGATAGAGGATGGATGTGGCCTTGTAATTAGAGATATAATATCCCGTAGTAGACTTTGCCTTGTACGATAAGGAATATACAGTCCTAGTCGGGCAAGATATATCTCTAAGAGGACATCCCTTAGCCGTAGTCCGGCCGGGACTCCTACCTTGTACCCTTGTCCCTTAGTATATAAGGGGAGGCAGGGCGCCCCATGAGGGCAAACGATCACTAGTCGCCACAAACCACAAGAGTTCATCAGAACCACCACCATAATCCTTAGAGGAATACATCTCAACTAGACATAGGGTATTACCTTACATCGAGGGCCTGAACCAGTATAAAATCTCCTTGCGTTCCTTTGCAATCCACTGAGTTTTGATCCACCGACTAGCCCCATATTCATATTGCCGGTGTAAAACATCGACACCCATGATCAAGGACGAGGTCATCATCGCCGCCTTCCGCAAGGGAGTCAAGGATGCCCCGTTCATCGCGAAGTTCACTCGGAAGCGACCAACATCTGTCAGGGCTCTCTTCGACATAGCAAACAAGTATGCCAACTCGGCAGAGGCGGTCGCCGAAGCTCTCGACAAAATGGAGTCCTGGCAGAAGGACCAAAAGGCGTAAGCCGACAATGAGCCATCACAGAATAAGTCTGCCAGCCATAAGAGGAAGTCGGATAACGAGGTGGCCAACGTGGAGCGCACTCGGTCACGGCAACTGATGAGGACATCATGTCTTTAGATACACACTTACAACCTCTTCATGATGAACAAGATATGCAACCGATCCAAGGAACAATTACTCGCGCACGTGGCCGTCAACTTAATCGCCAGGTGAATGCGTTCCTAAGCTTACATGAGAATATTTCTACGAATGGCATGCTATTTAATTCTTGTGATGATTTTATTGTTCTTAGGAACCTGGGAGAAGACCATGGAGAATAGCTCAAGACACCACATATTGAAGTGGAGACAATAAGTGCAAGTAAACTCCTATTCCCGAGACCGATTCAGTTTCGGGCTAGGAGACAGCGTCAATTTTAAACAGCCATAACTTTTTATCCAGAAGGAGTTACAGGGCCTACAAGCACTTGTTGGAAAGCTTATCAAGTCTACTTTCAGATGGTTTTGGTTTCACATCAAAATTCCTCCTGAGCTGTCCGAAATCATCAAAACAAGACATTTACATCTTGCAGTCCGAGTCTGTTTTGGACTTTGGGCCTTGTAATTGTGTCGTGGGCTAAACCCATGAGGAGTGCGCCCCTCACAGGGCAAACCCTCATCCTAGGACGTCCTAACTCGTATATATTCTATAGCCACCGCTGTTTAAGTTGGGTTTTGCTTAGATTATTCTGTCCTTGAACAGTTTCGCCGTTTATCGATTTGTGAGACCCCAACTCGAGAGTATAATCATTCATCTACAATTGAGTTGCAATCTTTTTTGTTCTTACTTGTGTTCTTGGATTCGCATGCAGGGATTAGCCTTCGTGGCGAGGTCAACCGGGTAGCACACGGTTGATAACGAGAGGAGACGTGGTGCTGCGATTGCAGGGTTCGGGTCTTGGTGATCAGAAGCTGGATCGTGAGTGTCGATTCTCCACCGAATCGATAGTTATCTTTACCTAACGGAAGATCGGGCACCCCGTTGCCATCAAGTGGTATCGGAGTGAAGGTTGCCCGTTAGGTATTATTCTGTTCCGTCCTGTTTCAATTTTTGTTTCTATACCTAGAGTCCAGAAAAAGCCACAAAAACAAAATTGGTAGTCGTAGGTTTTTCCTGTCCTATAACCACGTTTAGCCTTTTGCATAATTCTGTATCAGAGTCCGTAGTGTTGAGTTGGTGTCCTAGGTCGAGCTCGGTTGCTGGCTTAGATTGTGTTTGAGTCCAGTTCGTGATCCATCCACCGCACCCCTACAAACCCTAGCCACCACCACCATTGTCTCTGTTTTCCCATATACTAACTATCTTGTGCAAGTGTTGGTCTTTGTGTGTTCTGTTTTAGTGTAATATATCACGTCCTTGATCACCCTACATCTCCATCCACCTCCCCAGTAGCCACCGCCACCATATCATCCCCCGGTGTCACCACCTGATTCTGATTTAGCCTCCACAAAACACTGATACGGAGGACCTTCCTTGAAACAGCCATAACTTTCATATACGGAGTCGGAATCAGGCAAATAAATAGTCTACGGACATCTACGAAAAATTTCCCATCCTCTACACCCCGACTACGTCGGGTTCGGCGAAATCAGTTTTGCAAAACTCAGGCCGAAAGATTGGGTTTTCGCACTCCGAAGTTCTAGCACGAATTTTAAAGCACGCTCGTGTATTTCCACAGGCCACATCTTATATCAAATTGAGTGGCCACCTCCTGAGGTTGTTGTTCCTGTGCTCCTAGTTGAGAAAAAATATCTAAAAAATAAAGGAAAAATAAAAAAAAAGGTGTGGAAGAAGAAAAAAAAGAAAAAAAAGAAAAAAAGGAGAGGAGCACTTAGGACACACCAAGGAGCCATCTGTGTGCTGTTTGTGCTATGTTTTTGCCTTGTCCTTATTTCCTTGCTGCTGTCCTTTCACATTTGTTTGTCTCCCTTGTTTATCACATCTGGGTTAGAACGCGTTTAGGCCAACAACTAGGACAAGTGCTTGGGACATTTTTTCAACATTACTATCTGTTATTGAATTGTGTGCCACTAACACTTTTGGCCTCCCAAGCTCCACATATATACTTCTGGTCAGCACGGTCTCGACCCTTGCAATCGCTGGATCACGCCCTCAAGGTATCACGAACCAGCCACCGATTGTACCATCCCTTGCTCGCTACTCTCAGAACCTTGTAAGAGCTCGGTAAGGTGCTTCCATTTGCGAGTGTCCACTATCCTTGCATAGTAGTAGTCGATAGGGATAATACTTTTCTGTTGTTTGTTTCCTATTTTCTACTAACCATGGCAGGTGAGGTGAATGATTTCGCTGATTGTGCTTCAAAAGAGGAGATCGCGCCGTGAATGCTATGCGGGAAGACCTCCAGGCTATCGTGGGGAGCATTACCACCCTCACTAACCGCGTCGAGCAATTGGCAGCAAACCGTCAGCCAACACCACCACTTGTTGACGATGACGGCGATGATGAAGAAGAGGAAGCCAACAATAGCGACACACGTGATGCACTTCATGAAGAGCGCCTACGACAACGGCTGTGATTCAACCGGCGAGGTATGGGAGGTAACCGCCACCAAGGGCGAGGTAACGATGGTCCTTTTGCTAAAGTTAAATTTACCTGGCCTTCATTTTCTGGAAAATATGACCCTGAAGCTTATTTGGATTGGGAGATGACCGTAGAGCAGAAATTTAATTCCCATTTAGTTCCTGAAGTTCATAGGGTTAGGCAAGCAACTAGTGAGTTCAAGGACTTTGCTATTATCTGGTGGAATGAACTAGTTAAAACTGGCTTAGAACCTGACACATGGGCAAGGTTGAAGCGAGCAATGCGGAGTAGGTTTATTCCTCCTTCCTTCAAACGTGATTTGAGAAATAAGTTGCAATGCTTAGACCAAGGAGAAAAATCTGTAGAAGATTACTTTCAGGAGCTACAAATAGGAATGTTGTGTTGTGAGGTAGAGGAGGATGAGGAGGATAGGATGGCTCGATTTTATGGGGGGTTGAGACGTGACATTCAAGACATTATTCAATATAAAGAATACAATTCTCTTAACTGATTGTTCCATCTAGCTATATTAGCTGAACAGGAATTGCAGGGAAGGCAGCCATTAAGAAGGAACAATTGGGGAAGCACGTCTACATCGAGGCCTCCCTTTGGGTCCGAAAAAAGTACCTCCACCACTGGCCAGACTACTACTACCCTCCACCAATCGGGCGCGATCAGAGGCATCGGTGCCAACATCCCGTGCTACCGAGGTGAGTAAATCTGTTCATTCGCAGGCACCCGCAAAAAGTGCATCATCGGTTGCTTCCATGGGGCGAACAAGAGATATCCAGTGCTTCAAGTGCAAAGGGATGGGGCATGTGCAACGTGATTGCCCGAACCAGAGAGTCCTCATTGCTATAGATGATGGTGAGTACACTAGTGCTAGTGATGTGGATAATGAATTAGCACATGGCACTAACAATGCAGGTGATGAAGACGAGAGCGTTGAGGAAGTGGAGCACATATGTGCAGAAGATTCAAGCAAGTACTTGAGCATTGTAGCACAACGGGTGCTAAGTGCTCAAACGGAGAAGGCGGAGCAAAATCAGCACCACAATTTGTTCCAATCAAGGTTCGTGGTTCACAATAGAGCATGCCGTGTTGTCATTGATAGCGGAAGCTGTAGCAACCTTGCTAGTTCAGATTTGGTTGACAAGCTAGGTTTGCCTACACAACCAAATCCACGGCCTTACTCCATCTAATGGTTCAACTCTTGTGGTAAGTTGAAGGTGAGTAAAGTTGTGAGAGTGCAATTTTCTATTGGAAATTACCATGATAGTGCAAATTTTGATGTCGTACCTATGCAAGCATGTTCTTTGCTTTTGGGTAGACCTTGGGAATATGATAGAGATGTGCTGCACCGTGGTAGAACTAACACGTACACTTTCTCACATAATGGCAAAAAGATTGAGTTGCTACCAATGACCCCTGCTGAAATTTTGAAGGATGATATAGCGCGTGCTGAAATAAAATCTAAGTCTGAAAATCAGCAAGTAGCTAAAGATGTGTTTCCACCTAAAAAGGAGAAAAAAGAGCCACCTGCTAGGAAAGACACTTAAGTTGAAAGGAGTTTCCATGTTAGCTACTAAATCTGAGATTTCTGAGTTAAATGTTAATCAATCTATTTGCTATGCTTTGGTTTGCAAGGAAACTTTCTTTACACTTGAGGACTTGCCTCCTTCTTTGCCACTTGCTATTACTATCCTTTTGCAGGGGTTTGCTGAGGTATTTCCAAGTGAGATACCCCCGGGGCTGCCACCTATGAGAGGAATTGAGCATCAAATTGATTTGATCCCGCGAGCTGCGTTGCCAAACCGTGCACCGTACAGGACCAATCCCGAAGAGACTAAGGAGATTCAGCGTCAAGTGGAAGAGTTGCTTGAAAAAGGGTATGTACATGAGAATCTTAGCCCTTGTGCTGTTACTGTTATTTTGGTGCCTAAGAAAGATGGATCATGGCACATGTGTGTGGATTGTAGAGCCATTAACAACATAACTATTAGATATCGTCATCCTATTCCTAGGTTAGATGATATGCTTGATGAATTGAGTGGCTCTATTGTGTTCTCTAAAGTAGACTTGCATAGTGGATACCACCAAATTAAAATGAAATTGGGTGATGAATGGAAGACCGCGTTTAAAACTAAATTCGGTTTGTATGAGTGGTTAGTGATGCCTTTTGGTTTGACTAATGCTCCTAGTATGTTTATGCGACTTATGAATGTAGTTTTACACACTTTCATTGGTAGATTTGTGGTGGTTTACTTTGATGATATACTTATTTACAGCAAGTCTCTAGATGAGCATAAGGAACATTTACGTGTTGTTTTTAATGCTTTGAGAGATGCACGTTTGTTCGGTACCCTCGCGAAGTGCACTTTTTGCATGGAACGAGTTTCTTTTCTTGGTTATGTTGTGACTCCACAGGGAATTGAAGTTGATGAGACCAAGATAGAAGCGATCAAGAGTTGGCCGACGCCTACATTGGTCACACAGGTGCGGAGCTTTCTTGGGTTAGCTGGATTCTACCATCGCTTTGTGAGAGATTTCAGCAGCATTGCCGCACCCATGAATGAGCTCACAAAGAAAGGCGTTCCTTTTCGATGGGGACAAGCACATGAGGACGCCTTCAATTTGCTTAAAGAGAAGTTGACTCATGCACGACTACTCCAACTCCCTGACTTTGGTAAGGTTTTTGATCTTGAATGTGATGCAAGTGGGATTGGGATTGGAGGTGTGCTTATTCAAGAAGGTAAGCCAGTTGCATATTTTAGTGAGAAGTTGTTAGGACCTAGTTTGAACTATTCAACCTATGATAAAGAATTGTATGCTTTGGTTCGAACATTAGAGACTTGGCAACATTATCTATGGCCAAAGGAATTTATCATACATTCTGATCATGAGTCACTGAAACATATTCGAAGTCAAGCTAAATTGAATAAACGACATGCTAAATGGGTAGAATTTATTGAGTCATTTCCATATATCGTTAAGCATAAGAAAGGCAAGGACAATGTGATTGCTAATGCTTTATCTAAGCGCTATACTATGTTATCTCAACTTGACCATAAAATTTTTGGATTGGAGACAATAAAAGAATTATATGCTACTAATTTAGATTTTAAAGAAGCTTATGATCACTGTCGAGCGGGAAGAACTTAGAATAAATATGTGTTGAATGAAGGATTGTTATATCGAGCTAACAAATTATGTGTTCCTGCAAGCTCTGTTCATCTTTTGTTTTTGCAGGAAGCACATGGAGGTGGATTGATGGGACATTTTGGAGTGAAGAAGACGGAGGATGTGCTAGCTACTCACTTCTTTTGGCCAAAAATACGGCGTGACGTTGAACGATACGTTGCACGATGCAGCACTTGTAACAAAGCTAAGTCCCGTCTTAATCCACATGGTCTTTATATGCCTCTACCCGTTCCTAGTGCTCCTTGGGATGACATTTCTATGGATTTTGTTTTAGGATTGCCTAGGACAAAGAGGGGGAGGGATGGTGTTTTTGTTGTTGTTGATAGATTTTCCAAAATGGCCCATTTCATTCCTTGTCATAAGAGCGACGATGCTACCATAGTTGCTGATTTGTTTTTCAGGGATGTCATTCGTCTACATGGTGTGCCCAATACAATTGTTTTAGATCGAGATACCAAGTTCTTGAGTCATTTTTGGATGACGTTGTGGAGGAAATTGGGGACGAAGTTACTATTTTCTACAACTTGTCACCCCCAAACCGATGGACAAATGGAGGTGGTGAATCGTACTTTGTCCACGATGTTGCGGGCTGTTTTGAAGAATAATCTGAAAATGTCGGAAGAATGTCTTCCACAAGTGGAGTTCGCCTACAACCGTTCGTTGCACTCCACCACAAAGGTGAGCCCATTCCAGGTGGTATATGGCTTTAACCCTCGCGCTCCAATTGACTTATTGCCTTTACCTTTTTCAGAAAAAGTAAATTTTGATGCTAAGACACGGGCTAAATATGTGCTTAAGTTACATGAGACTACTAAGAAAAATATTGAGCGTATGAATGCAAAGTATAAACTTGCTGGTAGTCAAGGTAGAAAGGAGCTTATTTTTTAACCCGGTGATCTTGTTTGGTTACACTTAAGAAAGGATAGATTTCCTACTTTGTGCAAGTCAAAATTAATGTCTCGAGCTGCTGGTCCTTTTAAAGTTCTTGCGAAGATAAATGATAATGCATACAAGATTGATTTGCCTGTAGATTATGGTGTGAGTGATGTTTTCAATGTTGCTGATTTGAAGCCTTACTTGGGTGAAGAAGATGACCTTCAGTCGAGGACAACTCCAAATCAAGAGGGGGAGGATGATGAGGACATCATGTCTTTAGATACATACTTACAACCTCTTCATGATGAACAAGATATGCAACCGATCCAAGGACCAATTATTCGCGCACGTGGCCATCAACTTAATTGCCAGGTGAATACGTTCCTAAGCTTACATGAGAATATTTCTACGAATGGCATGCTATTTACTTCTTGTGATGATTTTATTGTTCTTAGGAACCTAGGAGAAGACCATGGAGAATAGCTCAAGACACCACATATTGAAGTGGAGACAACAAGTGCAAGTAAACTCCTATTCCCGAGACCGATTCAGTTTCAGGCTGGGAGACAGCATTAATTTCAAACGGCCATAACTTTGGATCCAGAAGGAGTTACAGGGCCTACAAGTACTTGTTGGAAAGCTTGTGAAGTCTACTTTCAGATGGTTTTGGTTTCATGTCAAAACTCCTTCTAAGCAGTCCGGAATCATCAAAACAAGATATATACCTCTTCCAGTCTGAGTCTGTTTTGGACTTTGGGCCTTGTAATTGTGTCGTGGGCTAAACCCATGAGGAGTGCGCCCCTCACAGGGCAGATCCACATCCTAGGACGTCCTAACTCGTATATATTCCGTAGCCACCGCTGTTTATGTTGGGTTTTGCTTAGATTATTCTGTCCTTGAACAGTTTCGCCATTTATCGGTTTGTGAGACCCCAACTCGAGAGTATAATCATTCATCTGCAATTGAGTTGCAATCTTTCTTGTTCTTGCTTATGTTCTTCGATTCGCATGCAGGGATTAGACTTCGTGGCGAGGTCAACTGGGCAGCGCACGGTTGATAACGAGAGGAGACGTGGTGCTGCGATTACAGGGTTCGGGTCTTAGTGATCAGAAGCCGGATCGTGAGTGTCGATTCTCCACCAAATCGATAGTTATCTTTACCTAATGGAAGATCGGGCACCCCGTTGCCATCAACAACCAAGGAACAACGAATACTAGAAAGTGATGAACCGGCCTTGCCCCTTCCATCCCAAGGGCAAGCATGCGGCCAAGGACTGCTTCATGCTCAAGAAGTTTGCTTTCGAGCAGGCTTCATCATCTGGCACCGACGAGGACAAAGACAAGCCAGATGCGGCCCAGCCGACGATTTTCAAGATCCCCAGGCTGAGCTCAACCACATCTTTGGAGGGCCGACTACGTATGAATCCAAGAGGAAGCAGAAGCTGACAACGCGCGACATCAACGCAGTCTCTACATCCAACGCCCCCCAATATTTGCGTTCGTCAGAGATGTCCATCACATTCAACCGCGCAGATCATCCAGATCGGGTTTCACACTCGGGACGCTATCCACTCGTCCTGGACCCAGTCATCAGAAATATCAAGTTGAAGAAGGTTCTAATAGACGGAGGCAACGCGCTTAATATCCTCTTCGCCAAGACCCTGGATGAGATGAAGATTCCTCGTTCAGATCTGCAGCCAAGTACAGCGCCCTTCCATGGGATAATCCCCAGACTGTCTTCAACACCACTCGGACAGATAACTTTGCCGGCCACTTTTGGCACCCGACATACCTTTTGGATAGAAAATAGCTACCTCGAGGTTGCCGACTTCAAGACTGCGTACCACGCGATACTCGGACGGCCGACGCTCGCCAAATTCATGGCGATACCGCACTATACCTACATGGTGCTCAAGATGCCCGGGCCAGCTGGGGTTCTCTCAATCCGCAGTGACGTCAAGCAAGCCTTGACCTGCGACAAGGAGAGCTGCGAGTTGGCTCAATGACAAGAGGTGGCAGTCAGACGCAACAGCATTTGGCAAGCCATCATAACTAAAGTCGAGGATGACCAAGTACCCGCAAAAAAGCAGCAAAGTCAGGAATTTCAGCGGACTCTGACACGAAGAAGATCCCCCTGGACCCTTCCGACCCCTCCAAGACTGCTCTAGTCGGGACCGGACTCGACCCCAAAGAGGAAGACGTGCTCGTCACCTTCCTTCAAGCCAACAAAGATATCTTCACATGGAAATCGTCCGATATGCCAGGCGTACTGAGGGAGGTGATCGAGCACGCCCTCAATGTCAAGACAGATGCCAAGCCAGTCAAGCAACGGTTACGGCGCTTCATGCAGGACCGAAAAGATGGTATTCGAGAGGAGATAACCAAGCTCCTCGCAACTAGGCTCATCAAAGAGGTCTACCACCCGGACTGGCTGGCAAACCTAGTGCTGGTTCGAAAGAAAAAGGTAAATGGTGCATTTGTGTCGACTACACCGATCTAAACAAGGCATGCCCCAAGGATCTGTTTGGTCTACCGAGAATAGATCAGGTGGTCGATTCAACTGTGGGGTGCGAACATTTCAGCTTTCTCGACTGTTACTCGGGATACCATCAAATCAGCTTGAAGGAGGAGGAGTGCCTAAAGACGTCTTTCATCATGCTGTTTGGAGTGTATTGCTACATCACTATGCCGTTCGGTTTGAAAAACGCTAGAGCAACGCATCAACGAGCAATTCAACGGTGTCTTCACACTCAAATCGGGTGAAACGTGGAGGCCTACGTCGACGACGTGGTAATCAAGACCAAGTCCAAAGAAGGCCTCTTTGCTAATCTGGAAGAAACCTTTCAAAATCTTCGAAGATTTAAGATGAAGTTGAACCCAGAAAAGTGCGCCTTCGGTGTGCCATCTGGCAAGCTACTCGGCTTCATTGTATCGCATCGTGGCATCGAGGCCAACCCAGAGAAAGTCAATGCAATCATAAACATGGCACCCCCGACTAGCCAGATGGACATCCAGAAGGTGACAGGCTGCATGGCGGCACTCAGCCGGTTTATTTCCCAACTAGGCGAACGGCGTATGCCCTTTTTCAAGCTACTGAAGACAGCAGACAATTTCCAATGGACTCCTGAAGCCCAGCAAGCCTTCAAAGACTTCAAGAAATTTCTCACATCACCACCCGTGTTGGCGTCACCCATGCCCCAAGAGCCATTAATGCTATATCTGGCGGCAACCACTCTGGTAGTCAGCACGGTGAAGGTGGTTGAGCGATCCGAACCGGGTCATATACAAAAAGTTCAACGGCCAGTCTACTTTGTCAGCGAGGTCCTTGCCGACTCAAAGATGAGATATCCGTAGGTCTAGAAGCTGCTTTACGGCCTACTCATCACTGTCCGGAAGTTAGTGCACTATTTCCAATCGCACCAAGTCACGGTGGTCACATTGTACCCACTCGGGGATGTCCTGCACAACCGCGAGGCCACTTGCCGAATCGCTAAATGGGTGCTCGAATTGATGGCGTTCGACATCACCTTCCAGCCACGGACAGCAATCAAATCACAAGCTCTAGCCGACTTCGTGGCCGAGTGGATAGAAGTCTAGATCCCTACATCAACGACGAAGCTAGAGCCCTGCACTATGTACTTCAACGGTTCTCTAAGGATCGCCGGTGTCGGGGCCGGGGTCATGCTAACATCCCCCACCGGCGAAAAACTCAAGTACATTCTCTAAATCCACTTCCCGGCTTCCCACAATGTCACCGAGTACGAGGCACTCGTCCACGGGCTCCGCATCGCTATATCACTCGGCATCCGCCAACTGGTTGTACGCGGGGACTCTCAACTCGTGGTAAACCAAGTCATGAAAGACTGGACATGTCTCGACGATAACATGGTGACGTACTGTCAGGAGGTCCAAAAGCTAGAAAACAAATTTGACGGGCTGGAGATAACACATGTCCTACGACAATATAATGACGCCGCAGATGAATTGGCAAACATGGGATCGAAGCGAGAAGTGGTCCCGACTGGGATCTTTGTTGAGCAACTCATGGAGTCATCAATCAAGACAAAACCAGTGCCAGAGCAGTCGGGAGGCCAACCTACCCCGGTGATAGACGAGGTACTTATTATATCTCAAGATTGGTGAACTCTCATTCTTAAATTCCTCCTGGACGATGAACTCCTAGAAGATCGCATTCAAGCCGAGCAAATCAAGCGTCGAAGCAAAAGTTTCCAAATAGTCGAAGAAGACTTGTACCGAAGAAGTGCATCCGGTGTCCTCATGCGCTGCGTCACCATCGAGGAGGGCAGGCAGATTCTGCAATCTATCCACTCGGGCATTTGTGGCAACCATGCCGCATCCAGGACATTAGTTGGAAAGGCTTACCGGTAGGGATTTTTCTGGCCAATAGCAGTAACAGATGCAAAGGACGTTGTTCGCACATGCGAAGGTTGTCAGTTCTACGCACGATAGACAAATCTTCCAGCAGAAGAACTCCAAACAATCCCAATCTCTTGGCCCTTTGCAGTATGGGGGCTCGATATGGTCGGGCCATTCAAGAAAGCACCAGGAGGGTTGACACACTTGTCCGTCACAGTGGACAAGTTCACAAAGTGGATTGAGGCAAAACCCGTTGCTACCATAACAGCGGCACGAGCAAAGGACTTCATCATGAGTATATTATACCAATTTGGGGTTCCCAACCGCATCATAACAGACAACGGTACTCAGTTTACTAGCAGCGTATTTCAAGATTTCTATGATGACTTCGGCATCAAGATCTGTTACGCGTCCGTGGCACACCCGTGGAGCAATGGACAGGTTGAGCATGCCAACGGCATGGTCTTACAAGGTATCAAGGCCAGAATATTCGACTGACTACAAGCATATGCAGGCAAGTGGGTACAAGAGCTCCCATCTGTACTCTGGTCTCTAAGAACCGCGATTAGTCGGGCAACAGGGTAGTCCCCTTTCTTCCTGGTCTATGGTGCTAAGCTGTGTTACCAACCAAGTTAGAGTTCGGCTCTCCGTAAGTCCGGGCTTACTCAGAAGACATATCCAATAATACCCGAGTGGTCGAGCTAGATCAGTTGGAAGAAGCTAGGGAGATCGCAACCATCCAGTCGGCAAGGTACCTCCAAGATCTGCATCGCTATCATAGCCAGAATGTTCGTGGCTGTGCCTTTTTGGTCGAGGACCTCGTCTTGAGGAAAATACAAACCACCAAACATAGGCACAAACTATCCCCCCTATGGGAAGGACCATTCATTATTGCTGAAGTCACACGGCCAGGCGCCTACCGGCTGAAGACTAAAGACGGTGCCCTAGTCAGCAACTCATGGAACGTAGAATAGCTATGTCCTTTCTATACCTAAGTTTTATTTTTTTTCATCATGTGTATAGTTTTTCTCTGACTCACTACGTCGCTTGTTCCAAACAAGTAGTGAGTTGGGGGCTGCATGTATTATACGTGCTTTGTCAATAATATATGAGCTGATTTTTTCTTAAGTTAGGAAGCTTTGCAGTGACTCTATTATATGCACCCGAGTACAGCTTTCTGCGGCGAACGTTTTTTAAGTTCCTATAGACTAACTCGGTGTAGACTATACAGTCGGACAAGACTAATGACGACTAAGTAAAAACTTAGAGCTTGGCGGCATTGCACATATATTTACACATGTCCTTACAAAAGTTTATATACATCGACTGCATGATGGATTGTCCTTACATATCCAAGTCTCGGGTGATCACCTCTGCAGTCGGCCTCGCCTAGGCTATCAACCCCAACACTTCCCCAGGAGTCGTCTCTTCGGCGAAACCCTCCCCGATGGCTTCGAAATCTGCCTTGGGATAGATCGACTTTGTCATCGCTAGGGTTTGGGCCACGCCGGCAATAATACGCTCGTCCGAGTACCTCTTCAGGACACTCGAGGCGTCAGTGCGTGCCTGCACCTGGGAGATCGTGTTGGAGCTGGTCTCCTCATAGTGAGGATCCATGATATCGAGGAGCCCTTTCGCGGACTCGGCAAGGATTGCCCGTGACTCCTTGACAACATTCATCTCCTCTGCAAAAGCTCGAAATTGGATCTGGGCATTGGCTCTGGCGACTGCCCAGGTCCATCCACAAGTAAACTTGTCAAGCAAAGCTGCAGATAGGGTACCTAATGGATTGGTAAAGATCATTGTCAGAGGGAAGACATACTTCGTAGTCGGCCACCCACTTGGCTTTGGCCTTCTCCAGTTTAGCTTTTTTTCCTTCTCAAGCTTGTTGTTGTCCTTCTGCAAGTCGGCCTTCTCTTTCTCGAGCTCGGCCTTGGCCTTTGTCAAGTCAGCTTTGTCTATTTCAAGCCCGGCCTTGGCTCTTTTGACCTCCTCCAGCTTGGCTTCCCCCTCTGTTCGGGTCTTCAATTCAGCTTCGAGGGCTACACATCAGAATAGTCAAGTACTCAACATTGCAGTCAAGACACAACTGGGCAATCGGGAAATAACACAGCTGGAGAAATATTCTAAGGGCTCAGTTGGGAAGACATGTTCGGGAGACTTACCCCTAATCTTCTTGGCTTGGTCCCAATTTTCATGCCAGAGCTTATTAACGACGCCCCTCAACTAAGCTTCCTTCTCCTGGCTACGCCGCTCCACTTCGGCCTTTAAGGCCTAGAGCTGTTCCAATTCTTGGAGCTGGGGGCAAACTGGGTTAGGACCTCATTCATCTGCTCTGAGCGGTCAACGATCTTCTGCTCAGAGCAAAAGCAGAGTCAAGTATCTGGGCGTCCGAACAACGAAGACCGGCAAGAGTCAGTCACGCTGAAAATCATACCTGAACTCCCCAGGATGCAGCAATTGCAGCGCGAAGCAAGACTTCACGCTCCCTCTCCGCTGCAGCTTCATCATGTACATATTTCTTCACTATCCCATCGGGAGTCATCTAGCGAAAGGTTCTCGAGAGCCTGCAGGGAGGGGCTTCAAGCCAGGGGAGGTCCAGTCTTTCTGACGATGACAGCACTAGCGACAGGGATGGTGATGGGGTCCTGGCTTTCAACTCAGCGGCCTCTGGGGCCCCAGAGATTGGCTCAGGGGCTGGAGCAACAGCTTCGACATCTGCCCCTTGGTCATCCGGTGTCGGTGGCCCTGCAGTCGGGATGATCTCAGTTTTCATAACTGAGATTGTTTCCGGCTTAGTAGGTGTGCTCGCTGGTGCTGGCTCGACTGGGGCGGGCACGACAATGGGAGTGGCCAGAGTGGTCTCCTTGAGATCAATGTCGGCTCGCTTCCTGTGCAACGGATCAAACATCAAGACACTACCATGCCGAACAAGATTTTCAGAAGATTTAGAGCAACCTACCTCTTGGAGAACTTGAGCTTCTATCCGGGGGATCCACAAGTCGGCGCTGGAGGGCCGCTGGCTGCCGGGCCTGATGGTATGGTAGTCGGCGGCAGCGTTTTCGTCCTCGTCGGCCCCGGTTGTGGTGCGGCCGGCTAGGGTGCCCAGGTACTTGGCGGCGCTCTTCTTGGGCTCGATGTTGCTGAGCCCGACTGTGCCGGTCCAGGTCTGGGGCTTGACGGCCTAGGGGTTGTGCTGGTGGTGTCTCTGATTTTGAGGCTCCCAGTCGTGGCGCTTGGCCTAATAACCTTCTTCTTGCCCTCGTCTATGACAGGCCTTTTCCTGGCTCTCTTGGAGTCGGGTTGGACAGCAGAAGGACTTCTCAGCCTCTTCTTCGACTTCACAGCCGACAGCGTTTGGGAGTCCTCGTCAAACTCCTCGCATGACTATGAGCAATTCGACAATATACGTCACACAATGCTGAGCGATTATGGATACACATCTACAGACATTCATCATAGATGAAAAGCAAGGATTACCTTTGGGCGAGGCCGCTTTTGGCTGTAAGCCACCACGGAGCATTCTGCATCTTTGGTTTCGACCACTCCATTGGAGAAATAACTAAACAGCACTTCGGTCACTTTGTGCTTGTCCACTAAATCTCGGCATTCTCGGTTGGGGTCGTCTCTCCCCTGGTCATCCCAACAAAATTGGCTTCTTATCTTCAGCGGCTGGACGCACCAGGTCAAGAAATATCTGGCCACCTAGGGACCGATCAGTCTGGCGCTCTTCAGTTTCTCCAGTCTTTCAAGCACTTCGGTCACGTTTTTTGGGGTCGAAGCTACCGCGATTGTGCCTGGAGGTTCATGCGGATCTAAAAACCCTAGATTTTCCGAACTTCTTTCTTTTCCACCCTATCTTCCCGTTCCCTTTCTAACGGGTCAAGAAACGCCTCAATCAGAGGTCGTATGCAAAAGTTATACTGTTTTTTTTCTTTTTTTCTTTTTTTTACACACACCAACCGCTACGGGGAGACCAACACGTGACAACTCAAAACTCAAACAACTAGATGCTAAGACCAGCAACTCGACACAACGATGTAACAGAAAACTCAACAAACTTAAACTAAGCAGAACTAATAAAAGGCTCGAATTGTCTTGGACCTCGGTAGTTAATCTACTATTTTTTTGGCTTCTGGACTGTTGGTAATAAAAATTTACGAAACAAGAAATCTCTCACTGAGCAACCTTGAGCTCTGATACCACTTGATGTGAACGTGGGTGTCCCGATCTTTCGATGAGAGGATAGGTCGATTGGATGGAGCGACGTTGGTGATCCGACTACAACCGTCCAGGGATGTTGCGTCTTAGCAATCGTTACACCAACTCCAGAGGCTGTTCGCAATCTCGATGGATGCACATCAGCCCAACCACGAGGGTAAATTGTTCCCATAAGCAACCGAGAACTAGCAAGAACAAGATGAACAAGCAACTCAATTTGCAAATAAAGATGAAGGTTTAATTCAAGAGAACAAACGGTGGGGTTCTGAAGACGAGCAAACCGGCGATCTAACTGATCGCGGGATTACATGGTAAAGTAGCGACACTAACTTTAATCTAACAAAATCCAATCTATTTATGGTGGCTCTAAAGGTATTAATAGGATGGGAGGACAACCACAGGGGTGTTGGGGTCGTTCTCCAACCCTAGGACACGTCCCTAATGGACCCAACTTGATACATGGGCCTTTGGCCCAAAACCGGTGACGCAGCATCTTAAACAGGAAACCTTCTGTCACTAAAATGACGATTACGGATGATTCCAAGCAGATATGAGCATGAATCCAGATCCGTTGGAAAGTACACTTTATAAGCTTTCTGTGAAGTACTAGAACTCCCAAATCGGAGTTCGTATGTAGTCGTGGCGGCCGTCACAAGTTGGTGCTGTCGTACAGTCCGAATCCAGCTTGCACGAATCCCTTTCCTGGGTGATCTCCTCCCTTTCTTGGGTGATCTCCTCCATGCATAGGTGTGGTCGTATCGATGGTGGTGATGTCCTCATCACTCCTTGTCACAGGTGAAGGCTTGCTTGACATCGCTGCGTAAGAAAAGTACTCCTGCTGGTCCTGGCATCTTGAGCACGATGTATGGATAGTGGGGCACTACCATGAATTTGGCTAGTGCAGGTCGTCCGAGTATGGCGTGGTACATGGTCTCAAAGTTGGCAACCTCAAAGCAGATGTTCTCGGTACGGAAATTCTCCCGCGTGCCAAAAGTAACCGACAGAGTGATCTATCCGAGTGGAGTGGAAGAGAGGCCGGGGATTACCCCGTGGAAGGAGCTATACTCGGCCGCAGCTCGGATCCAGGGATCTTCATCTCATCGAGTGTCTTGGCAAATAAAATGTTGAGAGCGCTTCCTCCATTGATGAGAACCTTCTTCAATTTGACACCCCTGATGACCAGGTCTAGGACGAGTGGATATTATCCTGGAGCGTGACTCGATCCAAGTGGTCCGCGCGGTCAAAAGTGATTGCCATCTCTGACCAACGCAGGAACTGTGGGGCGTCTGACGAGACTGAGTTGACCTCCTGGGCCATTAGCTTCTATTTTTGCTTGGACTCGTACGCAGATGGCCCTCTAAAGATATGATTGAGCTCAGCCTGGGGATATCGATAATCGCCGACTGTGCCCGAGTTTGGCTTATCCTTGTCTTTGTTATCACCAGACATTGATGTTGGCTCGGAAGCAAACTTCTTTAGCATAAAACAGTTCTTAGCCGCGTGCTGCCCCTTTGGGTGGAAAGGGCATGGACTGTTCATAACCTTCTGGTATTCATCCATCCTTGGGGGTCACGGTCGGCTGCGCTTAACAACCGCTACAACGTTGTCCGACTTGCGCTTGCGATTGCCGGACTTAGTCTGGGCCGCATTGTCAGTGTCCTTCCGCTCCTTCTGTCGGGGCTCCTTCTTGTCATCCAAGGCCTTAGCAACAATGTCGGCCGGGTCGGCATATTTGTTTGCCATGAATAGAGCTTTGACAGAACTTGGAGGTTTCCGAGTGAACTTAGTGATGAATGGGGTGTACTTGACTCCCTTGTGGAAGGCGACGATGACGACCTCGTCCTTGATCTTTAGTATTGATTTCCTCTTCTTGGAGAACCGCTTGATAAATTCATGGAGGGACTCGTTCTTCTTCGGTGGCACTGATATAAATCGAACTCGGAAGATGGCCTTTCATACGTTCCTTGGAAATTTGCGATGAAACACTCACGGAGTTCTCCCCAGGAGCCAATTGACCACCAGGGAAGCCCTGTCAACCATGTCCTCGTCGAGTCAGCCAAAGCGACTGGGAGGTAGTTAGCCATGGCCTTGAGATCACCTCCGGCCGCGCGAATCACCAAGGTGTAGACTGTGAGCCAGCACTCTGGGTTGGTCGTTCCATTGTACTTCTCTTTTCCAGTCGACTTGAACCAGATGGCCAGTCAACTTGTTATAGCTCATGGGTGAATGCTGGTACTCCTTCATCTAGGTGAGGGCTCCAACTTTGACTACAGCGATGAAATTGCTCGTGGTGGAGGCCGAAGCGCTCATGCTTATCTTCCAATCGGCGGCGCTCGTCCTCCTCACGTTCTCGGCGTTGGGCATTGATGTCGTGGTGGAGATCCCACCGTAGTCGTCCTCGGGCATCCAGGTTGTCACGGGGGTCATCATGATGGTGCCGCCATCGATCGTTGTTCTGATTGCCGAGTGACCTATGATGAGACTCCGAGTGATGCTAACTAGAGCCAGCTGCATGGTGCCGTGCTAAGGTAGATGAGACCGCCGTGTCTGGAGCCGTGTTGTTTGATAGTATGAGAGTATCTCCAGATTGTTGTCACTACTGGCATGCCACAACGGTGATCATTGGCTTGATCCTTGCAATAGTCGGAGTGGCCTGGTGCTCGATCACGAAGACATCGTGGTTGCCAACTCTGGTTTAGAGGATCTCTTGTTGAGCAGTCTACCTAGCCTTGCGCAGGTTGTTATTTCGAGCATCGCGCTCGGCTTGTAGGCATCATATATCTTCATCCTGTTGCTCGCATAGTCGGCGAGCTTCCTCCTCTTGCTAATCATGTAGTCGGCATGCATCTTGAGTGGGAGTTGAGCCCTTGGATGTCATGAAGACTTCACATGGTGGAGAAAAGCTTGCCAAGCTGCAGTCCGACTTCGAGTCGGAGTCGGAGTAGTTTAGGGGGGTGATTATGACTCCAACCTCCCTAGATCCGATCTCGAGCAGCTTGGGCCGTATCGAAGTCGAACTCCAGGGGATTGGATCTACGGCATTAGAGTTAGATTGAAGTTATCTGTGGCATTGTTGAGTCCGAACGGGAGATTGATGATCTCTTCCTTCCTTAGCCCAACCTCAGCCGGCTCAAGGCCGAGTTCGAGTCAAACACCGAAAGAAAGAGTTCTCCCTGGACTCGGGGATCGCCACAGCATATCGCCGAAGGTTGCCGCAGCGTTGAGTAGGCCGATTGGCATGAGGTTGGCTTGGTTTTTAGCCAACCGGATCGAATCCATGTCGGTCAGGGTGAGGTCACCGAATTTGTCTGCGACAAAGTTGAGGCTCCCGAAGCTAATTGTCTGCCTGGGGAAGAACTTAACGTCGTCGACTCTAGTGATTGGATCCATCATGCTTGTTGAAGATGATCTCGATGAAGCCCCTACCTAGCACGCCAACTTTGGACATTTTATATCGGCAATGATTATATGGGGCTACTCATAGACCTAAACTTGATGGATTGCAAAGGAACACAAAATAATTTATCCTGGTTCAGGCCCTCGAAATGAGGTAATACCCTACTTCCAGCTATGGTGTATTGCCTTTGAGATTTCTCTAGTGAGATTGTTCTCCTCTACCCCAAGGGGCTCCTTACCCCTCCTTATAAATTGGAGGGGTGAGGTTACATGATAGGAATCCCAGTTAGACTTTGACCAAGGGATTTCCTTTTAGGAATACAACGTACCCGACTAGGACTATATCCCTTTCCTTATCATACAAGGTAATATGCACTGAGTCCTGTTGTATCCCTAATTATAGGATTAGGCCCATCCTCTATCCGAGTGGCCAGCAAGCTTCCCATGAGGTACCCAAGGCTAGGGCTGTCAAAATAGCTCAAGGCTCGCATGCAGCTCGAGCTTGGCTCATTCTAGACTCGATTCGTGAGCTTGGCTTGAGCTCCAAACGAGCCGAGCTTGAGCCCAAGTCAAAGCTTGCGAGCTTTACCGAACCGAGCTTGAGCTTCTAACGAGCTTGATTGTGTATTGCTTTTACTATTTATTCACCTTGTTTATTTGATAAACTAAAAGATCATAGACATTAGTATATACCTACACAATGAATCAATATGTGTTGGTATCATATATGTGTTAGTCCTTTTTATTCTCTTTTATTACTACAATTAACTAGAAAACAATTATTTTTATCAAGAGATTATCCTTAGAATATATGTTATACTACTCACGGCCAAGCTCAATAATGGAGCTCGAGCTTGATCGAGCTCGAACTGAGCTTGCTTAAAAGTTCGAAGGTGAAGTAGGCTCGACATGAGCTCGGCTTGAGCTTGAGTCGAGCTTGAGCCTAGGCAGACAAGCTCGCTTGTGCTTGCCTCGTTGATAGCCCTACCTGGGTTCCATGGCCTCCACACTGAGGCTGTGTTACCAACCGAGTTGGAGTTCGGCTCTCCGTGAGTTCGGGCCCAATCAGAAGATAAATCAAACGAAGGCCGACTGGTCGAGCTTGATCAGTTGGAGGAAGCAAGGAACATCGCAACTATCTAGTCATCAAGATACCTTCAAGGCCCATATAGTTTTCACAGTTGTAATGTTCGTGGCTGCTCCTTTTTGATGGGACATCTCGTTTTGAGAAAAACACAAAACACCAAGGACAGGCACAAATTATCTCCCTTATGGGAGGGGCCATTCATTCTTACTAAGGTGACACGTAAGGTGCTTACCGACTCAAGACAGAAGACGACATCATAATCAACAACTCATGGAACATAGAACAGCTACGTCTTGTCTATCCTGAGCATTGTACTCAATTCATATACATAAATAAAGTTTTTTACTCTGACTCACTATGCCGATTGTTTCAACCGAGTAGTGAGTCAGGGGCTACATGATGATAATACACATTCTGTTTTTGCTAAAATTTGAGTCTATTTTATCTAGGTCATGAAGTCTTATAACTATCATGCCAACTCCTACCGGGTATAGACCTATGGGATAAATGCCTTTTTTTAAGTTGGCCCTCGACACTCGGTACAGTTTGGCTAGTTGGATAAAACTATTGATGGCTACGATAAAGATAGCACTCGGCCAAATTTAGCAACAAACTTATGCATTCACAATATATACAGATCATGACTATTTTCCACATACATAGACTACTTAAAGAGTTTGTTTTATAGCCAGAGCAATTACAGCGGCAGATCTTCAGCTATCGCTCGCACAGTGGGCCTTGCTCCAGAGTGGTGCCCTCACAAACCCCTCGCCGACCGCCTCAATATCCACTCGGGAGTAGAGAGACTTGGTCATGGCAACGGCTTGGGAAATCCCCAAGGTGGCATGCTATGTGCCAAATTCTTTCAAGATCGCCGAAGCGTCTCGAAGTCATTGTAGCACCTAGGCAGGAGTACTCGAGCTGGATCCAGCTTGACCTAGCTGCATGATGTCCAATAGAGACTTCACCGAGTCAACTATGGCGCTCCACGAGTTCTCTATTACCTTGATTTCTTCACCGAAGAAACTAAATTGTGTCTGTGTGTTAGCCTTGAAGGCTGCCCATCCAGAAAAAGGATATAAGGAAACTTGGATATCTAGTTGGCTAAAGTTCAGAAGCAGACATGCGACTTACTTGCAAACTCGGTGTCTCGAGCTCCTTGAGCTCTTTCTTCAGGCGTTCAATTTCCAGGGATTGATTGTGGAGGTTTGTTTCATGAGCTACAGCCAAGCAAATTTGAAGATCAGAAACATACTGAGGATACCTAGAGCTACTCGGGCAGAAGAGATACTTACTTCTATGGTCCCAATTTTTTCCTACTGCTTGTCCCGCAGCTTGTTGACTGAGTCCCTCAGCCAGGCCTCCCTCTCCTTACTAGTTCGCTCCAACTCAGTCTTCTCGGCCTGGAGCTGTGTAAGTTGCGTGATCATCTCAAACAATTTTCTACAAGGCAAGTTATTGTCAAACAAGGCACATCATCACCGGACAGCTACAAGATCAAACAACCAATATAAAGTTGAAGTTATAGATGGCTGAGTTGCATACCTGGACCTGCCTCAAAGCTTGAATGGTGGCCTCAGTCAGCTTGACTCGCTTCTTTTTAGCGGCCTCTTCGTCCAGCTCCAGAATATCATCACTTCCATCCGGGTTAATCCAATCAAATACCTGGGGAGGAGGTTGCCTTCTTCTAAGGATGAGGACAACGGAGGAGAGAGGTTCTGGGTTTGGTGCCCACAGGAAGCATTGGCCCTTCAGTTGGCTTAGCGACTGGGTCTTCAGCTGGCCCTGTGGCATCTCGACTGGGAGAGACTTGCAGTTCAGCCGAGTAAGTGAAGCATTGCACAATTCTTCTTTATCACAAGAAATAAGAACCAAATCATTGTGTGACAAAGGTAATTTAACACACGATTCCACTAGTGATTGCTCTAAACTAACATGATTAGTGGACATATATAGCACATTAGAATTGTCCATACCTTGAGTGAATTGAGCACCATTTCTGTTACCTTTGTTCTCATTCTCAAAAACTGTAGGGGCACTTTTAATGAAACCATCTTGAAACATGCATGGAACAACCGGTGGATCTTCTTTCTCTATGCTTTCTTCATTTCTTCATTACCTTGGCTCTTCTCAAATACCTGCATAGAAGTTTTACCTGAGGCCGACGGTGGTGACGGCACTGCTACAGCAGCAGCGGCAGGGGAAGAACGCGTGCTCACTAGTGGTGGCACTGTACGATTACACGAAGAAGGGAACGGCTTAGTCGATCCTGTGGTTGTCGTTGTTCGTGGCGTGAAGGAAATGCCAAAGTTGCTCCGGTTCCTCTATTGATGTCCCTACAATTCTTTCTCTGCAAGCATAGCAAGCTGGAACAAATGATTGATAGTACTATATTCCTTATAATCAACAATATCCTGAAATTCACGCCTCAAACCACCATAAAAACGACAGATTTTATCCTCTGTATCCTCCACTACCCCACAACAAATCATGCTCTTCTGAAGCTCAGCGTAATACTCCGGAACAGACATAGTACCTTGTTCTAAACGTTGCAGTTTCTTACGCAAGTCATGTTGATAGGAAAGAGGAACAAATCTATTTCGCATGGCTTGTTTTAACCTATCCCATGTATCAGGTTGTAAGTTGAGATTACCTAATTCTTGCCACCAGATTTTAGCAAAATCCTTGAACTCACTTGTAGCTTGCCTAACCCTATGTACCTCAGGAACTAGGTGTGAGTTAAACTTTTGTTGTACTATCATCTCCCAATCAGGTATGCCTCAGCATCATAAGCACTAGAAAAGGATGGCAAAGTAAATTTGACTTTAGCAAAAAGATCATCAACAAGTGGTGGTGTTGGGGGACGGTTTGCTACCAATTGCTCGATGCTGTTAGTGAGGGTGATAATGCTCCCCACTATAGCCTGGAGGTCTTCCCTCATAGCATTCATGGCAGCTACATTTTCCTCAATCTTCTGATCCAGCTTAGTGATCTCCTCTTTTAAAACACAATCAGCGAAACCATTCACCTCACCTGCCATGGTTAGTAGAAAATAGGAAACAAACAGCACAAAAGTATGATCCCTATCAACTACTAGGCACTAGAACACACTCTCAAGTGTCTTACCTTGCTCTTACAATAATCTTACCAATTGACATAGGCGATACGACTCGGAGAGGTGGGATGTTTGATGGCGGCAGGGGTGCGATTGCGTGGATCAACCTGTACTGACCAGAAGTTTGTGGATCTCAGGAGGCTCAAAAGTATGTAGCAAGGGTTAGCAAAATTCAACAACAGAATAGCAAAGCTGAATAAGAAGCCTAAATACTTGTCACAATCGCTGGCCGAGACACGTCCCTAGGACTAGTATAAGTAAGCGAGAGTGAGGAACAAAGGAAACTAGGACACAAAGCTATAGATACAAAAGAACCAGAACAGAAAACCACACGCTCTCTCCTTCTCTCTATCCTTTTCTCTTTTTTGTCTTCTCTTTCTTTCTTTTTTTTGATACATTTTTTTCTTCTCTTCCTTCTTTTTTTTGATATTTTTATTCTTTTTTTCAACTAGGAGTACACAGGAAACAACCACCAAAATTGGTAGCTCAATATGACACACGAAGTGGCCCTAAAAAAATGACAAGCAAAAGCTCTGAAAAGCGTGCAGGAACTTCGAGGCTCGAAAACTCTATCTTGCAGGCCAAATTTCACCATTTTAGATCGGTTGAACCTAACGAAGTCAGGGAGAAGCAGACAGAAAATTTTCTGTAGATATCCACAGATATAAATTTTGCTCGATTTCGAGTCTGTATACAAAAGTTATGGCTGTTTTACGAAAGGAGACAGAACAGCTCTCTGCCACACAACTCGTATATTCGGCTAGGGCAAAAATTTTAAAAAATAGGTTAGGCACGGCTGACAAGGAGGCTAGCGATGCATGGCAATTAACACAAGACAGCTTGCGACCTATCTACATGGCTTGCGAAGCGGGTTATTAGCACAAGGCGGTTGCAAAACGAAACCGAGTAGAACCCGGTCTCTCAAGGTAGGCTCTCGCGCAATGCAACTACTCGAACTAGATACCACGAATGTGACTCTAATCCAGTGACCAGACTCGATCTAGGACTCAAACTCAACAAAGCAAAACTGAAATTAAACTTGCGAAGGCACAAAAGGGTTCTGGACAATAGGTAAGGGAAACAAAACTTAATAGAAGGAAACACAGATGATACCTATCGGGCAACCTGAAGCTCTAATACCACTTGATTCGAGACTAGGTGCCGATCTTCCGATAGGTTCGATTTGGCGACGTGAAGACATTCACGTTTTGAAGCTTCCGATCAGCGGTCGTCACCTCGCAACCGCTACACCCGCACGTCTTGTCGTTATTGGCCATGCTCTCACGTAGTCAACCTAACCACGAAGGTTTTGCTCCTGCAAACAATCGAAGAAATTTGCAAGAACAAAGAAAACAAACCTAAATTGCAAATGAATGTTTAGCACACGAAGTTGGGCTTCTAGAAACTGATCTGGACGGCGGAACTACAATGGCAGAATAATCTAAGCAAAACCCACCTCTAAACAATGACGGCTACTGTATATATATGAGTTGGGACATCCTAGGGTTAACCCTAGAGTGCACACCCCTTGGGCTTAGCCCACGACACAATTACAAGGCCCAAGGCCCAAAACAGACTGGGACTGGAAGAGGTGCATGTCTTGTTTCGACGATTTCGGACGATTCAACAGGAATTTTGATGTGGGACCAAAACCATCTGAAAGTAGACTCCATAAGCTTTCCAACAAGGACTCATGGGCCCTGAAAATCCTTCTGGATCAGCGGCTAGTTCCGTTTGAAGTTGATGCTGTCAGGAGGCCCGAATCCGAATCCAAAACATGCAGAACTTCATCTCTTGCCTTCAATGGACCAAAAGTGACGTGGTGATGTAGGAATAGACCTGGGTAAGGTCTTGGTTTGGTCCCCAATCAACTTCTTTGATCATCCGTGCGTTCCTTGCGCTCGGTCTCTTTCCCTTCACCCAAGCAAATATCTCTGCAAAGGAGAACACACAAAACTCATGGTACAGTACCAGCTGTTCAAATATATAACACATAAATCTTACGTAGAAAGCATGCACCTTTGGTTGATGAATACATAAAGTAGCTATGGTCATATCCGAGCTAGTGATGTCCTCATCATCCCATATGCTTGTCATGAGGTACCCGGGGCCTATGGCCTCCACATGTGGTTCTGGCTAGCACTAGGGTAGTGCTGCTAGCGTCCCTGATCTTAGGACCGCTTGATGCCTTAGTCAGCATATCCTTGTGCTTGGCCTGGTCCTTAGCGGGTTGCTTCCTAGCTCTCTTGGAGCTGGGTTGTTCAGCCAATGGGCTAGCCGGCTGTTTCCGTGACCCTCCTAGTTGGCTGGCTATGAGGGTTTGATACAAAATCAGCATTTTCCTTCAAACATTGCATATAAGGACAATCTCATTCAAGCTGGGTTCACATCCATCATCACAAGCAGATACCAAGAAAGCTAGAAGTCAGAAGATTACCTTTGGCTTAGGCCTACCCAGATAGTAAGGCTTAGGGGCCCTATCAGTGTCCAGGGTCTCTACTACGCCACTAACAAAGTAGCCGAGCAGAGTATCTGTCACTGTGTCTTTGTTGACGAAGTTGGTGCACTCCCGAGTTGGGTCACCTTTTTGGTATTCAGATCCAGGATGAATCCTAGCTTTTAGGGGCTGTGTGCACTGATTTTGGAATGTTCGAGCAATCCAAGGCGCTGTCAACCCCTTCTCCTTCAAGGTTTCAATTTTTTCCAGCAGCTGCAGCACCAGCACCATATCGGCTTCTGAGGGGAGAGCCGACCAGCTATCCAGGACCTTGGGGGGATTCCCGGTAAAAGATGGCAAGGAGGGTTCTGGAGTAGAACAGTAAAACCACTTCTTGTGTTATCCTTTCAAGGAAGTTTTTAGGGGGACGTGAAGGTAGACTTTCTTCATTTTATTTTGGAGTTGAAGCCCTGCTCCCCGTATGACTTGTGGATTGGATTTGGATGGTTGGGGCTTGACATGAAAGAAGAAGCGGAAGAGATTGAAATGGGGATCGATTCTGAGAAAGGCTTTGCAAAGAGTTACGAAGATAGAGATATGTAGAAGAGAGTTGGGATTGAGATGAATGAGCTCGATTTGGTAGTAATCAAGAAGACCTCGGAAGAAATCGGAGGTGGGAAGAGCAAAACCACTATTGAAGAAAGATGCAAATACCACTATCTCGTGGGAATAGGGGGTGGGGATTGTCTCACCTTTGGTCAGGCGTCAGTTGATGAGTTCTTTGTGCTGGAGGCACTTCGTCCTTTCCAAATGAGCAAGCTTTGAGGAGCATGTTGTAGACGTTGGCCATGTCCCAGTTGGGACATGGGGAACATCGAAAGGAGACCTTGGCATTTTGGGGGCTCAGAAAGTGAGGGAGAAGGTTCTAAACGATGGAAATTGACGTTGCATTGGAAAGCTTTGCAAATCTACGAAGGGGAGCTCGAGTGCGTGGAAACCCTAGGTGGCAGTGGAGAACATGAGAGCTGCGTGTGCAGATGTTGGAGGCAAAAAGTTTTGACGATTTGGGG
The DNA here is from genome assembly GCA_003991445.1 of Oryza meyeriana var. granulata. Classification (NCBI taxonomy): domain Eukaryota; kingdom Viridiplantae; phylum Streptophyta; class Magnoliopsida; order Poales; family Poaceae; genus Oryza; species Oryza meyeriana. Next base: position 316,508 of record RYFJ01000332.1, read on the forward strand.
AAGAAAGGGGAATCTTTTCTCTATCCCCAGGATTTATAGGCCTGCGCTGGGTGGTTGGCTTGTGTCGGCCTACTCAGTAATGGACCATAAGATATGAGTTTCTAAATAGCATGTCCTATTGGGCCGATAGCCAGCTGTATTAAAATCGTGGATTGGGCGCTGTCTTACAGGGACCGATTAAAATAATCAGGTATGCTTCAAGTTAAGCCTATTTGCAGGACACATGTTCAAATATCTGAATTATTTAATAGGTATTGGGGATAGATCCTAACGAGGATCAATGAAAGGTCTCCATTGAAATTGAGGATGCAGGTATCTTCCAAGTACACCTAACCGCACATTGGATTAAAATCCATGAGTGGTACTCGGCTTACATGTTTAGCCAAAATGCCTTAAGCAAAAATCTTTTCCATTTGATATGATGCTGAAGAGTCTAATTTCTGAGAAATATATCACTCAGGAAAGAATTAAAGGTTAAAGATCTTTGACTTTATGTTTAATTGTTTCTATTTTAAGCACAAAGTCGGGGGCTACACCTAATAGGTGCGCCTATTCAGCACACACTATTCAACATTTTCCATGAACTTTATAACCTCATTGCCAACTAACATGAAGCTGGACTTGGATAAGAGATACTCGGACAAAGAGTACTCAGGAGTAATGCACTCAGGAAATCTTCACCATGGAGGATGAGCACTCGACGTCAGCTGTGACTCAACTATAACGGTCTCAGGGGCTACTGTGGAGGCCATGGGCCCTGGGTACCTCATGGAAGGCATTATGGCTACTCGGATAGAGGGCGGTCCGGCCCATACGATTAGAGATAGAGTAATACATGGTTTCATGTCACCTTGCATGCCAAGGAAAAGAATATAGTCCTAGCCGGTTACTCTATGTTCTGATAGGAAAATCCCTTGGTTGAGTCTAACTGGGATTCCTACCTTGTAACCTTGCCTCTTCTGTATATACGGAGAGGCAAGGAGCCCTCTGGGGCACAACCAATCTCACAAGAGAATCAACCTACACCGTGAAAGCAATACACAACAGCTAGAAGTAGGGTACTATCTCACCCCGATGGCCTGAACCAGGATAAATCTCATGTGTCCTTTCGAATCCATTGAGTTTAGGTCTAACGAATAGCCCCATATTCAATATTGCCGATACAAAACATCAACATTCGGATCCAAGTACCATCCTTTGTTTCCAATCTATTTTTAATTGTGTTTGAGTCTGAATTGAATCCTGCGTTCATCGAGTCCGAATAGGTTCTGCTTGTTGTGTTTGCGAGTAAATCTTGCTGCTGCAACTACATGAAAAAAAAGAAAAAGAAAAAAAGATATATCAAAAGAGACAAAAAAAAAAGGAAACTGTCTCGAAAAGGCAGGTTTGTTTCCTATTTTACTTGGCTTATGCTTACTTCTATTCGGACCTTATCTATTTGTACTCGGATAGTTTGTCTCTCTACTCAGTTCTGAATAACCTCAATATCCTCCATGATCAGATTTGAGTAACCTTACTTTAGAAAAAGAGAGAGAGTGTGTAGGGTGAGTTGCCTCTATTTATAGGTTGTGTTTTGTGGCCCCTTAAAAAAACTATTCCTAGTTTTCCTCCTTTCTTTTGGTGGTGCTTTGTGACTTCCTTTGTGTCCAGGCTCGCGTCTCTTGCAAAGTCTAGCCTAGGACCAGCACGGTACCACCGTTGAACAATTTCTTAACTTGCCGTTGTGACTAACGTGGCACTAGTACTTCCTTGTGCATTATTTTCGGCCCTCCTACAGCAGCACATATCCAACTACAGCTTGACAGGTGTTGTTGTTGCCGCACCGATACACTCTTTTCCAGGTTGCCGACTTGTTGGTTACCGTCCCCTCCTATTGAGCTAGGTAAGAACTGGAAAGAGCTTGTGTGAACAGGTTGAAAGTTAGCGCATTGCAGTAGCCACATCCTAATAGCCTTAGGGACTTTGTTCTTTCACTTGTTTCTCTTTTCTTGTCCTTCTAACCATGTTAGGTTCAGGGGATGCCGATGGATATTCACATTCTCCTCGCACAAAAGGAGCCATACAACATTTTGAGCGTCAAGTCAACCTACACATGGAGGGGCTTGATACAGACTTGCGGGTCACTAATGAGAAGCTTGGTCAACTGGAGACCACACAGATTGAAACCAACACCAAGCTTGCTTCATTAGAGATTTTAGTTGCTAGAACCAACACCAGCCTTGCTGCTTTATTGAGACATTTTGATGATCTCAATGCTGCTGACAGAAATCAGCAACAACAGAACAACAACAACAACAATGAAGATGGCCGTGGCGAGGTTTGATGACGAGTATTCTACTGATACTGAACATGATGACTGAGATGCTCGTCTTCACCAATGGTTGCGCCGCAATCGTCAAGGTATGGGCCGACGTGAGGTACACATCAATGATGATGCTTTTGGTAAGATTAAATTTAAGAAACCTCCTTTTGATGGTGCATATAATCCTGATGCATACATTACTTGGAAAATTGCTATTGATCAAAAATTTTCTTGCCATGAATTTCCTGAGAATAAAAGAGTTAGAGCTGCTGCTAGTGAATTCACTAATTTTGCTTCTGTTTGGTGGATAGAGCATGGCAAGAAAAATCCTAATAATATACCACAACCTTGGGATGCTTTGAAACGGGTCATGCGGGCTAGATTTGCTCCTTCTTACTATGCACGTGATCTGTTAAATAAGGTGCAACAATTGAGGCAGGGTGCTAAAAGTGGAGAAGAATATTATCAGGAATTGTAAATGGGTATGCTATGTTGTGATTTAGAGGAAAATAAGGAGGCTGCAATGGATAGATTTTTTGGGTGGTTTAAATCGAGAAATTCGGGACATCCTAGATTAGAAGAACACAATAACATCACTCGTTTGTTTCATCTTGCATCTAAAGCTGAAAGAGAAGTGCAGGGACAACGTGCGAGTGCCAGGACTAATGTTTCTGCAGGTAGAGCTAATTCATGGCATAGTGCCCGACTACTTCCCCAATTAGATGTGCTCCACCACCTTCTTCCTCCCCGAGTCGTGCAGCACCATCTATAGCCCACAACAGCAGCAAGCCACGTGTTCTTCCTGCTAATTCAGCAAGTCGGGCACTCGCAGCGACTAGGGCTGTGCCCACCGAGAGTACTTCTTCTGTTGCATCTGCAAGGAGAACTAGAGATATTCAATGTCACCAATGCAAGGGATTTGGGCATGTGCAGCGTGACTGTCCAAGCAAGCATGCTTCGATTGTTAAAGAGGACGGTGAGTACTCATCTGCTAGTGATTTCGATGAGGATACATGTGCTCTTGCAGCTGACCATGCAGGTACTGATGGAGAACAAGAAGAGCATATTGGTGCTGAGGATGTGAACCATTATTAGAGTCTCAGAGTCTCATTGTGCAGCACATGCTGAGTGCATAGATGGAGAAAGCGGAGCAAAATCAGTGGCACACGCCATTCCAAACGAAGTGTGTCGTCAAAGAGCATTCTTGCCGCATGATCATTGATGGAGGTAGCTGCAACAACTTGGCCAGTAGCAACATGGTGGAGAAGCTTGCTCTTAGCACCAAACCGCACCCACATCCATATTACATCTAGTAGCTTAATAACAGTGGTAAGGCAAAGGTAACTAGACTGGTGCGAATTAATTTTGCTATTGGATCATATCATGACATTGTTGAATGTGATGTGTGCCTATGCAAGCATGCGATATTTTGCTCGGTAGACCATGGAATTTTGATAGAGATTTAATGCATCATGGTAGATCAAATTAGTATTCTTTTCTACACCATGATAAGAAAATTGTGCTACATCCTATGTCTCCTAAAGTATTGTGAAAGATGATGTTGCTAGAGCTAGCAAACTTAAATCTCAGGAGCATGCTAAAAGTGAGAACCAAATTGTTGCAAAGGAACTTGTAAAGCATGATAAGAAACAAAATAATTCTGTTTTCGACAAGAAAAATGAGATAGCATTGAAAGAAATATGCTTGCTTGCCACCAGATCTGATATTAATGAACTGATTGGTTCCACTTCTGGTTGCTATGCATTGGTGTGCAAGGATGCATTGATTTCACTTCATGATATGCGGCATTCTTTGCTTCTTGCGTGGCTAACGTTTTGCAGGAGTTTGTTGATGTTTTTCCATGTGAGATACCACCAGGGCTGCCACCAGTTCGAGGGATTGAGCACCAGATTGATCTCATCGTCGGTGCTTCCTTGCCAAACCGTGCGCCATACAGGACAAATCCGAAGAAAATTAAGGAGATTTAGCGCCAAGTGCAGGAACTTCTCGACAAAGGTTATGTGCATGAGTCTCTTAGTCCTTGTGCTGTTCCGGTTATTTTAGTACCTAAGAAAGATGGAACATGGCGTATGTGTGTGGACTGTAGAGCGATTAATAATATCACCATTCGATATCGTCATCCTATTCCACGCTTAGATGATATGCTTGATGAATTGAGTGGTGTTGTTATATTTTTGAAAGTTGATTTGCGTAGTGGGTACCACCAAATTAGTATAAATTGGGAGATGAATGTAAAGCTGCTTTCAAAACTAAGTTCGGTTTATATGAGTGGTTAGTTATGCCTTTTGGGTTAACTAATGCACCTAGCACTTTCATGTGATTAATGAACGAGGTTTTGCGTGCTTTCATTGGAAAATTTGTGGTGATATATTTTGATGATATATTGATTTACAGCAAGTCTATGGATGAGCATATTGATCACTTACATGCTGTTTTTAATGCTCTATGTGATGCATGTTGATTTGGTAACCTTGAGAAGTGCACCTTTTGCACAGATCAAGTTCCTTTTCTTGGCTATGTTGTTACTCCACAGGAAATTATAGTTGATCAAGCCAAAGGTGGAAGCTATACAAGGATGGCCTGTCCCAAAAATTATCACACAAATGCAGAGTTTCTTAGGTCTTGCTAGATTCTATTGCCGCTTTGTGAAGGATTTTATCACCATTGCTGCACCATTGAATGAGCTTACAAAGAAGGGAGTGCCCTTTAATTAGGGCAATGCGCAAGTGAACGCCTTCAACATGCTAAAAGATAAGTTAACACATGCACCTTTCCTCCAACTTCCTGATTTTAATAAGACTTTTGAGCTTTAATGTGATGCTAGCGGAATTGGTTTGTGTGGTGTTTTGCTACAAGAAGGAAAACCAATTACATACTTTAGTGAAAAATTGAGTGGGCCTATTCTGAATTATTCTACCTATGACAAGGAATTACATGCTCTTGTAAGAACTTTAGAAACATGGCAGCATTATTTGTGGCCCAAAGAATTTGTCATACATTCTGATCATGAATCTTTAAAGCACATACTAGTCAAGGGAAATTGAATCGTAGACATGCAAAGTGGGTTGAATTTATTGAATCTTTTCCTTATGTTATCAAACACAAGAAAGGGAAGAAGAATGTTATTACTGATGCTTTGTCTAGGAGATATACTTTGTTGACACAACTTGATTACAAAATCTTTGGATTAGAAATAATTAAAGACCAATATGTGCATGATGTTGATTTTAAGAATGTATTGCTGCAATGTAAGGATGGAAAGACATGGAATAAATTTGTCCTCAACAATGGATTTGTATTTAGAGCTAACAAGCTATGCATTCTAACTAGCTCCATTCGCTTGTTGTTGTTGCAGGAAGTGCATGGAGGTGGGCTGGTGGGGCATTTTGGAGCGAAGAAGACGGAGGACATACTTGCTGGCCACTTCTTTTGGCCAAAGATGAGACGGCATGTGGAGAGATTTGTTTCTCGCTGCACAATATGTCAAAAGGCTAAGTCAAAACTGAATCCTCACAGTTTGCATATGCCTCTTCCTGTTCCTAGCATGCCTTGGGAAGATATTTCTATGGAGTTCGTGTTGTGTTTGCCTAGGACTAGGAAGGGATGAGATAGTATTTTTGTTGTTGTGGATAGATTTTCTAAAATGTCACATTTCATATCTTGCCATAAAATTGATGATGCTACTCATATTGCTGATTTGTTCTTTCGGGAGATTGTTCATTTGTATGGTGTGACTAATACAATTGTTTCTGATTGTGACACTAAATTTCTTAGCTACTTTTGGAGAACATTATGGGCTAAATTGGGGACTAAGCTGTTATTTTCTACCACTTTCATCCCCAAACTGATGGTTAAACTGAAGTTGGGAATAGAACTTTGTCTACAATGTTGTGGAGGCCATGGGCCCCGGGTACCTCACCACCAGCATGTGGGCCACTCGGATAGAGGATGGGCCGAATCATGTATTTAGAGATAAGATAGCACCCAGCAGGCTTTGCCTTGTACAATAAGGAAAACATAGTCTTAGTCAGATAAGTTTCTATCTCTAAGAAGGAAATCCCTTGGCTGTATCCGGCTGGGATCCTTATCCTGTACCTCTACCCCCTAGTATATAAGGGGAGGCAGGGCGCCCCTCAAGGGGCACGAGATCACAAGATCATCGATCGACAAACACCTCAGAGGAATAACATCACAACTGAACATAGGGTATTACCTCACATCGAAGGCCCGAACCAGTATAAATCTCTCTGTGTTCCTCTGCAATCCATTGAGTTTCCCCGTGCCGAGTAGCCCTATAGTTTTATTGCCGATGTAAAACATCGACAGTTGGTGCGCCAGGTAGGGGCATCCGGCGAGTTTCTTCATCAACAAATTCGATGGATCCAACAAGCGGAGTCGACGGCAACAAGTTCTCCCCTAGAGACACAATTTCCTTCAGAAGCCTCGACTTCGTTGCTGACCAAATCGGCAACCTCACCTTGGCCGAAGCAGATCCAATCTAGCCGACCGAGGAACCAGCCGACGTTGTGCCAGTCGGCCCACAGGATGCCGCGATCTCCTTCAACGATCTACTGCGGCAGTCCTTCACTTTGCCGAGTATTGGGACTACTCTTTCCTTCGGTGTCCGACTTGCGCTAGGCCTTGAGCCAGCTCAGGTTGGGCCAAGAAGGAGGGAGATCGTCAATCTCCCGCACGGATTCGGTGATGCTGCAAATCTACATCCCGCGCAACAGACCCGATCTCCTGCCATTCAGTTTGGACATGGCCAAGTGCCGTTTCAGATTGGATCTAGAGAGGTTGGTGTCGTTCTTACTCCGATAAACTACTCGGAGTCTGACTCCAAGTCAGATAATGGTTCGAATGCTAGTTCGGACTCCAGTCTGGCGAGTTTCCTCCTCCCCCGCGAGATCTTTATGGCTTCAACACCACCACCCAAGGTGCGCCGACTACAAGAGGAGCAACAGGAGGAGGTGCGCCGACTACGACAACAGGAGGAGGCTAACCGCGAGGCTTGCAATGACGGGCTACGCAAGGCTGGGCGAGTAGCTCAGTAGCAAATTCTCCAGACTAAAGTCGGCGATCACGACGTCTTCATCATGCCACAACAGAATGTTGTGGCCGTTGCAACCTTGCTGGACACGCTCCAGCTCAGGCCTGATCACCAGGCTACCCCAACTATCGCCAAGATCAAGACGATGATCACGGCTACTGCCTGCCAGCAACAACAACAGTAGTCGAGCGACACCATAGTACCGACTAATCGGTCGAGATCTCCAGCAGCGGGCTCATCTACATCAGCACGGCATCGGACATTCGGCTCATGTCGGCCACACGAGGAGTCCAGGCAAACGTCACTCGGCAATGACAATCGGCAGCGTCACCAGTATGACCGCCGGCCCAACCGAGATCTCCGAGAACGCCTACAACACGACCTCCACCACACCATCAACGCTCGGTGCCACGAACGACACGAAAACGAGCGCCGCTGACTGGAGGATGAAAATGAGCGCTTCGGTCTCCATCACGAGTGGTTTAACCGCCGTGGTCGAAGCCCGAGCCCTCACGAAGACGAAGGCATTCCAGCTTTCACTCGGGAGCTATAGGGCGTCGACTGGCTGACTGGCTTTAAGCCCACAGGAATTGAAAAGTATGACGGCAAAACAAATCCCGAGTCCTGGCTCACCGTATATACCCAAGCAGTTTGAGCTGCTGGGGGCGACAACAAAGCCATGGCTAACTACCTCCTAGTTACGCTAGCCGACTCGGCGAGGACATGGCTGACAGGGCTCCCGAGGCGGTCGATCGGTTCCTGGGGAGAACTCAGGGAGCGGTTCATCGCCAATTTTCAAGGAACCTACAAGAGGCCATCTTCTGAGCACGATTTGTATCAACTACACCAGAAGAAGAATGAGTCTCTACAAGAATTTATTAAGAGATTCTCCGAGAAGCGCAACAAGATCCCAGTGATCCGCGACGAGGCCATCATCGCCGCCTTCCGCAGGGAGTAAAGGACGCCCCGTTCATCGTGAAATTCACTCGGAAGCCACCACCCTCTGTCCGGGCTCTTTTCGACATGGCCAATAAATACGTTGACTCGGCTGAAGCGGTCGCAGAGGCCCTCGACGAGAAGAAGGAGTCCCAACAGAAAGACCAGAAGGCGAAAGTTGACAATGAGCCGTCTCAAAACAAGTCTGGCAGCCGCAAGCGGAAATCGGACAACGAGGTGGCCAACATGGAGCGCACTCGGTCGCGGCCCCAGCAGAATAATGACTACCAGAAGGTCATGAGCGGGCCATGCCCCTTCCACCCCAAGGGCAAGCATGCGGCCAAAGACTGCTACATGCTTAAGAAGTTTGCCTCTGAGCAGGCTTCATCATCTAGCGCCGACAAGGACAAAGACAAGCCAGATCAGGGTCCGGTTGATGATTTTCAAGATCCCCAAGCTGAGCTCAATCACATTTTTGGAGGGCCGCTCGCGTACGAGTCCAGGCACAAACAGAAGCTATCAGCGCACGACATCAACACAATCTCCACGACGGACACCCCCTAGTACCAGCGCTGGTCAGAGATGGCCATCACCTTCAACCACGCATATCACCTATCACAGCCCTAGATTTAATCTCAGGTAATTGGTGTATGCCCAACTGTCATTAGAGTGCACAATTTAGTTTTTGCTTTGTCACTTCATGTAAATTAAAGTTGCTTTATTTAAACCCTAAATCGGCAAAAACAAAACATTATCAAAATGTGCATCAAATTGAACAGAAGTGTATATGGGAGATAATTTATGCAAATACTAGATTATTTATCATGAACTAATATAATTTCTCCAGAATTTAATTCAATAGTTTGGACCCATTAAATATTCCAACAAATTTCAGCCAGTGTCCTTTTCTTTGACGTATGCATTTGTATAGTCTAAGGATTTTCTAAGAATGATTGGTTGCACATAAAATCATAGAAGAATTCCTGTAAACACTATCACACAAAATTGATCCACTGTAAATTTTACATGATTTTATCACTTCAATAAATACTTCAATAAAATCTCTCAAATCAGCTAGACTAGGGAGCTAGCTAAAAATGAATAGATATATTTCTAAAATTCACCAAATGAAAATGATGACTAATTAGACAGAGCCCTTTTTCCAAAGTGTGTGCCAACATGAACCATACCACCAGTAATTTTGGCTCAATTTAATTCCCAAAGAAGTCACATAAAATAATAGGAGCAAAGCCCTAGGGACATAAATTACACTGCAGAAAAACTGGATCATTCTGCCTACTTTGCAAATTCACCAAAGATAAACCAGAACACTTCTAGCAATGAAATTTTGTCAGCAGGTTAATCACAGCCTCCTCTATCTCCAGTAATGTTCACCAAATTTTATCAATTCAATAAGTGTCCCAAACAAATATTTTGGTTTCAGCAAGGCAGAGAACATTTTCCCTGCAGACAGTCTATTTGACATTTTTTCCAGAATTAATCCATCAATCACCTTCTCACCAAAATTTACCAGAACCTGGATTAGATTGTGAGCTAATTACAGTAAAAATTTCAGTACAATATTCACAAAGATTGAACATAAAATAATAGGACAAAGCTCACTGACTCAGACTAGTGCACAGCAGAAACTGCTTTTTGGCCGAACTTTGCCATTTTCTCCAGAGAAATCCACAAGTCCCACAACTCTGAATTTTGGCACAGAGCTAGCCAATACCACGTACTGCCCACAGTAATTTTCCCATAATTTATGCTCCTCATTAACCTAGTGAAACAGTGATACAAAGACTGCATGTTGGACAGCTCACAAGACTTAGTCTCTAGATAATTCTCCTCTCTTTTGTCACTTCCATGTGGGACCCACAAGACCCTGGCCCACTTGTAAGCCTCACTGCAGCATGGGACAGAGTATTTCACCCAAAATCCTAACCATCCTCCTCATTGCTTCCTAGGATTTCACTTCAAGGGCCCACAAGTCATAGTCACAATCTAGCCAAAAATGTGTAGAACATTGTTTCCTTACATGTGGGACCCACCCTAGGCACTGTAGAGCTGGAGCCACCTCAATTTGCATGAGACAACGTGTCAGCACCTCCTTTCTCTCCCTCACTCAGTACACAGAGCAGCCTAGGCAAGCACACCTCTGGGAAGCCTCGACCATTTCGCTCCAAATCTCGCCAGCAGTGCCTCTCTCCCATCCTCTTCACGTTCCTACCGAGAAAACCCAGAAAACCCCCGAAGATCACCGCCGGCAAGTCCACCTTCTCCTCTACCAAAGGTGTTCGGTTGAGCCTGAGCTAGATCCGGTGAGTTCCATCCCTTCTTGACCCCGGGAACGTGATCTACAAGTTTTAATTGTTCCATTTTTGTACTTGGCCGCCCTAGGATCGCTGGCCGAAGTTGCTGTGCCACTGCCATCCCTGCTCTTTGTGTTGCCGAACTGCCGCCGCTCGGGTTGTCGCTGTTCTGGCAAGCTCCGGCGATCCCAGCCCGAAGCACCACGCCTCTAGTGTCGCCTCAATATCAGGACCCCAAAGCCCAAAGGAATCGGACTGCGAAGCCCCGAGCGAGGAGATCGGCCGTCATCTTCTTCCTCTCTGGCCGTCCATCTCCGCCGTCGATTTGTCCTCTCTGGTTAGCCTCCATTCGATTCCTCGTTTAGACACCATCTCTAGGAGACCTCTAACACGATGGACATCTTTCCTTGGGAGCTTGGCAAACGAATCAAGCCGCCACCATCGTCCAAAAGATTTCCACCGCCGCTGGACTACTTTCTCTCTCACCGCCGACGTCCAAGCACGGTCAGCCTCAGCAAGACCTTCGGTGAGCCTCCTAGTACCAAGTGGACGCCTATGCATGTATTAGTTTGCTTTGAATCAAGCCGTAGCTCTATCGGCCTCGGCATCCCAAGACACTCCACCGCTCACGTCGCCACTACGCCTAGCTCCGGCCACCGCCAGCGATGAGAAGACCACCCACAGCTTCGCCCTAAACCCCTCCATCTTTTCTCTGTTGGACGTGACACCAGCCACGCCGCTATTCGCCGCCGGCGGCCCAGTCTACCTGCACCTCCCCTGCTCTGTCTCGCTGGTAGGTGGGCCCGGGCTGGAAGGGAAATAAGAAAAGAAGAAGAATTAGAAAAGTAATCAAGGGAATTATTTTCCAACAGAAAAATAGTTAAACTTTGTAAATCCATAACTTTGCCATTTTAACTCCTTTTTGAGTGAAACCAATTTTGTTAGTTCTATAAATTTGTAAAATTTAATATTGTGAAATAAAATATGACCACTTCTGTACAGAAAATATCTATAAAATAATATGAAGCTATAATAACTTATTTTGTGCCCAGAAATTTGGAATATTTCTATAAAATCCATTATAACTCCTTTTGAGGTGAACCAAATTTCTTTGGATTCATAAAAATGTTCTCTTTAATGTTATAAAATAAAAAGTGAGGACTTATGTGTAGGATTTTTCTCTAAAAATGAAAATACCTTTTATATACCTCTTTATAACCAAGAAGTTTATAAATTATTTCTAGAAAATTCATCCTAACTGCTAAAAATATAAAACCACTCTTGTTTAACTCAGAAAATTGTAACCTTCGCTGTAGATAAATGGTTTTTGACAAAACTACCTCCCAAAATAGGCCTAAGTGATTTCTAACTTTTCTTTTTGATAAACTTGTAAAATTCACAACTAAATCAATTTAAATCAAAATCCAGTGAACCTAATTTTGTTGGAACTAGTAGGTTATGCTCTTTTATATAAAAATACATGCCTTCTTGAAATCTTAATTGAACATGTCAACCAAATATTAATAACTTAAAGTTACAATATAAATAATTACAACACTGCCATTTTCAGCCTTTTCATCTTGTTATTTTTGTAACTCATAAACCGTAAAAGATTTTGAGGTGATTCTTTCACTAAAATTCACTTTAGAATGTGGTCTACCTACTGTATTTATCTCAGTATTTATTGATCATTTTTACATAAGCATATTTAATTGATTCTTATTTGCATATCCACTTTTTATCGGTAGATTCAGACAATTTGGAGTACATGGAGCAAGAACCAGAAGTTGAGTGTGAACCATCGCAGCAGCAAGGCAAGCATCTAAGCATATTGGATCCATATTTTCAATAAATTTATTTGTTTGCGAAAGCAATATCTATATGCATGTTACGGTCTATTTAAAATGGGAAAACGGGTAGAGTCAATATTGTCCAATTGTATGCATTTCTATTCCTTGGTTGTTGATTCCATGTTTATACCTTGTCACCCCTGGTTAAGGACTTTGGGATACTTTTATTTTACCGAATGCTTAGCCATGCTTATTTCTAGACTTAGAAAAATCCGATAGATGGAGCTATCGGTGCAAAAGTAGTTTAATACGAATGGATGGGTTAAAATCTGAAAATAATAACTTCTGATTTATAATTAAGAATATGGTTGACTTGGACGGATGATAGGGTGATGATGGGATGGTGTTTCCCCAATGCACGTAGCTCCGTCTGGGTCGTTAAGGTCTAAACATGTTGACGTCTATTCATGCACCTTACGTACTTCCACACGTCGGGAATGGGACGGCTTAACTCAGTAGCATGGGAGGCTGTGGCCATCTACGCCCGTCCGTTAGTCATGAGGAAGGGTATTCCTTTGGAGGACCTCGAGCGCGCCTTGTTAAGGACGGAGGTGCCTCCCACGACGATGAGCCCGCCTTAGTCACCCTGTGTGTGGGACTAAGTCATCGGGGGCCCAGACGTGGTTTAGGTGGTTGAGGCTAAGCATGGGAAAGGTTCTGTTGTGACCTCTAGTCCGCACTCAATGTGTAGAGTGTGGGTACGGACTGGTACGGATCAAACTAGAGTGTAGCCGTTTGGCTTCTATCACATCATGTGGGTAAAGATGTACACCTCTGATCAGAGTAAGAACTATTTGAATAGCCATGTCCACGGTTACGGATGATCGCTTGATGGGTTCCTCACTCATGTTAGCATCAAACTTGAGATATGTGGTTATGGGATTATGTGGTTATTTCATGACTTAGGGTAGTCATGGATGGATGGGCCTATAGAAGAGGCCTTAATGTTAAATATGGCTTGGTTTTAGCCATGAAAGATGGTATGCTTGTGTAGCATAATTATTTGGGCAATGGTGGCCCATTGTTGATGTTAGAGCATGGGATTGTGCTCATTTTTACTTCCATTTCAGAACTATAAGCTTGCTGTCCTAAATTTTCAGATTGAGCTATTTCAAAATTGCTTATGTTTTAAATGTATTACCTGCTCAATAAAATCAGCTTTATGCAAAATCAGATCAACATAGCCATACTCCTTGATGTAGAGACTAGCATTACTTCTTTGTTCTATTATTATTGTATAAGTCTAGCTGAGTACTTGTTGTACTCACGCTGCATATCTTTCAGGTGAGGATATCGACGACACTGATGTGGTCTACTATTATCCCGCGGAGGGTGGCGAGGATAATATGTAGTTGAAGTTATGCTCTATCCCCAGTCGGTTGCCCTGTGGTTTGGTATGGCACCACTAGTTTTATCTTTTATGTTTATATTTTCTGCTGTTATCTTTTGGGTTACTTTGTGATGAATTAGGGTGTGAGCCCTCTATGTAATATATATAACCCTGCTGCTCGTTTATTCATATTTAGAGTACTTGTGATGTTTATCAATTGCTTGCGATGAAAGTGTGAGGCTACTCGCTTTCCTGGGGACTAGCTGAACATGAGTATGAATTTAGAAATGATGAGATGCATGGATGTTGGTTCAACCATAGACCATGTCCCCAGAAGTGTGTATCGTGTTTGGTCGCCACCTTCGTGTGGTTTGACGGGCACACTTCGCCGTTTCGGACTGGTGAATCAACTCTCCAAATATCTCTTTATTTCTGAATTCGGCGCATTGGAATTGTATTGTGATTGGGTAAATATTATGGCAAGGCTGCGATGAGGATGGATGGTTACTGTACTTAATTGGTTTTTATTTGAGCTCCCATCCATCTAGATATTTCACGTTGTCATAATAATTACTCTCCATAATGCACTTCCGGGGTGCCCACATCACCCAGATCGGGTTTCCCACCCAGGACACTATCCACTCGTCCTGGACCCAATCGTCAGAAATATCAGGCTGAAGAAAACCCTCATCGACAGAGGCAGCGCACTCAATATCTTATTCACCAAGACTTTGGACGAGATGAGGATTCCTCGTTCAGAATTACGGCCGAGCACTGCACCCTTCCACGGGATAATTCCTGGCCTATCATCAACTCCACTCGGGCAGATCACATTGCCAGTAACCTTCAGCACACGGGATAACTTCCGCACGGAAAACGTCTACTTCGAGGTCGCCGACTTCGAGACCGCGTACCACGCGATACTCGGACAACCGGCACTCGCCAAATTCATGGTGATACCACACTACACATATATGGTGCTCAAGATGCCAGGGCTAGCAAGAGTCCTCTCCCTACGCAGCGATGTCAAGCAAGCCTTCACCTACGATAAGGAGAGCTGCGAATTGGCTCAATCACAAGAGGCGGCAGTCGGGCACAACAGCATCCGGCAAGCCGCCACAACTGAAGTCAAGCAAGATGAAGTTCCGGCAAAAAAGGTGGTGAAGTCGGGAATTTCAGCGGACTTTGACATGAAGAAGATCCCCCTAGACCCTTCCGACCCCTCCAAGACTGCCCTAGTTGGGACCGGACTCGACCCCAAATAGGGAGACGCACTCGTCACCTTCCTCCAAGCCAACAAGGATATATTTGCGTGGAAACTGTCCGACCTGCCGGGCGTACCAAGGGAGGTGATCGAGCACGCCCTCAATGTGAAGATAGACGCCAAGCCAGTCAAGCAACGGCTACGGCGCTTCGCTCAAGACCGCAAGGATGCTATTCTGGAGGAGATCACCAAGCTCCTCGCAGCCGGGTTCATCAAGGAGGTCTATCACCCGGATTAGCTGGCAAACCCAGTTCTGGTCCGGAAGAAAAACGGTAAATGGCGCATGTGCGTCGACTACACCGATCTCAACAAGGCATGCCCCAAGGACCCATTTGGTCTTCCCAGGATAGATCAGGTGGTAGATTCCACGGCCGGGTGCAACCTACTCAGCTTTCTCGACTGCTACTCGGGATACCATCAAATCAGCTTGAGGGAGGAAGACTGCTTAAAGACATCTTTCATCACGCCGTTTGGAGCATACTGCTACATCACAATGCCGTTCGGTTTGAAAAATACTGGAGCAACCTATCAATGGGCAATTCAGCGGTGTCTGCACACTCAAATCGGGCGCAACGTGGAGGCCTACGTCGACGACGTGGTGATCAAGACCAAGTCCAAAGAAGACCTCATCGCTGACCTGGAAGAAACCTTCCAAAATCTTCGACGATTCAAGATGAAGTTGAACCCAGAAAAGTACGCCTTCGGAGTGCCATCCGGCAAGTTACTCGGCTTCATCGTCTCACATCATGGCATCGAGGCAAACCCGGAGAAAGTCAACGCCATAATGAACATGGCTCCCCCGACTCACTAGAAGGACGTCCCGAAGCTGATAGGCTGCATGGCGGCACTCAACCAATTTATTTCCCGACTGGGCGAACAGGGTATGCCCTTCTTCAAGCTACTCAAAAAGGCAGACAATTTCCAATGGATTCCGGATGCCCAACAAGTCTTCGAAGACTTCAAACAATTTCTCACATCACCTCCCGTGCTGGCATCACCTATGCCCCAAGAACCGCTAATACTATATCTGGCGGCAACCAATCAGGTAGTCAGCACGGTGCTGGTGGTCGAGCGATACAAATAGGGTCACATCCAGAAAATACATCGGCTAGTTTACTTTGTCAACGAGGTCCTCGCCGACTCGAAGGTGAGATATCCGCAGGTCCAGAAGCTGCTATATGGCCTACTCATCACAGTCCGGAAGCTGGTGCACTATTTCCATGCACATCAAGTCACGGTGGTTACATCGTTTCCACTCGGGGATGTCCTTCATAATCGCGAGGCCACCGACGGAATCGCTAAATGGGCACTTGAGTTGATGGCCTTCGACATCACCTTTCCGCCACGGACAGCAATTAAATCACAAGCTCTAGCCAACTTCGTGGCCGAGTGGACAGAAGTTCAACTGCCTACATCAACAGCGAAGCTAGAGTACTGGACAATGTACTTCGACGGTTCCCTACGGATCGGCGGCGCCAGGGCTGGAGTTATATTGACATCCCCCACCAGCGAAAAACTCAAGTACGTTTTACAAATCCACATCCCGGCTTCCCACAATGTCGCCGAGTACGAGGCACTTATCCACGGGCTCCGGATTGCTATATCACTCGGCATACGTCGACTGGTTGTGCGTGGGGATTCTCAACTCGTGGTAAACCAAGTCATAAAAGACTGGACTTGTCTCGATGATACCATGGCGGCATACTGTCAGGAGGTCCGCAAGCTAGAAAACAAGTTCGACGGGCTGGAGATAACACATGTCCTACCCCAATACAACGACGCGGTAGATGAATTGGCAAATATGGGATCCAAGCGAGAGGCGGTCCCGACAGGGATCTTTGTCAAGCAACTTATGGAGCCATTAGTCAAGAAGAAACCGGCACTGGACCAGTCGGGAGGCGAACCTACCCCGGCTATAGACAAGGTGCTGCACATATGTCAAGACTGGCGGACTCCTGTTATCAAATTTCTCCTGGATGACGAACTCCCAGAAGATCACAGTCAAGCCGAGTAGATCAAGCGTCGAAGCAAAAGCTTCCTACTAGTCGGAGAAGACCTGTACCGAAGGGGCGCATCCAGTGTCTTCATGCGTTGCGTCACCACCGAGGAGGGCAAGTAGATCCTGTAGTCGACCCACTTGGGCATATGTGGCAACCATGCTGCATCCAGGACGTTAGTCGGAAAGGCCTACCGCCAGGGATTTTTCTGGCCCACAGTAGTAACAGACGCAAAAGAAATTGTTCGCAAATGCAAGGGTTGCCAGTTCTACACAAGACAAACAAATCTCCTAGCCCAAGAACTCCAAACTATCCCTATTTCTTGGCCATTCGTAGTATGGGGGCTCGACATGGTCGGGCCTTTCAAGAAAGCGCTAGGAGGGTTCACACATCTATTCGTCGCAGTGGATAAATTCACCAAGTGGATTGAGACAAAACCCGTTGCAACTATAACAGCGGCACGAGCAAAGGACTTCATCATGAGTATACTACACAGATTTGGGGTTCCTAACCGCATCATCACCGACAACGGTACTCAGTTCACGGGCGGCGTATTCCAACACTTCTGTGAAGATCTCGGCATCAAGATCTGCTATGCATCGGTGGCACACCCGCGGAGCAACGGGCAGGTCAAACGAGCCAACGGTATGGTCATACAAGGCATCAAGGCTAGGATATTCGACCGACTACAACCATACGCGGGCCGGTGGGTACAAGAACTCCCATCTGTTCTCTGGTCGCTCAGAACCACGGTTAGTCGGGCAACAGGGCAATCCCCTTACTTTCTGGTCTATAGTGCTGAGGCTATGTTACCGACAAAGTTACAGTTCGGCTCTCCACGAGTCCAGGCTTACTCAGAAGACGTCTCAAACAATACCTGATTGGTTGAGCTAGATCAGTTGGAAGAAGCAAGGGACATCGCGACAATCCAGTCGGCAAGGTATCTTCAAGGCCTGCGTCGCTACCACAATCGCAATGTCCGTGGCTGCGCCTTTTTGGTCGGGGATCTCGTCTTGAGGAAAATACAAACCACCAAAGACAGGCACAAATTATCCCCAATCTAGGAAGGGCCGTTCATTATAGCCGAGGTCACGCGGCCAAGCGCCTACCGACTAAAGACCGAAGACGGTGCCCTTGTCAGCAACTCATGGAATATAGAACAGCTACGTCCTTTCTATACTTGAGCTTTATAATTTCTCATGTGTATAGTTTCTGACTCACTATGCTGCTTTTATCAACCGAGTAGTGAGTCGGGGGTTGCAGGTATATATTTGTTTTGTCAATAATATACGAGCTTGTCTTACTCCAGTTATGAAGCCTTACTACGACTCACGTTTGCCCAAGTACAATTTCTTACATTGAGCGATTTTATTAAGTTCTGACAGACTAACTCGGCGTAGACTACACAGTCAAGTAAAGCTAATGACAACTGAGTAATAATTCAAAGCTTGGTGGCATTACACATATATTTACACATGTTTTCCACAAAAGTTTATACATACCGACTACATGATATGTTGCTCTTATAGACCTAGGTCTCGGGTGATTGTCTCAGCAGTCAGCCTCGCCTGTGCTATCAGCTCCAGCACCTCCTCGGGCGTCGTCTCCACGGCAAACCCCTCCCCGATGGCTTAAATGTCTGCCCTCGGGTAGATCGATTTGGTCATCGCCAAGGTCTGGGCCACGCCAGCAATGACATGCTCATCCGAGTACCTCTTCGGGGCACTCGGTGCATCCTCAAGACGCTATTTGGCTGCAGCTTGTTCCCACAGGGCGGGGATCCATCAGATCAAGGAACCCTTTCACAGACCCGACGAGGGCCTCCCATGATTCCCTGATAACCCTTATCTCCTCTGCATAAAACCGATATTGGGCCTGGGCATTGGCTCTGAGGTCTGCCCGGGTCCACCGACAAGTAAACTTGTTAGGCGCGGCTGCAGATGGAATGATTAAAGGATTGGTTAAGCTCGTTATCGAGGTGGAGACTCACTCGCATAGTCGGCCTCCCACTTGGCCACGGTCTTCTCCAGTCTAGCCTTTTCTTCGCCGAGCTTGATGGTGGCCTCTTTTAACTCGGTCTTCTCCCGTACGAGCTCGGCGTTGGCCTTTGTCAAGTCGGCCTTGTCCTTCTCGAGCTCGGCCTTGGCTTCCTCGGCCTCCTTCAGCTGGGCTTGCCTCTCTGTTCGGGTCTTTAACTCGGCTTCGAGGGCTGCACAACAGATTAGTCAAGAACTCAACCTTACAGCCATGACACAACTGGGCAGTCGGGAACAACGCAGCTGGAGAAATACATCAATGGTTCAGTCGGGAAGATGCATTCGGGGGATTTACCTCTAATCTTCCCGGCTTGGGCCCAAGTTTCATCCCTGAGCTGGGTGGCGGCATCCTTCAGCCAGGCTTCCCTCCCCGTGTGGCGCTCCTCCATCTCGGCCTTCAACACTCGGAGCTGCTCTAATTCCATGAGATGGGGGGGCCATTTCGACCAGGATCCCGATCATCTCCTCGTTACGATCAACAAGCTTCTGCTCAGGGAGAAAACATGTCAAGAACGGGGTCAGATGTCAGAACAAGAAAACCACCAAGACTCCATCGCAAGAATCATACCCGAACCCCCTCGGACCCAGCAATGGCAGCGTGGAGAAAGCTTTCACGTTCCCTTCTTGCCACGACCTCGTTGAGCTTGAACCTCCTCGCGGTCCCATCTGGCGCCGTCTAGGTGAACGTCCGGGGGAACTTACGCGGTGGAGCTTCAATCCGAGGAAGGTTCGGGATCTCTGGCACCGACGACGACGACGACCATGACGGCGACGGGGTCCTGGCCCCCTCGCCGGCATCCCCTGCGGCCTCGAGGGTCGACTCGGGGGCACCAGCAACGGCCTCGACAGCGGGTGTCGACTCAAGGGCTGGGGCAGCAACCTCAGTAACCGCCCCTTGGTTGGGTGGCTCCAGCGACCCACAGTTGGGGCCACCTCAATCTCCGCAACTAGGCTGGTCACCGGCTCAGCGGGTGTGCTCGCTGGCGCAGGCTCGGCTGGGGCGGGCTCTTCAAGGGGAGCAGTCGGAGCGGTCTCCTTGAGATCGATATCGGCACGCTTCCTGCATGGCAAAATAGACATCAAAATACTACTGCAACAGACAAGAATCTCAGAAGATCCGGAGCAGTTTACCTCTTGGAGAACTTGAGTTTCCCGCCGGGCGATCCGGGTCCCGGCGGAGTGCTACGCCCGATTGTTGGCCTGGTCGGCGAAGTAGTTGATGGCGGCGCAGCAACTGGAGGCGGCCCTGCGGGTGGCGTGGCCGACTCAGGCAACTCTGTGCTTGGCGGTGCTCACTTGGATCGTCTACTCGGCGGTGCTTTTGTCGGGCTCAACAATATCGAGCTTGGCCATACTGGTCCCAACCTGGGACTCGATCGCCTGGGCGTCGCGGCGGCGGTGTCCTTTATCTTCAGGCCTCCTACCACGACACGCGGCGTCATGGCCCCCTCGTCTCGATATAGAACAGGCTTTTTCCCCGCTCTCTTGGAGTCGGGTTGGGCAGCAGCAGGGCTCCTCGGCCTTTTCTTCGACTTAACGGCCGACAACGGGCGGGAGTCTTCATCGAACTCCTCGCATTCCTACAGAAGATTCAATAACATATATTGCATAATGCTGGGCAATTGCAGATACACAGGTATTCGTCAAAGAAGAAGGACAAAGATTACCTTGGGGTGGGGCCGAATGAAGCTGAAAGCCACGATCCGGCGTTTATCGTCCTCGGTCTCGATCACCCCCTTGGAGAAGTAACCAAACAGGGTCTCGGTCGCCTTGAGCTTATCGGCCGACTTGTGGATTACTCGGTCAGGATCATATTTGCCCTTAAAATCCCAGCCGAACGAGCCCCTCAGCTTCAGCGGCTGGATGCGCCGAGTCAGGAAACGCTGGGCTACCCAAGGCCCAATCAGGCCAGCTTCCTTAAGCTTTTCTAACTTCTCCAACAATTGATGCACCTGGCCCATCTCCTCAAAGGTTGGATCTGCTGACTAATTTGGTAAAACTACCGGTGAATGGACGCAAGGAAGGAGCCAGATCTATGCAATAGAACCACTCCTTGTGCCAGCCTTTCAAGGAAGATTTCAAGGGGAGATCAAGATATGTTTTCTTCCCATCACTCCTTAGCTGGAGACCAGCCCCCCAATCACACTGATATTACTCTTGGAGGGCTGGGGTTTGATGTGGAACAGATGCCAAAAGAAATTAAGATGGGGCTCCACACCCAAAAAGCACTCGCAGAGAGTAACAAATATCGAGATTTGAAGACTTTAGTTGGGATTCTGTTGACACCGAAAATCACCAGCAGCGCTGAGAACGAGCTGATGATCTGGTTCGATGCACTAGACACGCGAAGGCCTAGGAGATTTGCTTAACTCCAGTGTAGGTCCTAAATTCGAGGTTCGTAGGCGTGCCAGTCAATTTGACCCTGCAATTGACAAGGAGAAAAATATTAGACCAGTGAGCCAATCGGCTGGAAGCCGATTTGGACTCGTTTCATCGGCCGATAGCCGATATGAACTATAGCACTTATACATCGACTGGAAGCCGATGATGGCATAAATAGGTAAAATAAATAAATTAGCCAACTACCAATAGAACATGTGCATCGGCTAGAAAGCCAATGATAATGTAGATAATCAAAATAATAATCAAGAATGCAGTCGACTTAAAAGATAACTTATTGGCTAGGCACTCCGATAAAACATTGCATATACACCCAGTAAGCTGATAGATCTATGCACGCGTGATGTGATATATCTACTCGGACTATGAGATCAAACTTAACTGATGCAGCTGTAGACAGAATAGATATATCGTGGTAAGCCGACTACCGTAAATAGACTAGAATATCGGATCTAACCGAGGAAGTCCTAGCCGATACGATAGTCGGGGTAACGAGACTTACCCTCTCGCAGGAGGTCGAACTTAACCGATGCAGCCCGGCTCGAGAAGTAAGAACTCGTTGAAAAGGGTGGCGATGCGCCGAATTTGTATTGATCTATGTGATGATTTACAAGGTACCTGGGCATACGTATTTATACCCTGAGTTGATAGAAGTCCTTATTGGACACGACGCACGATTTCCTAATTACAGAAGGAAAAAACTCAAAAGACCCGATCGGACACGAGATCAGGTTTCCTAAAGGAAAGAAATACTAACATTGCATAATTAATAGATGAGATATTAACTGCCTTTCCGTGGTCTTCACGATCCCTTCCCAAACTCGGCTTCCTCCGGATTAATCCCCGCTGTGGGCACCCCGAAAGTTCATTATGGAGAGTAATTACTATGACAACGCGAAATATCTAGATGGATGGGATCTCGAATAAAAACCAATTAAGTGCAATAACCATCTATCCTCATCGCAGCCTTGCCATAATATTTACCCGTTCATAATACAAATCCAAAATACCGAGAAGTGTACAAAAGAGATAATCATAAGGATAGCTTCCCAATCCTCCCCATCATACGCCCGTCAAACCACTCGATGGTGGTGACCAAACACAATACGTACCCCAGAGGACTCGAACCACAATAGCTATCCCCCAACCATCTCAATTCTACACAACTCATACTCATGTTCAGCTAGTCCCCAGGAAAGCGACTAGCCTCCCACTTTCATCGCAAGTAATTGATAAACATCACAAGTACTCTAAATATGGATAAACGAGCAGCAGGGTTATATATATATTACATAGAGGGTTTACACACCCTGATACATCACAGAGTAGCGCAAAAGATAGCAGCGGAATATAAACATAAAGGATAAGACTAGTGGTGCCATACCCATCCCACAAGGCAACCGACTGGGGCAGAACTTAACTTCAACTACACATTATCCTCGCCACCCTCGGCGGGATAATAGTAGATCACATCAGCGTCGTCGATATCCACACCTGAAAGATGCAGTGTGAGTACAACAAGTACTCAGCTAGACTTATACAATAATAATAGCTCAAAGGAGTAATGCTAGTCTCTACATCAAGGAGTATGGCTAGGTTGATCTGATTTTGCATAAAGCTGATTTTATTGAGCAAGTAATACATTTAAAACATAAGCATTTGCGAAATAGCTCAATCTGAAAATTTAGGACAGCAAGTATATAGTTCTGAAAATGGAATATAAATGAGCATAATCCCATGCTCTAACAACAACAAAGGGCCACCATTGCCCAAACAATTATGCTACACAAGCATATCATCTTTCATGACTACAGCCAAGTCATATTCAATATCAAAAATTTCTTATACAAAACCATTCATCATTTAACATCAAAAACCTCTTATGTAAACCCATCCATCCATGACTATCCTAAGTCATGGTAACCACATAATCCCAAAACTAGATCTCCCAAGTTTGATGCTAACATACATTGACTAACGCATCAAGCGATCGTCCTGTAACCGTGGACACGACTATTCGAATAGTTCTTACTCTGATCAGAGGTGTACATCTTTACCCACACGATGTGATAGAAGCCAAACGGCTACACTCTAGTTTGATCCGTACCCGTCGGTACCCACACTCTACACATTGAGTGCGGACTAGAGGTCACAACAAAACCTTTTGCATGCTTAGCCCCAACCACCTAAACCATGTCTGGGCCCCCGACGACTTAGTCATGTGCGTGCGTGGTAACTAAGGCGGGCTCACCGTCGCGGGAGGCACCTCCGGCTAAAACCAAGCTCACACGAGGTCCTCCGAAGGTCTTCCCTCACGACTGACAGACGGGCGTAGATGGCCACAGCCTCCCGTGCTACTGAGTTAAGCCGTCCCATTCCCGGCGTGTGGAAGTACGTAGGGTGCTTGAATAGATGTCAACATGTTCAGTCCTTCATGACCCAGACGGAGCTACGTGCATCGGGGAAACACCATCCCTTCATCGCCCTATCATCCGTCCAAGTCAAACATATTTTTTATTACAAATCAGAGGTTGTTCTTTTCAGATTTTAACCCATCCATTCGTATTAAACTAGTTTTGAACCGATAGCTCCATCTATCAGATTTTTCTAAGTCTAGAATTAAGCATGGCTAAGCATTCGATAAAATAAAAGTATCCCAAAGTCCTTAACTAGTGGTGACAAGGTATAAACATGGCATCAATAACCAAGGAATGGAAATGCATACAATTGGGTAATATTGACTCTACCCATTTTCCCCATTTTAAATAGACCAACACATGCACATAGATATTTCTTTCGCAAACAAACCAATTTATTGAAAATATAGGTTCGATATGCTTAGATGCTTGCCTTGCTGCAGCGATGGTTCACACTCAACTTCTAGTTCTTGCTCCACATACTCTGAATTGTCTGAATCTACCGATAAACAGCGAATATGCAAATAAGAATCCAATAAATATGCCTATGCAAAAATGATCAATAAATTCCAAGATAAATACAGTAGGTATGGCATGTCCTAACAATATTTCAGGAGAAAGAACCAAGTCATTTGCATCTCTGGATTGGGAGATACAAAAATGACAAGATAGGAAGGCTGAAAACGGCAAAAGCCGAAACTATAGGAAAACCCTAAGTGGAAAAATATATACTTGCATTCTCTGGTAGGATTTTATGAGTGTGAGTGTTTTTATGTGAAAATACATATCTTCCTGGTTCCAACAAAATTTGGTTCACTGAAATTTGATTTAAAATGATTTAGTTGTGAATTTTACAATTTTATCAAAAAGAAGGGTTAAAAATTACTTTGGGCCTATTTTGGGAGGTATTTTGTCAAATACAAATTGTCCACAGTAAATATTACAATTTTCTGAGTTTAACAGAAGTGGTTTCACATTTTTAGCAGTTAGGATGTATTTTCTAGAAATTTATAAACTTCTAGGTTACAAAAATGTATATAATAGATATTTCCATTTTTAGAAAAAAATCCCTCACGGAAGTTCTCACTTTTTATTTTACAAAATTAAAGAGCACATTCTTATGAATCCATAGAAATTTGGTTCACCTCAAAAGGAGTTATAATGGATTTTATAGGAATATTCCAAGTTCTTAAGCACAAAATAAGTTATTTTTGCTTCATATTATTTTATGGATATTTTCTGTACAGAAGTGGTATTACTTTATTTCACAGTATTAAAGTTCATAAAATTACAGAACTAACAAAATTGGTTTTACTCAAAAAGGAGTTAAAATGAAAAAGATATCGATTTACAAAGTTTAACCATTTTTCTATTTGAAAATAAATTGAGTTCCTCGTTTTCTTTTCTTTTCATATTTCTCTTCCAGCCCGGGCCCACACGGCAGCGAGACAAAGCAGAGTAGAGTGCAGGCAGACAGAGCCGGTGAGCTTCTCGGCGGTGGTGACGGTGATGGCGGTGTCGGCTCGGGTAGCGGCCAACAAAGAAAAGGTAGAGGAGACATTGGTGAAACCATCAGTGGTCTTCTCGTCGCCGGCGGTGGCCGGAATCTCACTGGCGGCAAGGATAAGCGGCGGATGCTCTTAAGACACTGAGGCAAAATGCCCTACGGGCTTAAACCGGTCCAGCCAGTGCATGCATAAGTTACTACTGGGTGCAAGGATGCTCACCCTGCGATGGCCCGAGGCGAAGGAGGGCTGGACAAGGGCGGCGACGGAGAGAATGGCTCGGCGGCGGTGTCCTCTGGCCAACAGGCTACTAGGCAAACGGGTGCACGATGTCATATACGTCCTAAGGCAACTACAAGAGCGAGGAATCGGTCTAACTCTCACCGGGGAGGGAGGAATCGGCGGCGGCGGTAGTTTGCCAGAGAGGGAGAAGATGACCTTGATCTCGAGCTTCACTGCATATTATCTTGATTCCTTCTGCCGGTTGTCTTCTGGGAGTAAG
The DNA here is from genome assembly GCA_003991445.1 of Oryza meyeriana var. granulata. Lineage (NCBI taxonomy): Eukaryota > Viridiplantae > Streptophyta > Magnoliopsida > Poales > Poaceae > Oryza > Oryza meyeriana. Next base: position 342,433 of record RYFJ01000332.1, read on the forward strand.
GCGATGACACTGGCGAGCTGGCTCGGTCGACGGTGTTCTGGATCGGCCGGAACGGTGAGGCGACGCCGGCGGCGGCGCTGCGGATCAGAGGACAAGGACGGCGGTGCCACAGCGACTTCGGCAGGCGGTTCCTAGGGCAGGTAATACAAAAATGGAATTATTGGGAGGTGCTAATCACGTTCCAGCAGAGGGAAGAGGATGGGGCTCACCAGAGCAAGCTCGGGCTCGATCGAACTATTTCGGCAGAGGATAAGATGGGCTTGCCAGCGGTGATCTTTGCGGTCTCTGTCGGTGTTCTTGGTGGGAACGTGAAGAGGTGGAGGAGAGTGTTTTGCTGGTGTGTTTTGAGGTGAAATGGTCGAGATTTCCCATGGTGGAGCTCATCTGTGCCTCTATGTGCTGTGAGGGAGAGGAAGAACAGGGTGCTGACACGTTGGCTCATGCAAAATGAGGTGGCTCCAGCTCTACAGTGCCTATGGTGGGTCCCACATGTAAGGCAACCTTTTCCTACATATTTTTAGCTAGTTTTAGTCTATGAGTTGTGGGTCCTTGAAGTGAATTCCTAAGGAGAAAAGAGGAGTATGGGTAAGAATGTTGGTGAAACACACTGTCCCATGCTGTGCTATGGCTTACAAGTAGGCCAGGTCTTGTGGGTCCCACTGTCCCATCCTTGAAGTGTTGTGAGCTGTATGGACAGCTGTCTTACATCTGTGATTTCAGTAGGTTAATAAGGGATATAATTTATGGGAAAATTATTGGAGATAGAGAAAGGTGTGTTTAACCTGCTGGCCAAATTTTGTGGTTAGAAGAGGTCTGGTTAATCTGTGGTGAAATTGCAAAGTAGGCATGCTGGTCCAGTTTTTCTGCAGTACATTTTATATCCCTGGGGCTTTGCTCTTATTATTTTATGTGATTTCTTTGGTAATTAAATTGTGTCAAAATTACTGGTGGTAGGGTTTATGTTTGTACACAGTTTAGCAAAAGGGCTCTGTCTAATTAGTCTTCACTTTTATTTGTTGAATTTTATAATTATACCTATTCATTTCAGCTAGCTTCCTAGTTTTGCTGATTTGAGGGATTTCATTAAAGCATTTATTGAAGTGATAAAATCATATAAAATTTACAGTGGATCAATTATGTGGGAAAGTGCTTACAGGAATTTTTCCATGATTTTATGTGCAACCAAACATCTTTGGAAAATCCTTAGACTAAACAAATGCATAGGTCAAGGAAAAGGATCCAGGCTGAAACTTGTTTGAATATTTAAGAGGTCTAAACTAATGGAATAAATTCTGGAAAAATTATATTGATTCATGATAAATAAGCTAGTATTTGAATAAATTATTTTCCACATATACTTCTGTTCAATTTGATGCACTTTTAGGAGTTGGTCTAATTTTGCCGATTAGGGTTTAATATTGCCAACTTAAATTTCCATGAAGTGAAAATGAAAGAATTTAAATTGTGCATTCCACTGACAGTAGGTCATAACCCTAATTACCTGAAATTAGATTTAGGGCTGTGACACCTGCTAATTGACTGTGATTTCTTCCTTAATCAAATCTGATAAAGAATCATACCAAATTTTGGCGTTAACGCATGCCCCCCAATTTCGGAGTTTTCCATAAGACTACAAAATTGTCCCATCTGGGCTTTCAGATTCCTTTCACACCGAAACGGCCCAAGGTAGCCCACTTTCCTTAATTGTTTGAAATAGTGCCAACGGCCTCGATTCCCGCCCGGTCATCATTCCTCTATAAACCGCTTCGCCTTCCTAGCCTCCTTTCTTTACGCTTTCATATCATCAGAACTCTCTCGCTTCCCTCGAGACCTCGACGAGCTCTGGCGAACCCAGGTGAACTGCTGCGATCTTCTTCCTCAACCACTGCCCTTCGTTCATTTGCTTCTTCCACGATGGCTTCAGCAATCGCTGTCCCAGAGGTAACCCTCTTGCCTGATCATTCTCTCCATTTTGTAACCTAGATAGATTAAATCTGCCATATCCCTCACCCGTTCTTCATCGTGTTCTTATTTACTACAGAACCTTAGAGGCCAAATCTTGATTCCAGCCGCCGATTATCCAAATTTCTTCTATCACGGCCCCATGGGTAGCAAAGACCCCATAGACTTCATCAACGCCAAAACCCAACACATCCCTTTCAAGAACTCTGCCATGCTAGCCAGTGATTGGACCAATAGTTTCAGATCATGGCTAGCAAGCTTCCCGGGTGGAGGAACTCGTATATCAGAGTATTGGCCGCAAAGAAAACCCTCTGGGAAGAAGCAGATATCGGCCACTGCATCAACCTTTCCCTGGCCGAGATGGAGAAGAACGAACCTTTGCTCGCATCGGCTTCGTACTTCTAGTCAGACGCCCTCAACGCCTTCATGTTTGGACACGGGGCGATGACCCCAACTCTGATGGATGTAACCATGCTCACCTGCCTCAACACAACAAGTTACATCAACCCCCTCAACCTCCGATTTAAGCCTACTCATCGGCTACAGACGAAGAACATCGGCGGTTGGACCAAGTACATATCGATCCACAACAAGGGTACTGGGCCAGTTGACGATCGGGAACATGTTGCTTTTTTGAACTTGTGGTTAGAACGATTCATTTTTGGTGGTGCAACCCTCGGCCCAACAACCAACATGCAGTGCTTGGCAGAATGCTTGGTTGATCGGAAACAAATCCCCATGGGGCAATACCTTCTCGGTGCCACTTATCAACTGCTTCATCAGGTGGCAATCAAGCTATCGGCCGGCCAGCTAGTCGGCCATATTGGGGGTCCTTGGTGGTTTGTGCAATTATGGCTCAATGTCTATACATCCAAGGCAATTCCTGGGACTTCCTTCCTCAATCTAACTTTCCCAGCCGATCATCCAGAAGAACAGGAACCCATCTATCGCCGATGTATCTCTATGGGCGAAGCTGCATCGGCCCTCCCTGGCTGCAAAATGACCCTCATCAGACTCAGCCAATGGTTCAAAGGTTTTTATTATGGCTTCACCAGGGAGGCCACACTTTGGTTCGCATATGATGATGCAGCATCATTTGAGATGCCCTCCAACTTTAATCCACTCGATGCTCTAGCCGATGATGAATCCAAGACCATATTTCTGTCGGCCATTGCCCCTTGCCTTTTGCCGACTAGCTTCTCCCAAGGCCGATCACAACCGTCATATGAATTTTATCATCCATCTGTCGGCTCCCACCAGCTCGGCCTCGGTCAACTCCCAATCGGCCTATTCTTCATTGATAAACTTCAGGCCCGGGGTAATGTAAACAGTGCTTTAGAGTACGATCGAATGCGGACACTAACAGAATCCCTATCTCTGGGCACCGCCACCAGCGTGGAGATATGTACTGCCAATACAAAGCTTTTTGCCCGATGGTGGTCAGAATGGAAGAAACACCTGTTCAACTCATCGGCCATCCAATACTGTTCTTGCCTCAACCCCGACTACATCGAATCTGACGAAGAGGTAACATCCCATAAGTTTTAATCATCATCTCCGATCATCTCTTATAATCTAATCTTGGAAGCTGTTGACGAGGAGCCGCCAACAACATGCACCAGCGGCCGGCTGATCATATATCAACCACCATCGGCCAATCCATACTTAGGGCATGGTGCTACTCCTCCATCATCTCTCCTCCATACGTCACGATTGACAGGACCAAAACGCAAGAAACTGGCATCTCGCCCCTCCCAAAAGAAGCAGAAAACTAGTACCGATGTCGTGGTCACAGCGCCACCTGCTATTGAAACAACATCGGCCCCTTCATCCCCGCCGGTACGCGCTAATTCTTGATATTATCATCTGTTGCCTATCTTTTCATTATCAATCCTATTTTCAGCTCGAGTCGTTGGCTCCCAAACCTCAACCTTCACCTGACATCCTTACAAGCGTCGAGCCGATGACTCTTCCAGCCTTTCCAACTCTAGCACCTAGCCCCCAAGCCGACGTTGAGGCTATCTTACAACTTCAGTGCCAGGCATCGGTCATCCTGAAGAACAACCCACTCGTCCATTTGATGCCAATGTTGCTCAAGCTGCCAATGTCTTGCCTCAGGTAACCTCTTTACATCCATATTTCATTTTAACTCGTTACTGATCTGTTTACCGATGTCAATCTGCAGTCCTTAGCCGACTTGTTCTCCTTCAACATCGGCAAGTACTTGGAGGCAGATGAAGAAACAGCCACCAGCGCGGTAACGAAACCATCTTTTCCAGCTAACGTGCGTGAATATTTGCTGAATATCATTCGTCTGCTGGAAAACCCAATCGACGCTTTGGTGAAAGACTGCGGTTTGATCCGGGCAAGATTTGTAGAAATTGAGCATCATTTGCCCGAAGAGCTCATTGACGCATTGACTCCTGCAGCATATCTGGAATCCCACAAATTCCAACTCATCAAGCTCAGGCAGCGTATAGCCGATCGTGCTAATCAACAGAAAATAGTCCAAGATATCCAAAACGATCGGCTGTTAGCTCAAACAGAAAAGAAAAAGCTTGACGATATGGCAGCTGCCTCTCAAGAACTCCAATCCAAACTGGACTAGCTGAAGAAAAGGGAAGCCGATTTGCTGGCAGAACTTGAAGGAATTTGCAAGGACATCGAAACAACAAAATCCCAGCTCATCGGCCTGCCACAAGTTGTACAAAATCAAGAAGCCAAAAATCTAAAGGCTATCCTGGGTTCTGATGAAGAAGACATTCATGCCATTGATGAGATTGCCGGATCCGCCTACGCGCGATTGAAACAATCCAAAAATTCTTGTAAAATCTTAACATTGATGACTATGACGTTGCTTTGAAACACGATCCCCTTTTGTTGTAATATAATTTGGTCGGCTTCGTTACCTATTCGTCTTATCCCATCTTCACTCGATAATACCTTTATTTGTTTTATCTAAAGGCGATACCAACTGATATCGGCTATCTTTAGGTGATGTAACAACATCGGCTCTTGCTTTGAACTATTTTAGAAATCGGCTGCACTCAACCGATTCAGGAGTTGATCCAAACGCTCGGATAATACTTCTTGAGGTACTTCCCATTAAGTGCTTTAGCAAACTCTGTCCCCTCAAGATCTTCCAATATATAAGCATTGCCAGGTACACAACGATTAATCCGATAGGGCCCTTCCCAATTAGGCGACCACTTTCCGAATTTACTATCTCTGGACCCGATCGGCAAAATCAACTTCCATACAAGATCTCCCTCAGTAAACAATTTATTTATCACCCTTTTGTTATAATGCCTAGCCGCCCTAGCTTTATTTTCCTTGATCCTTTCCAACACCCTTAACCGATTCTGAGACAAATCCTCGAGTTCATCTATCATCAAATTATAATAATCATCGGCTGTCAGCTGATTCTGTAAAGAAATTCTCCTAGAACCGATGTTAGTCTCCCAGGGCAAAACTACTTCATGTCCATATACCAATTGGTATGGTGGTACCCGAGTAGACCCATGACATGCCATCCGATAGGCCCATAACGAATCGGCTAATGTAGTATGCCATCGTCGCGGATGTTCATCAATCTTCCACTTAATTAATTTGATTAGACTCTTATTCGAAGCTTCTGGCTGTCCATTAGCTTGAGCATAATAAGGTGATGAATTCAGTAACTTAATTCCCATACTGGCAGCAAATTGTTGAAACTCATTGGACACGAAAATAGATCCCTGATCGGTAGTTATCGTCCGAGGAATTCCAAACCGATAAATTATTGCTCTTTCACAAACTCAATTGCATCTCTGGACGTGACTTTCTTCAAAGGAATTGCTTCCACCCATTTTGTAAAATAATCTGTTGCTGCCAATATGAATTTATGTCCTTTACTTGATGGAGGATAAACCTGGTCGATCATATCAATTCCCCATCCTCTGAACGGCCACGGTTTGATGATAGGATTCATAGCCGATGCTGGTGCTCGCTGTATATTTCCAAATTTCTGGCAATCTTGACATCCTTCATAATATTTGAAGCAATCGTCCAACATTGTTGGCCAAAAATATCCTACTCTTCTCAATATCCACTTCATCTTATGAGCCAATTGATGAGTTCCACAAACACCCTCATGCACTTCGCACATAACCACTTTGGCTTCTTCTAAATTTAGGCATCGCAGCAGAACTCCTTCAAAAGTCCGATAATATAACTCTCCATCAAGGAACACATACTTAGTAGCTTTATACCGAATCTTCCTAGAAACCGATTGCGACGGATTTTGTAAATAATCAATTATTTCCTGTCTCCAATCATCAGCTTTATCCTGAATATCACTATCGGCTATTTCAACCTCAATCTGTCTATTCAGCCGATAACCCGAAGCAATCTGTGCAAGATCATTAGCTTCTAAATTCTGTTCTGTACGAATATGACCCAACAATACCATCCTGAAATCCCTCAATAAATCTCTACATTCTTCATGATATGATCTTAAAACATCATCTCTGCACTCATACTCCCCAGTCAATTGCTTGATCACTAATAAGGAATCTCCAACAATTTCTATGTTATCGGCCCTGATCTCCTTCAAAAGTTGAAGTCCTTTTAGCACCGCCTCATATTCCGCTTGATTGTTGGTCCGATAGGGTTTAATTGTAAAAGCAAACTCAAAACTTGCCCCCCGAGGCGATACAATGACCAATCCGATACCAGATCCATGCTTGCAAACCGATCCATCAAAAAATAAAGTCCACGGGATCAGCTCCACATAATCTTCATGAACTCCTCTATGTTCCACAATCAAATCGGCTATTGCCTGTCCCTTGATCACTTTAGCCGATTCATATCTCAAGTCAAACTCCGTCAAGACAAAAATCAATTTACGAACTCACCCTTTTAAGACTGGAGCCGACAACATGTATTTTACCACATCGGCCTTGCAAACCACAGTACATTCAGCCGATAGGATGTAATGTCTTAACTTTGTACATGAGAAATATAAACAAAGGCATAATTTTTCTACCGCAGGATATCTTGTTTCACAATCCAAAAGCCTTCTGCTTAGATAGAACACGACTCGCTCCATCCCTTCAAATTCCTGTATCAAAACAGATCCGATGGATTTTTCATCGGCCGATAGGTATAACTTGAATGGCATTCCTTTCTGCGGCGAAATCAAAACAGGTGGGGAACTTAAATAACTCTTAATTTCATCGAATGCCTTCTGCTGTTCTGCCCGCCACACAAACTCTTGATCAGCTTTCAATTTCAACAACGGAGTAAAAGGCTCAATCCTTCCTGACAAATTCGATATGAATCTCCTTACAAAATTAATCTTGCCGATCAACGACTGTAGCTCTGTCTTGTTGATTGGTGGTTCTATATTCTTGATGGCTTTGATGCTCCGTTGACTAACTTCAATTCCTCGCTCATGAACCATAAACCCCAAAAACTGCCCAGCCGATACACCAAAAGCACACTTATTGGGATTCATCCTTAATTCGTATTTCTTTGCCCTTTCCAGCACTTTTCACAAATCGGCTATGGCTTTCATCACTCTTGGATTTAACCACCACATCATCGATATAAATTTCCACTAATAAGCCGATGAGATCATGAAATATATAATTCATCGCCCTCTGATATGTTGCACCGGCACTTTTTAATCCAAATGTCATTACTACCTACTCATATAATCCAATAGCTCCAGGACATCGAAACGCAGTTTTATGTATATCTTCTTCTGCCATAAAAATTTGATTGTATCCTGCATTGCCATCCATGAAGGTAATAATCTTGTGGCCTGATGCTGCATCCACCAATAAATCTGCTATCGGCATTGGGTACTCATCCTTGGGGGTAGCCTTATTCAAATCCCGGAAATCGATACATATTCTCAATTTTCCATTTTTCTTTTCCACCGGGATGATATTAGAAACCCACTCAGCATATCGACACGGCCTTATAAACTTCGCATCATATAACCTTGTGATTTCTGCTTTAATTGGCTCATATAACTCCGCTTTAAATCTCCTTGGAGCCTGTTTAAACGGCCGATATCCTGGTTTAATAGGAAGCCGATGTTCAACAATTGATCGGCTTAATACTGGCATTTCATGATATTCCCAAGCAAAACAATCCCGATACTCTTTCAACAATTTTATCAACTCTTCTCGAAATTTGGGACATAATTTTTTACTTATGTACGTCGGCCTTGGCCTATCTCCTGGTCCTATATCAATTTCTTCCAAATCATCGGCCGACGTAAACCCTTGAACCAGTTTTCCCTCGAAATCTTCAATGGTGCCCATCAGAGTAATAATTCTGAGCCGACTTGCCGAATCGGCTGTATCTCCTGACTGGTGATCTTAAGATAATCCCCCTCCCATAATTTTCCAAACAAACAATCGACACCATCAACCTCCTAGACCGGCAAATCGGTCATTGCAATGTTGCTCGATTGATCTGCTAAGATTATCTCAACTTGATCTCCTTGCCATTGTATCAAACTTTCATGCATCATCGAGAGCACGCAACAGTTTGCGTGAATCCAATCCCTACCAAGGAGTAGGCTATATGACACTTTTCCATCAATAACAAAAAACGTGGTAGGTAACGTTTTGTTCCCCACTGTTAATTCCACGTTCAACACGTCTTTCGTCTCCGATGGATTCCCGCCGAAATCTTTTAATACCATATTTGTCTTGATCAAATCTTCAGCGGTTTTCCCCAACTTCTGATACGTAGCATACGGCATTAGATTAATAGCTGCCCCTCATCAACTAGTATCTTCGTCATCGGCTTCCCATTTACATAACCCTTGATATATAATGGCTTTAAATGCCGATGCTTTGATTCTTCAGGCTTATCAAATATAGCCTGATCGGGTTGCAGCGTTAACTGAGCAAAAACTTCTTCATTGCCTTCCTCATCAGATGAAAGTGCCTTATATTCCCGAGGCAAAAAGAAAACCATGTTTACTGGAAACGATGGATCAACCTTGTCATCACTTTTCTTCACACGCCATACCCGCTTAGTCTTTTTGTGACGATGATTGGCTTCCTTATGATCTTGCCGTTGTTCTTCCTGTTGCTCTCGGTGTTGTAGCCGCTATGCCCTTCTTTTTTGATTCTTTGTAAATATTCCACTAGGACACCACTGAGGATTCTGGATTTGTTGTTTTTCACGCAATCCCTCTTCATCATTTTCTTCAAAAAATTCTTCTTGGATCGGCCCTAATCGGCTATGTACCGATGCTCTTTTTTCAAGCGGCTGATCTCGTGAAAATTCTCCATGCTCAAAATTCTGAGATCTTGTAGCATTATATTCAGGACAATCTTTGATCGATGGCAATCTTATCCCTCGCTCCCAGCAAAATTGGAAGAACAGGCAATCCCAATGTGGATTATATCTCTCCTTGTATGACGAAGCCCGTTGTTCCTCTTCGCACCTTGAATATTTATCTACCAGCTGCGATGAAGTAACTCTAGATCTTCTAAATTCTTGATATCTTCCTTCATCAGCTTGATCCATTGGTGATCCTGCATAAACCATGTTCACGGGGAATGGATGGCCATCAATTTTCATCAATGTTTTGTCTTCAAACTTGATCCTTCCTTGTTCTACAGCCGATTGAATCTGTTGCCGAAAACTTTGCATTCATTGGTGTGGTGCGATATTGTGTTATGCCACTTGCAATATCTCTTCTTCTTTAGTTCTTCGGCTGATGGAATTACATAATTTGGCGGAAGCTGTATCTGTTTCTCTTGTAGCAATAGATCGAAGATTTTATCGGTTTTATTGATGTAAAATCATATCGTTCCTCCTTGCCAATATCCTTCACCCATGGGCATGATACTGATTTCTTATTTCTAGCCCACTCCGCCAATCCAACTTCAACATCGGATCCTTCATCATCTGAGTCCGATGAATAAGCTTGCACCTGAGCAACCCTTCTTTGAAACTTCTCCTTTTTTGCCTCTTGAAATCGGCTTTCATGAGCCGATACCTTCTGTACAAGGTGTGCTAGACTCTCGAACTCCTGCGATGAAAACCTCTCTTTAATGGGAGCTAGGAGACCCTGGAAAGCCAACTTTGCTAGATGCCCATCGCTTAGGATCAAACTATAACATCGGTTTCTAACGTCCCGAAACCGCTGAATGTATTCCGGTACCGTTTCATCTGGCCTCTGTTTAACCGATGTTAGGTCCGTCAGCCTCATCTCGTGGATCCTAGCAAAAAAATACTTGTGAAACTATTTCTCCAGATCAGCCCATCCTTGAACTGAATTTGGTGGTAATGAAGAAAACCATGTAAAAGCTGATCCAGATAATGACAAGGGAAAAAATCTAACCCTCAGAGCTTCCTCAACCGATGCCTCTCCACACTGTGCCAAGAATCGGCTAATATGCTCTACTGTGGATATGTTGTCCTGTCCTGAGAATTTAGAAAAATCTGGGACTCTGTATCGGTGTGGTAACAGAACTCTGTCAAACCACTCAGGATACGGATGCCGATACATAAATGTTTGCTCCTTTGGCTTTATCCCAAACTGTTCTCTTACTATTTCTGCAACCCTTGTCGATAAATCTTCCTCCCTTGGGATCTCCTGTTGATATTGTATAGGTGGATTTGGTAGCCGATTCTGCTTAGGATATTCTCTCTGATAATTACCTGAATCAGGAGCACCTCCTGGGTAATTTTGTTGATACCCCCCATAATAAGCCGTTTGATGGTATCCTGAAGGAATATCTTGTTGCCCCCCAGCCTGGTTCTGTATATGTGAAAACAAATTTTCCGGTATATCTTTTCTGGTGCCAAAAGTAACTTGATTTGGCTCTATCTTTGGTGGGAGGTAAATAGGACCCCGATTGGGCTCTTGAGCAATTGATCCATCCACCACCTTTTTGATAAGGTTATGCAATGTGTTCACCAATATTCCTGATTGACTGATAAGCGCATGATGCACTGCTTCATTTACCATCTCTTGTAAGGGTTTTGGTGGACTTTCAGGTGATGCACGGCTCGATTCACCAACCAGAACTGGTTTTGGAAATTGTGTTTTCTGAATCAGCCCTTGTCGCGTCATGCCAAAAGATTCCAAACAGAGTTTCTGAAAATTGGCCATATTCTACTCGACTTGCTGTTTCTACTCGTTAGTTAGATCTTCCATGCTGACTGGAAGCACGTTGTCTATTTTGATCTCTTTTCTGGCCATGTCGAAATTCCGTGTCCCACCAGGCGTGCCAAAAACGTGTTGACACCGAAAATCACCAGCAGCGTTGGGAACGAGTTGATGATCTGGTTCAATGCAGTAGACACGTGAAGGCCTAGGAGATTTGCTTAACTCCAGTGCAGGTCATAAATTCGAGGTTCATAGGCATGCCAGTCAATTTGACCCTGCAATTGACAAGGAGAAAAATATTGGACCAGTGAGCCAATCGGCTGGAAGCCGATTTGGACTCGTTTCATCGGCCGATAGCCGATATGAACTATAGCACTTATACATCAACTGGAAGCCGATGATGGCATAAATAGGTAAAATAAATAAATCAGCCGACTACCAATAGAACATGTGCATTGGCTTGAAAGCCGATGATAATGTAGATAATCAGAATAATAATCGAGAATGCAGTCGGCTTAAAAGATAACTTATCGGCTAGGCACTCCGTTAAAACATTGCATATACACCCATCGGCTTAACAAGGATAAATCTATCATTATCAATCTAGTAGGTCAAACTTAACTGATGCAGCACAGATTAATAATGATAAAAGAACCTCAATGAGCCGATAGATCTAATGCAATTGTGATGTACTATGCGATAACTTATCGGCTATACACCCCGATAAGATGCTTACATGAAATCTATCAACCTAGCAGGAATAACTTAATGCTGGCAATTTAGTAGGTCGGACCGAACCGATGTAGCACAAACTGATGATAAATTACACCTAGTAAGCTGAGAGATCTATGCACGCGTGATGTGATATATCTACTCGGACTATGAGATCAAACTTAACTGATGCAGCTGTAGACAGAATAGATATATCGCGGTAAGCCGACTACCGTAGATCGACTAGAATATCGGACCTAACCGAGGAAGTCCTAGCTGATACGATAGTCGGGGTAACGAGACTTACCCTCTCGCAGGAGGTCAAACTTAACCGATGCAGCCCGGCTCGAGAAGGAAGAACCTGTTGAAAAGGGTGGCGATGTGCCAAATTTGTATTGATCTATGTGATGATTTAGAAGGTACCCGGGCATACGTATTTATACCCTGAGTTGATACAAGTCCTTATTGGACACGACGCACGATTTCCTAATTACAGAAGGAAAAAAACTCAAAAGACCCGATCGGACATGAGATCAGGTTTCCTAAAGGAAAGAAATACTAACATTGCCTAATTAATAGATGAGATATTAACTGCCTTTCCATGGTCTTCATGATCCCTTCCCAAACTCGGCTTCCTCCAGATTAATCCTCACTAATTGACTGTGATTTCTTCCTTAACCGAATCTGATAAAGAATCATACCAAATTTTGGCGTTAACAGATTCAAATGCACCAACTCCAACTCATAGAAGTCAAGGATGCGGCGGAAGAACGCAGAAGAGGGAAGGCACAAACCCCGGTCGAAAAAAGAGGCAAAAACTACTGTTTTGCCAAATTGGGGATTTGGGACCGACTCACCCTTAGCTGGCCGCCAACGGATCACCTCCTGGCTTGGCAACTTCAATTGACTTTCCAGCAGCTTCAGTTTCATCGTGCCGCAATCCGAAGTCAGCCAGACATTCCCCGGTGCACCCCCAGGATCCGAAGCTTTCGACATGTTGGGGGCGAAGAGATTTGGGGGAAAAGCGATTGAGGGCTTGGAACAGACGAAGAGGATTGGAATCGCCTAAGTTTGAGCGGGGAAGAGCAGCAGCAGCTAACCCTAGCCGAGCAGGAGGCGAAAAGTTTGGCGCGGAAGTGGAAGACGATGCGATTGGCTGATTTGGGGAAGATGGAGGAATCTTCTTCTCTCTCCCCGCTATTTATAGAGTCGATACCGACTAACAGGCTTGGGCCTACATAGTTGGTACTGGGCCATCAAGACATGAGTTCCTACAGTAGCATGCTCCATGTGGGCCGCCCGCAGGCTGAATTGAAATTATAGCACTGGTGCTACCAACAGGAGCCGATGAGGTAAACAGATATGCTTCATGAGAGCCTTATTGCTAAACGTATATGTTTGGGTATCTGTTTTATCCACCAGGTCTCGAGGATATATCCTCATATGGATCACAAGCTGGTCTTCATTAAAATTAGGGATATAGATATCTTTCTCGAGTACACCTAACCACGCCATGGATTTATTTTCATAAAGTGGTACTCGGCCTACATGCGTGGCCATCAGTTGCCATGAGCAATATTATTCCAACCAATATGACGCTAAAGAGTCTAACTTTCAAGTAGTGCACTACTCAGGAGAGACTATAAATTTCTTATTCCCGCTAACATGATGCGGAGGAGTCTAGCTTCTAGGTGGGACGCCACTCAGGAAAGACTATAAACCCCCTTTTCAGCTGACATGGAGCTGAAGAGTCCCATATACGAGTAGCATCCTACTCAGCAAGACTATAAACACATATTCCGACTAATACAAAGTCGAAGAGTCCTACATACAAGTAGTTCCCTACTCGGCAAGACTATAACGTTTATTCTGGTTGACATGATACCGAAGAGTCTCATATATCAATAATATACTACTCGGGAAAGACTATCAGGTTAAAGATCTTTGACTTTATGTTTAATTGTCTTCACAATTAAGCACAAAGTCGGGGGCTACACCTAATAGGTGCGTCTATTTGGCGCACACTATTTATACATCTACATCAAGCCCTTCATAGCCTCGCTGCCAGCTGACATGAAGCAGGACTCGAGAAGAAGACTCACTCGGACAAAGAGTATTCGGGAGCATTGCACTCGGGCAATCTTCACCGTGGAGGATGAGCACTCGGCATCAGTTGTGACTCAACTATGAAGGTCTCAGGGGCTACTGTGGAGGCCATGGGCCCCGGGTACCTCACCACCAGCATGTGGGCCACTCGGATAGAGAATGGGCCAAATCATGTATTTAGAGATAAGATAGCACCCGGCAGGCTTTGCCTTGGACAATAAGGAAAACATAGTCTTAATCGGATAAGTTTCTATCTCTAAGAAGGAAATCCCTTGGCCGTATCCGGCTGGGATCCTTATCCTGTACCTCTGCCCCCTAGTATATAAGGGGAGGCAGGGCGCCCCTCAAGGGGCACGAGATCACAAGATCATTGATCGACAAACACCTTAGAGGAATAACACCACAACTGGACGTAGGGTATTACCTCACATCGAGGGCCCGAACTAGTATAAATATCTCTGTGTTCCTCTGCAATCCATTGAGTTTCCCCTTGCCGAGTAGCCCTCTAGTTTCATTGCCAGTGTAAAACATCAACAAATGTTAAGGGTTGTTGTAAAGAAGAACATTAAAATGTGGGAAGACTGTTTGCCTCATATTGAGTTTGCTTATAATCGTTCGCTGCATTCTACTACAAGGATGTGCCTGTTTGAGATTGTTTATGGTTTGGTGCCTCATGCTAGTATTCATTTAATGCCTTTACCATCTTCTGAAAAATTGAATTTTGATGCTAAGCAACGTGTTGAGTTGATGTTAAAACTGGATGAAACAACTAAAAAAACCATAGAGCGCATGAATTCTAAGTATAAGCTTGCTGGTGACAAAGGTAGAAGGCAATTGATTTTTGAACCTGGAGATTTGGTTTAGTTGCACTTGAGAAAAGATTGGTTTCCTGAATTAAGAAAGTCTAAGTTGATGCCTAGAGCTGATGAACCTTTTAATGTGTTGGAAAGAATTAATGAGAATGCAGATAAGCTTAATCTGCCTGTAGATTTCGAGGTTAGTCTCACATTTAACACTATAGATTTGAAGCCATATTTGAGAGAGTAAGATGAGCTTGAGATGAGGATGACTCAAATGCATGAAGGGGGGAAGATGAGGACATCAACACCATCGATACATCCACACCTACATGAGTAGAACATACTGGACCACTTACTCGTGCCCGTGCTCGTCAACTTAATTATCAGGTGAGTTCATTCTTAAGCATGTGTCATACTTATATAGACAATGGAAACGCGTGCACTCTTGTTTTGCTTAGGAACGATGGAGAAGACAAAAAGGAAAGGGATTCACATAGGCTAAATTCGGACTGCAGAATAGCACCAACTCGTGACGGTCACCATGGTTTCATACATACTCCGATTTGGGCGTTCTTGGACTTCAGGAAAGCTTATCAAGTCTACTTTCGAACGGATCTAGCCTCATGTCCATATCTATTCAGAATCGGCCACAATCGTCTATTTATTACAGAGACCTGTTCTGTCCATGGTGCTACGTCACCCTATTTTGGCCCGATGGGCCATGTATCAAGTTGGGTCCACTAAGGACGTGTCCTAGAGTTGGAGCATGACCCCAATACCATTGTGGTCATCCTCTCATGTATAAATAGGTTTTAGAGCCGCCACGAACAGATTGGGTTTTGTTTGATCAGATTTAGCCATTGCTACTTCACCTTGCAGCGCGCGTGTCGACTAGATCGCATGTTTGCTTGTCTTTGGAACCCCACCAACTTGTGTATTCAGATTGAAACTTTCATATTCATCTCGCAATTTAGTGCTTGTTCTTTGATTGCTTACAGGACGAGTGCCCTCGTGGCCAGGTTGATCGCGCTCCACAAGATCACGAGCAACCTTTGGAGTTGGTGTATCGGTTGCTAAGGCGCAGCGTTCTTGGTGGTTGTAGTCGGACCGTGAACGTCACCTCTATCCAACAATCGAGTTATCTATCTCCTCTGAAAGATCGGGACCAAACCTCTCATCACACATCCTTGTGATTACCACCTTAATATGTACCAGTTTGATTGCCCTAATTGCAATAGTAAGAAATATCGTGAGCATCACTTGGCAGTCGTAAGAATTATAGCCAGATATTGACAAATCTTTCATCGAGACTAGTTGGTTAATTTTTGTTGAAAATCCAGTTGGCACTCTCACCTCGTGTGGGCACTTGCACAATGTATTTTACTTCTCAAGTGTGAAGCTAGCTGGGGAAGATAGTTTTTTCCATTATCTTCATCCACATGGTGAAGCTCTTGCCTGATATTCATAGTTACCATATCTTTACGTGACCTTAACCCATCATTTGTCCTACTCGCTATGTCTAGTAAGAGACCAATAGTGCTATCGAACACATTCTTCTCTAGGTGCATGACAACGATGGCATGTTGAACTCAAGAGGCTGCCGATCGGACCGCCTAAACACTTGAGGTCAGACCATCATTATGCCGCCGGTCGGACCACGATTATCCGCTGGTCGGACCGGCCTTGTATAGAAGATTCGGGTCCCTATTCCAAATTTGGCCAAACCTAGCTATACTTTGACCTTGATACCTATTTTGGGTGTTAACAGTGACAGTTCGTAACTACATTCCATCATAGATATATTTTATGTGATGGCTGTTAGTTACGAACCGGCACTGAGGAGGGAATATACTGAAATCACAATTTTTGTCAAAAAAATAATATCATTTTCATATGAAACTGGACGAAGACATACTTCATATAAAACTTGTAGAGCTCGACAAGATCTATAACTTAATAATTGACAACATTTTCATTTGAAATCATTTCCATGCCCGAATATATGTTATAAGTGATGTGATCTATTTTGAAAAATAAAATTTTTAATTGTTCAAACAATCTCACATGCCCTATATCAAAGTTGTAGAACCAAACAAGATCTACAACTTTATAATTGACAGCATTTTCATTTGAGATTGTTTACATGCCCAAATATGCACTATATGTGATGGTGTCTATTTTAATAAAACAATTTTTTGAATTTTTCAAACAATCTCTAATGAAGACATGCTCTATATCAAAGTTGTTGAGCTCGATGAAATTAATAACTTTTTAATTGACGATTTCTATATTTGAAGTCTCTAGGGTGTCAAATACGTAGGCCTTTTCATGGGGCCAAACCCTGTCGAAAACTGCCACAACCCATTTTTCCCAAGAATCGGCCAACCGAACCTAAACACTCCACTTCTCCCTCTCTAATCTCCAAACCAGACCAGTCCAGTAGATATTTCTGACCAAACCAACCAAACCATTTGAGCCGGGTGAGTCCGCAGGCTCCAATGGACATGGCTCTGAAAGGTCAGCTCAGGAGTGCAGTATAGCAGAACACAAGTGAATCACAGAAAAATATATGGTCAACAAATCTGATAGATTAGTACGGAATTGATGGAAATAAACTAACAGCACCATCAGCTTCCTCATAAAACTCAAAATGCACAATGCTCGACTGCATGGGTGAGAAAAACCAATGCTTTGGTTTCATAGAGTAGTTAGATCAATGAGAGTCCTATATGTAATAAGAAATCCTGTATGTGCTCCAATTACCAAGTGAGAAGGCTATATTGCACACTGCCTTGCAAGGATGTATGTAGCTGTTTTTTCCAGAGCACATATAGCCCTAGAGCACATAGAGCACATAATTATTGTGCAAGTATTCTAGAGTATGTAATAAGAATTCCTGTATTAACCAGTGTCAGTTCTTTCAGAACCAATCTGGATCATATGCAGGGCATACTCCTCTTTGAATGTTAAAAAGCTAATATAAAAGAGGCAACAAAATAGAAATGGTAAGGTCTCACAGATCCAGCAAGTATTACTGAAATGATTTGCTACAGACACCGTGAGTCAAATTGTACTAGCATTCTTCACATCATCGTCAGTAATTATAGATTCCTTTCTTTTGAGAGACAGTAATGCTAGACTAAATGTATCCAACACCAAGCTTGCTTTTTACAAGCCCAGGGAACTCAAAATCAGCCAGTCACCACATTGCTTCTTGAGGTACTCCTTTGTTACGTACCTAAGAAAATAACTAGTGCAATTGGGTTAAACAAAATAATTAGGCAAATATTATGATTCAAATATAAAAGCATTCCACATGAGCTTGGACATCATATCCCTAAATAGAACCTTATTGAGCTAAGATCCTAGTGTTTAGTAAAAGCATTAAGGTAGGCAATAAATTTTAAAAGAAATAATCACCACAGACATACTTGCAAACTTCGGATACAAATAAACTCTAAATACATAAAAAAGCAGCAAAATATTCTTGAAAGTAAACATGCTTCCCAGTTGACAAGTACTTTTCAGACACAATAATATTGCTCATAAAACAGCACATTAGGGAAGTTTGTTACTTATAAATATTTAGGATTGTTACTCTATGTTCTCATACCCTCCAACAAAATTCAGATACTACATTGGACCTAAATTTGAGGAAGAACAAGGAGCCTAGCATTTGCATGGTTTTAATGGATAAAGTTAGAATTATTACTCTATGTTCTCATACAGTCCAATAAAATTCACATACTAAATTCGACCTAAAATTAAGCAAAAAGCAGGAGCCTAGCATTTGCATAGTCTTAATGGATAAAGTTCACTACCACAGAATAGGCCATTTCGGCTGGCACATCAGTGCTAAGTACCCAATACCCAACACAGATGAGGCCTTCCCACCCCCCGCCTCCTGCTGAGCCAGAGCAAAGGAAGGACCGGCACTGATGACCTCTATCAGTGCCAATTGGGGGAAATAATTGGCACTGATGGGGGGGCCTCATCAGTGCCGGTCCGGGGAACAAACCGGCACTGATGGGTGCCCCCATCAGTGCTGGTCAGCGGTAATAACCGGCACTAATGAGAGGGGCCCTCATCAGTGCCGGTCCGGGGAACCACCTGGCACTGATGGGTGCCCTATCAGTGCCGAGTGATCCTCAAATATCAGGACAACGTGGTGAACGGAATGATTCACCTCCTCCTCATCTCTCTCCCTCTAAACCCCCCCTCGCCGTGCGTGTTGCTTCCTCTCTCAGACTCTCTCCCTCTCTATCTCTCTCCTCGCTTGGATTTGACGCACTCGTCACCGGCTGCAGCCACGGTAGCACACTCCTCGGCATCGGGTCGTCATCGTCACCTACCAGGTAAACCTGCATGCTCCTTGCCCTGTCTGCTATCTCGATCTCGAGGAGGCAAGGCGGTGGGTTTCTGATTCAGTGGATTGTCGTTAGAATTACATTTTGCCGTGACCGCTTTTTGATCGGTGAGAACAGGAAGCGGCGTTCCGGTGGTGGATTTATACTCAGTTTGGGGATAGTGGGGAGTTTTTTGTGGGGCTGATCTGGGTGCTACGCGCACAAACGATGGAACGGTTGGTTGGTTCTGCGGTGTAGATGTAGTCTTGATGCTAGCCAAGTTTGTTCTAGATCCAATCTGGTTGATTCGGGAGGATTGCTAGCGAAAGTAATTACACGGATGTTATAGTTTGCGAGGCATTCATATTTGTCATATGAGCTTCACATGGCCAGCCAGTCCCTCTGTTATTCGTCATGTGATTCATCTATGCATGTTGTCAGATTGAGAAGGAAAACATATCATGTATTTGGTATGTGATTCATATGTCGGATTCCTTCTGTGCAGTTCGAGCCTAGCCAAAAATATAAATAATTTTAATTTTTTATTCAGATAAACTCATCAGTGCCGGGTATTGGAACTACTCGGCACTGATAGTATTGGTCATCAGTGGCGGGTAGTGCCAATACCCGGCACTGATGTCGTCCCGGCCCCCTCGGGAGGGGGGTCTTCTGTGCCGGGTATAGACCCGACACTGATGAGGCTCCCTCATCAGTGCCGAGATTCCAGTGCCAGGCCTATACCTGGCACTGATGGCCTTTTAGGCCCAGCTCTGATGGGCCGATCTGTAGCAGTGGTTGCATAAAAGCAGTACACAACAACAAGAGATTGCAGGAGCAAATGTACCAATAACCTACAGCTCGTGGATCAAACAATTAAACCAGACAAGTACAAGATTATGGCCATGTTCAGTTGTGCTTTTGTATGTGGCTTATAAGCCACACGTAAAACGAAAAATATCATTAGTGCATGATTAATTAAGTATTAACTGTTAGAAACTTGAAAAAGGGATCTATTTGATTTTTAGAGATACTTTCATATAGAATGTTTTTACAAAAAACACACCGTTTTGTGTTTTGGGAAGCGTGCTACCGGACACCAAGGGAAGAAGCCAACAGCACAAGCTGTTCCGAACGCCCTATATGAATAATAGTACTCATGAGCAGCGTATGAGAAACCAGAGGTAGGAAGCGTTGAACCCCGGTTAGGGGCCGCACCTTTGTTATATAGGTGATAACAACCATCACCGTGGCATTTACAAGATCATGCGCATTGGCCGGATAAAGAGGAGAAACTAACTAGAGATTACATTCTGATCTAGATAACAAAACTCATCTTCTTATCCAGCCATGCCGTGTAACACAAGATACATAAGATCATATGTACTAAGTGTAGTATATTGTTAACATCCCCTCTCAATCACAACTTTCCTAAGTTGGGATTGTGCTTGAAATTTTCCAACTGCCGCACAGGAAGCGCCTTGGTAAATCCATCAGCCACCTGATCTCCTATAGACACATAGTCAACTTCCAATAATTTATGTGACACCCGTTCTCTTACAGTAATAGTCAACTTCAATATGTTTAATTCGTGCATGAAAAATAATATTAAATGACAGGTACTTTGCTCCCATATTATCACACCATAGACAAGCAGTCTGGGGACTATGAACTTGTAGTTCCTGCAACAAAGTTTGCACCCATGTAATCTCAGCTGTAGCATTGGCTAGAGCTTTATACTCTACCTCTGAACTAGACCTTGAAACATTGGCTTGCTTACGAGCATTCCAAGAAACAAGATTTCTCCCCAAAATAATCCAAATCGTTCTTGATCTCCTGTCATCTATACAACCTGCCCAATCTGCACCTAAAGACCCACTTACTAGCATAGATTTTGATCTGCATGTCTGTAAGCCAAGTTTCATACACTGTTTGAGATACCTTAGGATTCTTTTAACAGTTGCTCAATGCACAGTAGTTGGATCATGTAAAAACTGACATACCTTATTGACTGGAAAAGCATTGTCTGGTCTAGTCAATGTTAACTAATGCAATGCACCAACTATACTTCTATATTGTGTTGAATCCTTAGGTCCTAACAATGATGGCTATGCCATCTCTTGAAGGATGGCTTATTGACTCCATATACTTGCTTTGTTGCTGGTGCATTCCATAATGATGTAGGAATTGGGTACAATCCATTGCGACATTGCCCTCTAAGCAAAGTTTTCCTCATGGCCCGATCCTTAAGAGAGAGAACTTTAGGATATAGTTCTATGAAAGCATAATTATCAAACATAAGGCGATTTGCAGAGACTAGGTTTTTATTTGCCATAGGAGCATAAAGAATATTTTTCATATAAAGATCATTGCCTGGGGTTTTAACAACAGAATGTCCAATATGACTAATTTGCATACCTACACCGCTTGCCGTATAGACTTGGTCATGGCCCTTATACGTGTCATGAATTGTTAGCTCGTCGAGCTCCCTCGTGACATGATCCATAGCTCCGGTATCAATATACCAATTGGTGTCGATGCCATAAGACAACGTCGCTATTCATGCATACCTTTCATCAGGCACAAAATTTTCATCAAATCGGTGCCAACAGTCCATTTCCATGTGTCCTCGCTTGTAGAACAACTGGCACTTAGGCCGGTTGTCAAAGTTGGTGTTATTGTTGACGATGACTGCACCATGGCCTGTCTTGCCGCCGCCGCGGTTATTCCCAAGCCCACATTGGCCGTTGCCACAGCCTCGGTTTGCCATGTTGGCCGAGTGATCTCCAGTCTGACACAGTTCTAGTCGCTCTCAAAGTTGAGCAGCCGGGAGTACCTATCCCATATTGACGTGATCCACTCTTCTAGTGAGAGTAGAGACCATGGATCGTAGTGATACTCGTCGATGCCGGCCAGTACGTACGAGATGAGGTCATCGTCGTGTAGCGGCTTGCCTGAAGAAGCCATCTCTTTGCCCAGGCACACATCTTTCCAATACACTCAGTGATGGAAAGATTACCTTTCTTAGGCATGTGATGCCTAGGGAAATTCTTGTGTTGATCTTGCGCGCCTTCGTCATCGAGGTGAACGTGCCCTTGATCATGCTCCAGGCTGCAGCAGCTGTCTTGGTCATCACGACTTGGATCAGTGCGTCTCTGTTCAGGGAGGACAGCAGGTATCCAAGCACTTACTGGTCAGTAGCCACCCATTCCTCATAGGCTGGGTTGAGTATCCACGTTGTCCTCTCTCCTTCTTTGTGTGTCATCATGACATGGGGGTTTGGATGTCAGCGGTGAGGTATCCTTCTAGGCTTGCCCCTCTGATTGCTGCAAGCATGCACCTACGCTTTCCAAAGTGCATGGTAGGATTTTGTGAGCTTTTCAGAGATCGCTTGGCTGATCAAGGGATTAGCAGTGGAGTTTTTGGACGAGCTGGCCATAGCGATGGACTAGAGATTTGATCTATTCGGTTTGCTTTTATACCATGTTAGAAACCAGAGGTGGGAAGAGTTGAACTCCAGTGAGGGGCTGCACTTTTGTTATATAGGTGATAACAGCCATCTCGCGCATTGGCTGGATAAGGAGGAGAAACTAACTAGATGTTACATTGTGGTCTAGATAACAAAACCCATCTTCTTATCTAGCCATGCCATATAACACAAGATACATAAGATCATATTTAGTAAGTGTAGTATATTGTTTAACACAGCCATCAAGAAATATCCGAGTCATAGATCAAGAAGTCCCCAATTTTTACCTGCAGCGGAGAGGCCAGAGGGGTGGCCAATTGCTGCCACCAGAGAGGCTTGAAGGGTGGCCAGTCAGCAGTCACCTGTGGCAGTGGTAACAGCAGCGCGAAGCACCTGGTAGAGGGGTAGGATAGCTGGACGACAAGAGGACAACCGTGGTAGACAAGTCTTCGTGTAGCACCTGCCGGCAGAGAGGCTCAAGGGACGGCCGACAAGCAGTGGTGGCAGCAACAGCAGAGCGAACTGCTTGGTGGAATGCTGGCTAGATAGTAGAATGGTGAGCAATGACCACGGATAAAGAGGAGGAAAACCTGGCAATGGCATACCTAAGCCTGGCGGCAGCGGCTGATTGACGTGAGTCGGCTTGGATTAGGGCTCCTTCAGTGAAATTCATTTAGTTCCAATGGGCTAAAACTATTTTAGGCCAGAAATTTTATAACCAAAACCAAATCGGACCAAACCATTTTCCATGTGCTTCAAACCGCCCCAGCCCGTTAGTGGCCTCAAATCATTTCCACCCATCCAGATCTGGCCCATTTAGAAAAACCAACCCGTTTTGCCCATTCTACCCCAAGTCATTAGCAGGCCTTCAAATACATGCTACACGTTTCAGATAGGAATAGTCAAAAGCCTAACAACCAAAAAGTACTAAGCATGTGCTCTGTAGGTTAGATGGTAAGGAAGCTCTTTTTGGAAAGAGAGGTCCCGTGTTTGAGTCCCATATACCACATACACGCATAAAATTTAAAATATTTTTGGGCTTTTTTGCATTTAAAATTAAGAAACCGAGGCATATCATCAGGGACTGATCATAATTTTGGACTGTCGGAGATGACTCGTCCGTGATGGGTGGTAAGTTATGATCCATCACAGTTGAGTCATGTGTAATGGGTGGTTTTCTCATCACTGACCAATGAGCAGTGGTGGAGCCTATATTCGTCACAGAAATGGTGCATTGCACAATAATAGCTAGATGTCCTGTAGACCACTTAAGCTAGGCACTCCTGTATCAACACAAAATAATCCTCTAAAATAACTGAAAGGTGCTTCTCAATTTTGTCCACCCTACATCAAATCTAAAGTTCAATGGCAGTATACAAATGAACATATAATTCAGTTTTGACAGGCTGCAAATGTTATATGTCTTCACTGCCATGATTTATTCAATGCATTCAGACGAGATAAGCTAGAAACGGTAATAATATTACACAGAAAAAAAGATTCAGATGTTTACGTTTTTGACTGAGAATTAGTGGCTCGCATGCACAATCTTATTTGCAAGTTGCTATCTGTGCTAAAAATGGCATAAAATCCTGGACAGGGAGAGCTGCTCCCAGAATGTGTGAACTTGATCCTCGGTCACACTCTTACTTGGAAGTTGCTATCTGTGCTGAAAATGGCATAAAATCCTGGACAGAGAGAGCTGCTCCCAGAATGCGTGAATTTGATCCTCGGTCAGCACCTGAGTTGCTCCCCTAGATCCAATCTGGACCGGCTCGGAGCTTGATCCAAGTCAAACATAGGAAAGAGGGTTGTCCCAAGACTTGTAGATCTTGGGTATCGCTAAAGTAGGTTGTGGAAAATCGTTGCGACATTAAGTAAGCCAACTAGCGCTGGGTTGGTTTGGTTCCGCCGATTGGGTCTGAACCGAGTCAGATAAGTTGAGGTTGCCGAGTTTGTCGGCGATAAAATCGAGGCTCCTGAAGCTGATGGCTTGTCCAGGGATGAAGTTGATACCGTCGACTCCTGTGGTTGGATCCATTAGGCTTGGTGACGATGATCTTGACGAATCCTCTACCTGGCGTGCCAACTGTCGATGTTTTGTATCGGCAATATTGATTGTAGGGTTACTCGATGGACTTCGAAAGACAAGATGATTTATACTCGTTCAGGCTCTCGGGGTGAGGTAATACCTTATTTCCAGTTGTGATGTATTGCTTTCGCTATAAGAGTTGATCTGCCCCAGAGGGTTCCCTACCCCTCCTTATATATGTGGAGGGATGAGGGGTACAGGTAAGAAACCTAGTCGGATACGACTCAGGGTGTTCTTTATCAGTACATAGAGAGTTTGGCTAGAATTATATCCCTTTGCTTATCTTACAAGGTTATATGAAGCCGAGTTCTACTATATCTCTAATTATATGGGCTGGCCCACCATCTATCCGAGTGGATATATTGCCTTCCTTGAGGTACCGGGGCTCATGGCCTTCACAGAAAGCAGTCATGCCACGGCGGGGCGGACACGGCAGGCCCCATGCAAGGAGAATACAAGAAAAGATAAAACGAAAAGGAGAAAAGGGAAAGGGGTTTTCTCTAGGGATTTTCCAGAAGGTTTTTAATTCTGATAATGTGTTTTGATTTATTAAAAATACTTTCAGTTCTCTAAAATTCTAGTAAAAATCCTGTTAGTATATTTTGGCAAGGGGAATAAAAGAAAAATATTCCCAACCATGATGAATTATTATTTAATGTTTTCACCCTTAATTATTCTCTCATGCCTTAATAATTATTTTCTTTGTGCAATTTCTTTAATATATTTTTTGTGGCTCTATTTAGGGGAAACTCAGGGTGTGACAACTTGCCTGTGCAAGATCGCATGAAGTGTTTGTACTCCGACCCAAGGGATGCCAAACTTATGCGTTGGCATCAAGAAAAGCGCAAGAAGGATGGGATGCTCCGCTACCCTGTAGATGCTCGCCAGTGGAAAATGTTTGATGAAAAGTATAAATAATTTGCTAATGATCCGAGGAATATAAAGCTTGCATTGAGTACTGATGGAGTGAACCCTTTTGGAGACTTGTGCAATTCACAAAGCACATGGCCAGTACTCCTGACCATGTATAACCTTCTCATACGGCTTTGTCAGAAGTGAAAGTATGTTTTTTTGTCCATCCTTATACAAGAACCGAAACAACCTGGTATCAATATAAATGTATTTCATTAAACTTTGATGGAAGATCTGGTAGATTTATGGGAGCATGGGATTCAGGTGTGGGATGAATTGTTAAGGCAATATTTCATATGCAAAGCCATCATTTTCGTTACCATCAACGATTATCCTGCAATGTTTTCCATGCCGGGATAGATAAAAGGGAAGACGAGATGTATAGTTTGCATAGATAGAACCGTATACAGGTACCTTCCATCGTCCAAAAAGCTAGTGTACATGCGGCACCATCGATACCTAACCAAAAAATACAAATACCGCATGATGGCTGCACATTTCGACAATACCGAAGACAATGATGCTGCACCAGTCCCCAAAAATTGCCAAAAAGTTTTTGACATGACAAAGAAGGTAATAGTTGTTTTTTGGAAAGGCGACGAAGAAGGGTTCAATGAGAACAAAGTGGAAAAAAGATACTGACAAAGAGCACGAGCCCGTCGTGCCATTTAAGAAGCAATCAATTTTCTTTAAGTACCTACCATACTGAAAAGATTGAAGGTTTGTCATGCAATCGATGTCATGCACCTAGAAAAGAATGTCTTTGATAGCACAATTGGGCTCTTAGTGGACATACCTAACAAAACAAAGGATGGACTGAAGTCACGTAACGACTTGGTAAGTATGGAGATTAGAGAAGAGCTTCACCCTATGGAACGAGAGAATGGAAAAGACTACCTACCCCTGGCCAGCTAAACGCTAACACCAAAGGAGAAAAAGGCGTTCTGTAATTGCCTTCATAGGATTATAGTGCCTATATTTTTCTCATCAAACACTAAGCGACTAGTTTTGATGAAAGATTTGTCGATGTCCGGCTATAATTCGCACGACTGTCATGTGATGCTAAGACTTTGAGTGAGCTTGAGATGTGTTTCCCTCCATCATTTTTTGATATGATGGTGCAGCTTATGGTTCACATCGTGCATCAGATAATTGTACTTGGTTCATTGTATTTACATAAAATGTGGTCGTACAAGCGATACATGTCCATTTTGAAGGGATACGTATGAAATCGTGCTCACCCTGAGGGGTCGATGATAGAGGGATATACTACAGAAGAAGTGGTTGAGTGCTGCATAGATTACTTAAAGGATGGAAAAGCAATTGGTTTACCAGTACCTCAACACGAGGGGAGATTGTCTGGGATGGGCACGAAGGGGAAGAAAAGATTCATCAACTTGGAATACAAAGCAGTGCAAGAAACACATTATAGTGTCCTGCAATAGCTCGCGATAATGAAGCCTTACATTGAGCAAGACGTGAACCAGATAAGAGCTAAAAATGTTTGCCGCTCGGAAGATTGGATAATGAAAGTGCACAAGCGTGGCTTCACCGAATGGTTGAAGGATCGAAACATACCGGATGGAGAAACTACCGATGAGATTACAATAAAAAGATTAGCATGTGGTCCATCAAGTATAGTCAACTCATGGCAAGCGTAGACATTAATGGTTACACATTTTACACCAAATCAAAGGACAAGAAGACCATAGCACAAAATAGTGGCATTCGAGTCGAGGTGACAAACACAACAGAGCAAAAAAGCACATACTATGGATTCATAGAAGAAATATGGGAACTCAACTATGGACTCACTATGTAGATTCCATTGTTTAAGTGCCAATGGGTGAGACACCCCAAGGGCAGGTTCGTGGACAACTTCGGGCTTACCATAGTTGACCTTGGTAATGTAGGACATAAAGATGACCCGTGGGTACTCACTGATCGCGTCGCACAGGTTTTCTACATAAAAACCCATCAAATTTGAAGAAAGACATAGCTCTATCAGGAAAACAAAAAATTCTGGGGGTTGATGATGTCGATAACGTAGAAGATTACAATCAATACGATAGCATGCCGCTATTCACTGATCTGCGAAACAAGATTAAGCTCGTTGAAGAAAGGTGATTCGCAAATACCCTACATGCGCACCGATGGAGTTGGGAAGACTGTGAAAAGATAAATATGTAATAGTAGTACAAGAGAGTTTTTGTAATCATACTTTCATCGTGTCTTGTTAGGAGTTTTTAGAAATATGTATACATTGAGTTTCACTCATTTTAAACTTTTTTAATTAGTTATGAGTTTTTTAAAATAATTAGACTAGTTTCGCTCATTTTAGAAATATTTTTAATTAGTTATGAGTTTTTTAGAAAAAAATAGACTAGTTTCACTCATTTTAGAAATATTTTTAATTAGTTATGAGTTTATATATATATATATCTACATTGAGTTTCACTCATTTTAGACTTTTTAAATAGTTATGAGTTTTTTAAAAATAATTAGACTAGTTTCGCTCATTTTAGAAATATTTTTAATTAGTTATGAGTTTTTAGATATATATATATATATATATACATATATATATATCTCTACATTGAATTTCATTCATTTTAGACTTTTTAATTAGTCACTGACAAGTGGACCCATTGAGCTTTTAAAATAATTAGACTAGTTTCGCTCATTTTAATCACCGACAGGTGGACCCACGATCGTTTTAGCAGGCCTGTGAAAAATATCTGCGCCACCTACGAAAATGATCTTTGCAGGCGGCCGACTTAAGCCACCGCCTGCGAGAACGATCTTCGTAGCCTGCAAAGATTGTTTTCCTATATATCGCGGTGTGCGCGGGGACGAAGTTTTCTAAGTCCCCTACGTGTGTTGAGCAAACCCTAGCGCCACCAGGCTCTCGTTTGAACCCCCAACGCCGCCGCATCCTTTTCCGCCATCTTCCAACGCCTCCACCTTCTCATCCTCCGGCACCCAACACCGCCGCCGGGACCTCTGCCTTGTCTCCGTGCTGCCTTTCCCGCCACCAGCCTCCTCACCTTCCTCCGCCGCCGGCCGCCGCTCCTCCTAACTCCGAGCGCCGCCGCCTCCTCCAACACCGGCCCCGGCCCGCTATTTGTTTTCCCTTTTTAGTTTTTTTTCTTTTTTTCTTTTTTTTTCTTGCATGAGATATATGTACATGGACTTAGAAATAATTGTACTCATGGACTTAGAATTTATATGTGGACTTAGAAATTAATTTCTATATGGCTTAGAAATTAATTGTACACATGGACTTCAAAATTAATTTCTATATTGGTTATATGTATATGGACTTGGATCTACTCCCTCACTCACAAAATATAAAGACACGAGTGTTTAAATATGCCCAAAATATAAGAACTTAGTACTACTTCCTCTATTAAACACCCCTATTTAATTTTTTACCTAATTTTATATTAATTTTATAGTTTATTTCATTTTATCCTTAATCTCTTAAAAGATGCTAAAAATCCTTATTTTTGGGATGGATGGATATATGATTTTTTTGAACGAAAGATGGATATTTAATAATTTCTATTCATATACATATGCTTGCGAGGTTAGCATCGTCATGTAGCGAAATTTTGTTGTTGCATGTGATTTATACAATGCATGACTATTAGCTTGAATATTTCGCAAGCTATTGGATTTCTGTTCTAAAGTGCTAATGGATGACAAATGGTGGATGAAACTGAGTTTATACAAACTATTCGAGGGCACAAACGAATGAACTGAATTAAAAAGTATAAAGTTGCAATGTTGACGATTGATATTGGTTATATGTACATGGACTTAGAAATTAAATTTTTGGACGATCGATATTGGTTATATGTACATGGACTTAGAAATTAAATTTTTTGCGCTAGTTAACAATAGATGCAAGAACAGACGAACCTAGTCACACTAAAGACCAACAGGTGGTCAAGCCTGATGGACCATACACCGACGATCAACTTGCTTCCACGCAGGGCGCTTAAGCTCGCGCCGCCTCCACGCAAGTCGATTACAATCAACCTGTGTCCACGAGGGAGATAATTCCTAAATGGCCCTCATCTGAAGCGGAAGACGGAGATGAACTTGATGAGTACTCTTTACCAAGTGATCTGTGTCCAAGCCC
This sequence comes from Oryza meyeriana var. granulata, assembly GCA_003991445.1. Taxonomy (NCBI): domain Eukaryota; kingdom Viridiplantae; phylum Streptophyta; class Magnoliopsida; order Poales; family Poaceae; genus Oryza; species Oryza meyeriana. The sequence continues at coordinate 372,102 of RYFJ01000332.1, forward strand.
TCAAAAGAAAATGAAGTGTGACGGAGATCCAGAGAACGCAGTATGTTTTAAATTGACTCTTTGTTTACCGGGCGTAGATCGTATTTCTCCATTACATTTAACCCCTTCTCATGTTTACTCTATAGAAAAAGGCTCCCTGACGATCTCGACAAAAAGCTCAAACTGCACATGAAGATGCAATCGATCAGTAACCAGCTTCGTTGGCCCCACAACCATCTGCTGTTCAGAGTAAACCTAAAAAAGAAGGGGAGAGCGAAGCTTACATAAGCTGTCTAGTGAGACCCGCATCATCACCCGGATCAGACCTAAAGGGAAGCCTCTTTCGCCAAAAGATGCTCGCGCTAAGTTCCGCAACCAATGTGGTGCAATTGTGAAAGAAGGGATGAAAACTTTCCTATGGGATGAGTTATAGAAAAGGATTCAATTTCCCGAGGGAACGGAATCACTGGCAAAGGAGAATGTGTTGTAGACAATGGGGAAAGCATTTAGAGGATGGAAGAACATCTTAAACAAGAATTATGTGCAGAAGAACAGGGAGCCTTTTAGGATATACCGTAAAATCTCACAGGCCTAGTGGGACCAATTCGTCAAGTTCAAAACCTCGCTAGAAGAAATAGAGAAAAGCTGGAAAATGTCTAAACTGGCCAAGAGGAACAGGTACCCCCGTCACTTAGGCTCTGCGGGTTATGCCTCTAAGATAAGAAGTGGAGAAAGGAGGAGGACAAATTAAGGAAGGCAGGTAAACCTATGCCAATGGGAATCTGATGAAAGAACCAGAAACTAGGTGAAAGCAAGAAACCCAGAAATCACAGACGAGGGCGATGTACAGTCAGGATGGCCAAGTTACTGGTCCAGAAGGAGAAGGAGGGTGTAATCAAGCCTAATAGGGAGAGGGACGAACTTAGCTTAGCGCTGGGAAATCCCAAGCACTCTGGCCGTGTTCGAGGGATCTCCTCGTGGCTTAGGTGGAAAGAAGGCTTCCGCAAGGACCAATCCACCTACAAGAAGCGCGACAGATATAAGGAGAAATTGGAGGAAACAGTCCGGGCCACCGGGAGGGATGAATGCATGAACTTTTTGCCTATAAACAATCTCCAGCATGAACCTCTTGAAGATTGTACTGAAGAGCCTCCTGAAGATCCTATGTTGTTGGACCTCTCCGTACAACCTCCCAACCTAGCCTCCAAGCTATCCGGTTGACAAGATAACAGAAGACCAACCTTGCAGACTTCATATTCCGCTTGCAAGGGCTGGAAGGACAATTGATGTTGCGAGAGGCAGGGCAATTTGGGCTGTAGATTTCATGGTATGGATATTCCTGACAATTATGCCAAGGTAGAAGTGCAAAGTGTGAACAAAGGGCATAGCATGTACAAGATAGACATTCCCACACCAGAGGGAATTATATATCGGGGCGATGCGGTGGACAATTTCATACTTCGGCACAAGAGGGATATTATCTTGACGAGACCGGTACCGCCAACATTTGTGCCCTTCCCGTGTCTACCAGAACCAACCCCTCCGCCCTTGGCAAAAAAACCTTCCGCCAACGAGCCAATGGCGCCACCTTCCCTGAGGCAGCCGGCCGCACCGACGACTACTGAAGTTCCTATGTTGTTGGACCCCTCCGCTACAACTCTCCAAGCCACTATGCCACCTGCACAAGATTCCTGCACCTAGGAGTTACAAGGCGTGGCCATGACTACACAAGAGTCTCTACTAGAGGAGCTAGAAGCCGTGCCTTGTGAAAATATTATTTGGGACGACCTAGAACCTAACGTGCAGGAAGAAACAATAATTCCCAAGGACAAACCCAAGGAAATGGGAGTGCTAAAGAAGGTTAGCAGGCACAACCCTAAGGAAAGAAACAAGGATGTTGAGAAGTGGATGATATCCACCTTTCCTGGTAGAGGGAAATAGAAGAAGGATGCCAAATATGACAAAAAGAAGGTCGACGACCTTATTGGTGATTTATTCTTCCCAACAGACGACATGCCAGCTGACTACAAAAATGGCAAAGCCTTCTTGCATGACCACACTCTCCATGAAGGGCCATGGGAGATGATAAGATTGCACAACCGGTACATGTCTGCCTCTAGGAAAGGCCTTAGGTCACTAACGGTCAATATTCCGGCCGATGCTTTCATGAGCGGCCCTGGTGTGTTGTATATCAACTTCAACGACCTGCACGCACTGTATCACCGCAACAAACTGGAGGTTAATCTCGTAGCTGCATGGTGCCTGTAAGTGAATATACTATATTTTATTTTATACACAATATCCAGATAACTTCCTAATGTTTTTATCCCTTTTAGGTATCAAATCATGGATGCACAGAAGTCAGGTGAACCCATTGACGTTTTGGACCAAACTAGAATATGTGAGCCCCAACATATAGTTAACATAAAAGATGACTTGGATGGGCTGAAGGATAAGACTCCCGAGGAAGGGAACTCCACAATACTAAGAAGCTAGAGGTGGCGGCCTATGTCGGACAAGCTATGCTATCATTTAAAAATAAAAGATGCACAATGGTTGCGTACAACTTTAGGTAACTTTTGTTTTGATGCTGGTCTATATATTTATTGTCAATATACTTATATAACTTCCTATTTATGTAGCGACCATTGGATATGTTTTCTTATTTATCCACAGCATGGCTTGGTTACAGTCCTCGACTTGCTCGATTACTCTTGGAAGAAATACAAGGAATTCCTTAGCATTTTACAGTTGTAAGCAAGGTACTACAAGGCAAATGGTGGGGAACAAGTGGTATCTAGAGAGAAGATGGCCATCAACACATACTGGCCGGTAATGTGCGACACACTCTATGTATGTTTATTTCATGTGAGAACATGTTTGTAACTAATTTGCTTTTTGTGTATGTTTATTTCATGAAGTGCCACAAGCAACCTTTAGGCACCATGCTTTGTGGATACTATATATGTGAGTATCTTAGGGCTAACAGGAGGTACTGTACCAATCCCGAAGATGTAAGTCTATCACTATTTGTAATTTCAAATTTCACCTTCCACTATTAATTATATATGTTTGATTGTTGCTAGCTAGGACATAAGTACTAACATCCTTATACACTCTTGATGCAGTTGCCTAGAATCGAAACTACTGAAAGAAAACTAGATGGCAAAAGCATGAAAACATACAACGAGATATGTGCCACTTTGTCCACCATGACCGTTGTCATCATAAAGGTAGATTTTTCGACCATAATGGGCATTTGACGGCAGAAGAATACAAAAGTCTTTGGGACTAGACTCATACTATTATCTAAAATTTCTGTGTGCAGTATTATGAACTTTTGTAAATATATATAACATGTCTACATATCTATAACGTACTTCTGTATTATTGCATGTGCAGTCAATTATATTGGTCATATCATTTACTCACTATAGTAATTATTTATTCATCGATCACGAATTACAACAAATAATATATAGAAATATATTTCAAATTGGTCGAAACGTGCGGAAACCTATTTACATAGGTGGGCCTCATAGCACAGCCGCCTGCGTAGATAGTTTTCGCAGGTGGCCGTCCTATGCGGCCTGCCTGCGTAGATAGGTTTTCGCAGGGCGGCCGTCCTACGTAGGCCGGTTGGCACCCACCTGTGTTAAAAGATGATTTTCATAGGTCCTTTTTTTACCAGCGATTCGTATACCCGCCTGTGAAAACCTATTTTGGCCGCTTGTGAAGATGATTTTTGTAGTAGTGCTCTAAGCCTTATTGCACCAGTAATGTGCAGTTCCACTAAACACCTACATATGTTTATACCATTTGTCTAAAGGGAATCACCTAGAGACAATCCCCGGTAAGGCAACACAAAATTCGATTATGCGAATCAAACTCGCGCCGGCTGGTCCTCACCCCTTAGAACCAACCACTGAGCCAACACTCAGTTGAATAAGGGCATTTTCCTTGCGTTTTCTCTTCTTTTTGTGCATTTGGGCACCTTGCCCTAAGCAGAGAAGTTTTGACACAATTTCTTTCCAAAATAGTACTACATACATATACGGTAGAAATACAATATACTATACCACAAAGAGAGTGTACTTACAAGGAACTATTACATTTGTCACGTCGAAATTACCGATGTACTGAGATAAGAGGAAAAAAGAAAACTGCTCATGGCAAAAGGAAAAAAATGTTCTCTGATCATGTAAGATCCAAATTTAGTTGGTGATCTAAATTGTAATGTTATTTGTAAAAACACAAGTAAAATTTGTAGAACAGTTACCATAATAAACCTTAACAATTAATTGCACCGGAATTTCTCATGGTTGAAACTTGGTCGGTGCTACTGCATGTGCATGGTTAATTCGGACGCGACGACATCGTAATCTCCACAGCCAAGGTAGGGGCCTCTCCCGTTGATGTTGCCCGGCGGATCGTAACTACACACCACGAACGCGCCGCCGCCGTGGCACGTCACCCGCGGCGCACCAGAGCCTCGTCGTCCACGCCCACGTGATATGCATGTAGTGCCCACAGCGCCGCCCCCGAGTGCAGGTGTTGCTGGCGCAGTCGTAGTACGCACGCTCGCGGACCCATCGCGCCACCTCGTCCGCCGCCGTCCGGCGCTGCCCGGAAGATGTTCTCCCCGTACGGCCCCCCGGAGTGCTTGAGCGCGCAGTCGCAGGACCTCCTCTCGCCGTAGCTCCGCGCGTATGCGGCGAGGGTGCGGTCCCAGGACAGCTCGCGGACGCCGACCTCCGCGCGTACGGCGTTGTGTGGTTGCAGGAAGTCGTGCGGCGAGTTCTGCGGTTGTGCGAGGCGGGTGAGGCTGAGACAGAGAAGGAGTACAGCAGCGTGGGTGACACTGATCGCCATTTCTGCCTGGCCCGAGCGTACAGCTAGCTGCTTGCAGTGTTATTATATCCATGCATGCGTAGTAGTACATGAAATGATTCTTCCAGATCATGTACTAATAATTTCCAACTCATTTGATTTTCCCAAAATAAAAGAAGATAGAAAATGGGGTTAAGTCATCAAGACCTTTCTTCTGCCATCTGCGTGCACGATCTGATATTTTAGTTCATATTTACCGGCCTATGCAAAAAGATTAGCTGCAAAATTAGCGTTCCGTAACGAGGCATTTTAATTAGTCAAAAGGAAATACAACTTTATTTTTCTTGGTGATGTCATATGGATTATGGAGTACCACGATTTTGGCACCAAAGACAATTTCTGTTACACGTGACGTTAACAAGCGAATTGAGCAGGGAAGTGGCAAGAGAGCCTCCCTGCCATTTGTTCAGCAAGCTTCTGAGTCGCGTGCGACCACATGAACATAGTGTGCGGAAGTCGTTTGGGCACTTATAGTGCGATGATGCGACGAGTGGTCTGGCCACGCCACGTCGGACGCATGCCGCCGTGCAGGAGATCGAGAGGGCGGGGGGCGAGTGGCCTCGTCAGGCCTCCCATGTCCTCTGTAAGGCATAGTGGCCTCAACAGAGATTGTGCAGGGGCACAGCTTGGGGTACGCATTGGGTAGACATGTCGCCCAATGTGATGTGTTCCCCCTCCGCCGTCAAGGACGCCGCAGGAAGACAACGGGCTGCTATGGCAACGAGGCAGATCCGCTCATAAACGCTTCCAATCTACCTCCTCCTCGACCCGTCGACCGCCAGAGAAGCTCGGCGGCCCAAGGGGAGAGGCAGCCACGACAGTTAGAAGAGGAAGAGGCTACTCCACCGCTGAGGCCACAGCCCCAGGCAGATCCACCGCCGAGGCCCTAATGGAGAGCTCGATGACATGCCGGCCGGATGCACACCGTGCCGGGCTGCCTTGATCCGTGCTGGGACTCCTTGCTCGACGACGCATCACCTCGATCCACCACTGTGAGCTCGTCCTAGTCGCCGAGAGGGCAGAGGGGACAAGCGTTGACACCAGCTCTCGTTGCCGGCATGAGAGAGATGAGAATGGAGAGGTGAGGGGGGAGGTGGGAGGTGAAATTTTATATTAGAATTTGGATTCTATGGTGTTAAGTGTAAAAGTTTGGACTTCTACATATCAAAAAAATATGAGGACTAAAATAGAAAGTATCAAGGGTTACCGTGGAAAATTGAAACCACCCCTGAAGCTACTTTGCATTGTGGAAAAACCAGATATTGGACTTTTGGCCTCAGCCTACGTGGTATTGTGAGGGCACTTCTTGGAGTGGCATCCACGATGAATGTCCTTAGAGAGCCTCTCTGCCATTTGTTCGGAAAATTTCTCGTGTCGTGTGTGGCCACACAGACACAGTTTGCGTAAGTGCGTTCAATTTGTCTCGAAGTACAACATCCTTATATACCTTATTGACTGTCCAAAGGTTGGAAGTACAACATCCATACAAGTAGTATCAAGACTATTTTGTGTATTAAAATCCCTGTCCAGGAATCAAGCCATGGTATATAGAACGACAAATCAATAAACAGATCCAAACATTAATAAAGCGTAAATACTTACAAAAGAGACACTTAGTTCTCACACAGAAGAAAACTATAGTGGTAAGGCGGAATTAACGTGACTTCAGCTCCACTCTACAGGGAAACTCAACTGGGGTATAAGTTAAGTTCTTCTAAGCTCAACTTCAACACAAAAGGTCTTAACTTCTGAAGGGGATAAATAACAAGACTGAGTACCACCCACCGTACTCAGAAGTCACACCAACAATGCATTCATGCATGGGATTGCAAAGGGAGGCTTGCGGCAAACATTTATATTTAAAACAGTAAAATAATTCATTAATTATGTCAAAATTAATCTCCACTGAACAAGGCTATACCATGTTGAACATGCCCAAACCATCCACCTGAACTATACCAGTTCTATTATGTCAAGTTAAATTAATGAAGGGTGAGACTAATCACGATGAGTCTTGACCAATCGCCTATAACAGTGGGCACGGCTATTTGAATAGATTTATTTTGGCCAAAGGTGTACAACTTACCCACAAAACAGAGACCCACAACACGTTTCCGTGCGCCGGTGTGACACCATGACACCCCAGCAAGGGACTGTGACAGGACCTTTTATGCAACCCCTTCCCAATCGTCCACACCATGCTGAGGTTACACCTGCCGATAGGGCATGCCGTGTCGGATAGGTGTCGGCCCCTGGTTTTGAAAACCAGAAACCTATTATGTTTCCCTGTACGAATCCCTAGATCAATTGTTGGTACACACAAAACATAGCTGGCTTATAACATAGTATGAATTGAAATAAGAATAAAGGTGTTTATACCTTTATTAAGTCCTAAATAGCTGCACCTTACCAAAGTAACAGCAAATAAAAAACGAGTAGTGGTAGGGTCCAATCGTCATACCCATAGGCAGATGACTGGGGCCGCGACCTAGCCAACTGACACTTTGTCCATCTTGCTATGTATGCAAATCATGCTAGCAAGGTCTTCTCTTCTGGCCTGTTCTTCTACTAAACATAGTAATTGGAGCAATCATGAGTACATAGGTACTCAGCAAGCCACCACGCAAATATGCTTCATATGCACAGGGTATTCAAGAGCGGCTGAGGTTATTTTGCGTAAAGAAAATTTTGAGAACTATTTCATAAATACCTATGACCTAGTAGGGTAGACTTAAAACAATTTTAATATCGTAATGTTTTCTCAACGAAGGTTTTATCCACCAATCCTGAGCCCGCCTCGAGAATGACTTGCCACCGCCGATCATGCAATTTCTTCAACTTATTGTCCCATTGCCTCCCAAGAAACAATAGCCATAGCCATCCAAATCATCACCATCCCATAATCCCAACCACCCATTAATCAATTTTAGAAAATTATGAGTCTAGTCAAGAGTCCCGGTGCTCCTTTAACTACGAGCACGGCTATTCGAATAGATTGATTTACTCACACTGTAGTGGATGCACTCTTTACCCGCACTCTATGATGTACCCAACACATGAGCTGAGTCCCAACACATGAGACTTGCCACAGCCTGGTTTTTAGACTCTCTACGGTTGTGGTACCCGCCCCACAGACTATGAGCCCTCTTACACCCTTAGCACCCAACGCCTCGAGCTAGTAGTGAGAGGAGTTCTAGGCCTGAGAACATTAGGGAATAATACCATATATAGATGTATTTTAAGTTTGTCAACAGTTATCATCACAATATATGTATCAACACTTCACAACAATTCATACCTCATGTGCAGAACCAATCGATGACTGGGGTACCACCCCACACAAAAGTCCTAACCCACCAGGTCTATACCCATTTGAGAAATGTGGTTGTACTTAGTTCGTTTCCTGCATAGCTTCCTGACTCGGTCCTTAATTGACCAAGGTCGGCGCTTGCCGTTACCAGAATCACCTAATTTCTTTCCTGTCGCCCCGGTCGAAATAGGTTTTTCCTTGTTTTTGGTTTTCACAAATGGTTCCTCATGGTACTCGCGGGATGGCATTACATGTCTCTATCCTCGCCAATCACTGTAACCCTAGTTATTGCCCAATCAATCATCCCATGTTATTTAAGGCATAGGGAGGGCGATTCAATCACCCAAGTGCAACTAGACACGGCTAAGCATTGCTCATTAAATATAATTAGGGACTCGATTAATATCATGGCATCAAGGAACAAGTTGCTCAATACAAGGGTGGCACAATTAGTAATTGGGATCGCATTTTAAACATAGCATGCAATTTATGTCACAAATAAATAAGTTCGCAAACTAGGAACAAAATGCTCAAGGAGGGGGATATCGTGACTTGCCTTGCTCAGGGCAACTGATTAGCAACATGCTTTTGCACTGAATCTCAATCAAACCTTCTCCTCCTCGGGGTGCTTTCACGTTCCACACCACTATATGGATCACACGAGCTGGTCGTGCGAGAAGAACCAAATCAAGCAACAATCATACAAGGCACAGATATAGGATTTAAGGCAGCCTATGGGCTGAGGTTGGGGGTGATCGCATCCTGCAGTCAAAATTAACTAGAGGGCCAAGGATTATGAAGCTAGGGTAGTCTAGTGGCCAAACTGTGTGTCCAAAGTCGACCACCACTTGGCTTCCGGGTGAGGTGGGCTATACTCTACCCTTGGTGTGGCTTAGGTTTGCTATAGGCTTACTACCACAATTTAGGCACATTCCGGCTCTTGGCCTCACCTGTGCTGTTCTTAGCAGCTGATTGTCGTATTTAAGAGCCAACTTTTGGGTAGATAGACTTGTGTTCTTGTAGGTTTAATTCTTTTGTGAAATATTAACTTGTGGGGTTTTAACATGGTGGGTTTTATTGGTAAATCGAATTGTTAGAGCGAATGTAATTCAAAAACTTGATTTTTTTCTAATTTTATGTTTAGGAGTAATTGTTGTTATGGATGCATTTTTTGAGTGCTCTCTACTATTATTTAGTCAACCCTTGGGTAATGGTGAGTTTTAATGTTGGATTTAATTAGTTGTATATGTATTTCCCTTGTCATATAGAAAATGCATTTGTTCCCTTTAAGTCTATGAAAGGGTACATTGATTGGTCATTTACTTAAGATCACTTAGAAAATTATTTATATTTCCTTTCCCAAATCAGAAAAACAAGGTTCTTATATGTTTCAAAATTTAAAGAATGGATTAGCATATTTTAAGAATATTATCAATGTTGCTTTAATCCATTATTTGACAAAAACTAAATTTAGTATGAGAAACTATTTGGACCTTTTCTATAACTTAGAAATTAAGTGTCATGGTAGTTCTATGTAATTTTTCAATTTACTCATTATTAGGAGTTAATATTTGCCTACAGACAATTTTTAGTATCGAAGAGTAATTATATAGTTGCCTCTATTTCCTATTTGTGCAAAAAGTGTATTGGTGACAGCTATTATTTTGGGTCCAGAAAATAGAGCTTGAATTTAGAAAATTTTAGAGACAAGTTTCACTCGATTTGGACTTTTTTTGAATTCGTTATAAATTCTCAAAGTTTAATTCATATTTTTCTTTACTGAAATAATTCCTCAAGTCATTTTTAATCTTTTTTACAGATACCATTCTTTATTAAGGAAAAAGGTTTGGGTCACTGACAGGTGGATCCAAGGTTTGGGCTTGACCTAGCCGAGATGACCAGCAGGGCCTTGGGCCCACTTGTCAGTGACACATACTTTAATCTTAGTTTTAATTAGATTCCCTTAATAGAGTGGGTCCACATGTCAATGAGACAGCAGTTTAAAAAAGGTTTTCAATAGATTTAATTAACCATCCAGGCCCACACGTCATACGGAGGATTAGGTACCTTATTAATCCTAACTACTATCTTTAGTTTTTTTACTACAAGCGGTGGGGCCCACATGTTAGCCTCAGAATTCCTCCTCTTTTCTCTTCTTCTTCCTCCCATTTCCCCACTCGCGAGAGCACGCCGAGCGGCTTGGCAAGAAGACAAGGGGCGATCGGCGGTAGGAGGGCCCAAAGGTTGGCAGGGGAACATCCGAGGGCTCTAAGGCACATATGAGTGGCGATGGATTGGCCATGGCTCGTGCGGATTCAGGAGCTAGGCGGTGGCTGGCGGCAGGTTGATTTAGGATGACAGCGAGGTTGGGGGGCAGGGTTGAGCTCCGGCTATGTTGATGCTCGGCGAAGCTCCTACGAGAGGCGGGAATGGATTTCCCCCTTCTAGGTTGTCAGGAGCTAGCTTGTAGCTAGCCCGCCTCAGTGAACACGGCGAAGAGGCAGCAGAGCCCTAATTTGAGGCGGTTTGGTGGCGCAATCGGAGGGGAGAACAACCGGCGGAGAAAATAGGGAGGGAGAGGAAGTGGCGGGCGGTGGAGCTTACCTCACAGCAGCCGGGAGATGGCGCAGCCATGCATGTGGTCAAGTCAGAGTGCAGCAAGGGCGGTTGACGCCGTGCGCACGTGTAGAGCTGTTCGCTCTGGGTTCGTGCAGGGCAGGGGCGGCCTTCTCTTCTTCATGCGATCCTACCGATCTAGCTTGGGCACGGGATCGTGCATGGCCTTAGCGATGGTGAAGTAGAGCCCGGTGGTGGTGGGATAAGGCGGAGTGGCCTTGGGATGCCGGCGGGCTCATGGGAGAAGTTTTGTCGATGTTTTACACCGGCAATAAATATATAGGGTTACTTGTCGGACCGAAATTTGATGGATTGCAAAGAAACACGAAAGGTTTATACTGGTTCAGGCCCTCGAGTTGAGGTAATACCCTATGTCCAGTTGTGGTGTATTTCCTTTGAGGATGTATGATTGTGATCTTGGTGATCTTGGTGATCCTGTCGATCTTCTCCTGCCCTCAGGGGGCGTCCTGCCTCCCCTTATATACTGGGGGACAGGGTTAGAAAGTAGGAGTCCCAGTCGGACTATGACCAAGGGATCTCCTTCTAGGAGTACAACATACCCTACTAGGACTGTATTTTCCCTGTCGTACAAGGTTAAGTCTATCAAGTTCCATTTTATCCCTAATTACAAGGCTAGGCCCATGCTTTGTCCAAGTGGCCCAATAGCTTCTCATGAGGTACCCCGGGCCCATGGCACTGACAGTAGCCCCCGAGACCTTTATAGTTGAGTCACAGCTGATGCCGAGTGCTCATCCTCCACGGTGAACAGTTCTCGAGTGCATTGCTCCCGAGTACTCTTTGTCCGAGTGCTTCTCCTCTCGAGTCCTGCTTCATGTCAGCTGGCAACGAGGCTATGAAGGGCTTCATGTAGAAATACGAATAGTGTGCACCGAATAGGCGCATCTATTAGGTGTAGCCTCCGACTTTATGCTTAATTGTAAAACAGTTAAACATAAAGTCAAAGATCTTTAACCTCGTAGTCTTTCCCGAGTAGTACACTACTGGTATATGAGACTCTTCGGCATCATGTTAGCCGCAATATTTTTTAGTCTTTCCCAAGTAATATGTCACTCAGAAATTAGACTCTTCAGCTTCATGTCAGCTGGAAGAATTGTTTATAGTCTTTCTCGAATAGTATATCACTCGGAAGTTAGACTCTTCAGCTTCATGTCAACTGGAATAATTTTTGCTCATGGCAATTGGTGGCTAAGCATGTAAGCCGAGTACCACTTTATGGATTTCAACCCAATACGTGGTCAGGTGTTTTTGAGAGATACTTGCATCCGCAATTTTAATGGAGACCAGCTTGTGATCCTTATAAGGATATATCCTCAATACCTGGTAAATAATGCAGATACCCAAATGTATACACCTGGCTCCTTAGCATGAAGCATATTTGATTATTTAATCGGTTTCTGTGAATCTGCACTGTGATTTTAACACAGCCAGCGCGTGGCCCAATAGAGCATGCTATTGAGAAACTCATATCTTTGGCCTACTACCGAATAAGCCGGCCTAAACCGACATACCCAGCGCAGCCCTATAAAATTAGCATCCCTCGCATGCCAGGATGAGTACTTTAGCATCGGTAACCGCAATTAGCTAGAGGGATCCTTGTCCGCAAGCCTTTTCGACTTATGTTCTGGATGTAGCATGGTTGCCACAGATCCCCGAGTAGGTATATTGCAAGATCTGCTTGCCCTCCTTAGGTGTGACGCAGTGCATGAGAACTCCGAATATGCTTTGACGACATAGGTCTTCTTTGACTTCAGCGAAGCCAAATAAGGTACCCAAATCTTGCATTAGCATAGGATTCGGCTGGTGACCCTCATGGGCGTACCCTACCCAATAGAATTATAGCCAAATAAGGTACCCGAACCTTGCATTAGCATAGGATTCAGCTGGCAACCCTCACGGGGCGTACCCAACCTGGCAGAGTTGTGGTACCTGAACCTAGCATTAGCATAGGATTCAGCTGGCGACCCTCATGGGGCGTCCCCTACCTAGCCGAGTAGTACACGAGCCTCGACTGGTGCCGGAGGTCAGTTATATTAGCCGAATAAGGTACCCGAACCTCGCATTAGCATAGGATTCAGCTGGCAACCCTCATGGGGCGTACCCAATTCAGCGGAGTAGTACCCGAGCTCTGACTTGTCGATGTTTTACACTGGCAATATGATTATAGGGCTACACAACGGATCAAAACTCGGTGGATTGCAAAGGAACACGAGGAGTTTATACTGGTTCAGGCCCTCGTTGTGAGGTAATACCCTACGTCCAGTTGGGGTGTATTCCTTTGGGGATTACGGTGGTAGTTCTGATGAACTTGATGACTCTGCCCTCAAGGGGCACCCTACCTCCCCTTATATACTAGGGGACAGGGTTATAAAGCAGGAGTCCCTGCCGAATATGGCCAAGGGATCTTCCCTTAGAGATATAATCATACCGTCTAGGACTATATCTTCCTTATCGTATAAGGCAAAGTCTACCGAGAGTTACTATATCCCTAATTACAAGGCTAGGCCCATCCTCTATCCGAGTGGCCCATATGCCTGTCATGAGGTACCTAGGGCCCATGGCCTCCACAGCAGCCCCTAAGACCTCCATAGTTGATTCACAGCTGATGCTGAGTGCTCATCCTCCACGGTGGAGTATTCCCAAGTGCATTGCTCCCGAGTACTCTTTATCTGAGTGTTTCTTCTCTCGAGTCCTACTTCATGTCAGCTGGCAGCGAGGCTATGAAGGGCTCCGTGTAGAAGTATGAGTAATGTACACCGAATAGGCGCACCTGTTAGGTGTAGACTTTGTGCTTAATTGTGAAACAATTAAACATAAAGTCAAAGATCTTTAACTTTGTAGTCTATACCGAGTAATGCATTACTGGTATGTGGGATTCTTTGGTATAATGTCAATCGGAATAATTTTATAGTCTTTCCCGAGTAGTATACTACCGGTATATGAGACTCATCGGCATCATGTCAGCCGGGATGATTATTTATAGTCTTTCCCGAGTAGTATACTACTCAAAAATTAGACTCTTCAGCTTCATGTCAGCTGGAAAAAGTGTTTATAGTCTTTCCTGAGTAGCGTCCCACTCAGAAGTTAGACTCTTCAGCGTCATGTCGGCTGGGAAAATGTTTGCTCATGGCAATTGTTGACCAAGCATGTAGGCCGAGTACCACTTTTCAGATTTTAATCCAATATGTGGTCAGGTGTTCTTGAGAGATACCTGCATCCCCAATTTTAATGGAGATCAGCATGTAATCCTTATAAGGATATATTCTCAATACCTGGTAAATAATGCAGATACTCGGATGTATACACCCGACTGGAGGCTTAGCATGAAGCATATTTGATTACTTAATCGGTTTCCATGAGTAACACCAGCACCGTGATTTTAACACAGCCTGCTAACGCCCAATAGAGCGTGTTACTGTAGAAACTCATATCTTGTTGGCCTGGTACCGAACTTGCGAGCCCAAGCCCACTTATCGGCACAGACGTTATAAAGGCGGGGAGAGAGAGAAAAGATTCCCTCATCTTCTTCAATCCACCAATCGTTTCATCTTCCAACTTCCGCGCCGAAATTTCGCGCCTCGCCTCGCTAGGGTTCACCATTGCTAGCCCTTCTCCTTCGAAACTCGGGCGATCCCACTCTTCCTCGTCCATTCCAAGCCCCCAATCGCATTTCCCCCAAATCTCCTCGCCTCAATCCATGCCGAGGGCATCGAAAATCCCGGAGATGGCAGACAAATCTTGGCGGACTGCAGATTGCAGGTCAGCTAAGTTGAAGCATCTGGAGAAATTGCTGCTGTCAGAGGAGGGAACTCCAACCGCGGGGAGTCTGGGGACCCCCCTTTGAGGTTCGGCCAGGGGAGTTGTTCATAGGACGGCTGCGGCGTCGGGACGATGATATGCTCTGGCCCCGGGGGCCCGGGCTGGACGATGGCACGTAAGGGAGGCAGGAGAAGCAGACAGGTTCGGGCCGCGCGGAGGTGTAATACCCTACTCCTGTGTGTATCTGCTATGCGGGAGATGAATGTGGTTTGCTCTTACAAGATGTTGTTGAGGGGTGCTGAGGAGCTAGCCCTCGCTTGGGGACTAAGTCTCTCTAGAAGCTCAACACCTCCAAAAGCCTCCCTCCGGGAAAAGAGAGACCGAGAGCCGGAGCGAGCGAGAGTGAGAGCGAGAGAGCCAACCTCTGGAACCGGGGATCCTCTTTCTGCTTGGCATGGATCCTCCTTTCATAGTCCAAGGGGAGTCCACAGCGCCTAGCTCACATGTGGGGAGAAAGCTTTTCTAGGTATGATATGTCTTGTCGCACGCACGTGGCTGCCTGCTGAGCCACACCGGAGTTGGCTCGGGACGTCTTGTCGTCACGTCGCTCGGTTGCTGCGGGCGGCTTGGTCGTGGAGGTGTGACAGCGCACGCCATCGTTGCCAGTGTGGAAAACTAAAGACCTCTCAGTCAAAAGTTCTCTGACCGCGCAGGGAGCGGGCTCACAGGGGGTCATCATGAGAGCCCATGCATGCCCGAGCGGGCGACAGGCGCGTCACGCCCCGTTGCCTCGCCATTAATGCGGGTAGTTGGAACAGTTGGTCCGCTCGAGTCAAGCTCGGGCCCGGGGCAGAGAGCTCGTTGAGCCCTCTGCGCGCACAAGGCACCGAGTTCCTCGGGGATGAACTTGTGGGCCCCAGGCCCGGGGAGCGCACCTCGGGCCTGGGAATGCCCCAGTAGTCCCCGACCCGAGGCTGGAGCTGTGGGTCCCGAGACCGGGGGCGAGGCCCGGGCACGGGAAGTCCCAGTAATGTTCCTAGGGACACGCCCCGGGATCGAGGAGGTGGCTCCCGGGACCGTGGGGCGAGGCTCGGGCATGGGAAGTCCCAGTAATATGCCCCGGGGACGCGACCCGGGGCTGGAGCTGTGGGTCCCAGGACCGGGGGATGAGGCCCGGGCACGGGAAGTCCCAGTAATGTTCCCGGGCCCGAGGAGGTGGCTCCCAGGATCGTGGGGCGAGCCCCGGGCACGGGAAGGTCCCCGGGACACGGGGCCCGAGGAGGTGGCTGCGAGCCGTCGTCGCGACTCGCTCGAGGAGTGTGCACCCGGGCCAAGGCAGTGCTCGTGCCTATGTACTTAGCGGGAAAACGGCCGTAGCTGGCCATCACCGGTGCAGAATGTGGGCCCCAGAGGAGCTGACGTGCCGAAGATCCACGTGTCCTCGGGGTATGTGGGGTCCCTAGTCCCGTTTCGCCGACAACTGCGACTTCAAAGCCACGATGTCATCCATTGGCGTTCGGCTAGAGGTGAATCGGTTCTGGAGCCCTAGGCCGGTGAGACTGTTGTTTTCGCCTCCTTTTGTGACCGGGGTCTTTCTCTTCCGTCTTCCGACTTTCTCCGCCGTCTTCTTGCCTTCTATGAACTTGAGTTGGTGAATCTGAATCCCAACTCAATCTTGCAAATTTCTATCTTTGTGACTCTTTGCGAGTGTTTCCTGGGTGTGGAACCCCATTTGAATCTTTTTAGATATTTGTTCCACATCAAACCCCAGCCCTCCAAGAGCAAGGTCCAGGTGATTAGGGGGGCCGGTATCCAACTCAAGAGTGAGATGAAGAGAGTTTGTATCCATCTTCCTTTGAAATCTTCCCTGAAGGGCTAGCATAAGGAGTGGTTTTATTGCTCGGATCTTGAACCATGCCTCCCCCCTTTTACTGGTGTTCCCCCGAAGGTTGTGCCCAACTGGACATCTGTGCCCAGTTTTGAGGAGATTAGCCAAGTTCACATGCTAGTTAGCATGATTGATCAGCTGAAGAGTGCCGGATTGACTGGTCCATGGGTGGCCAGGCGCTTCTTGACTCGCTGGATTAGGCCGCTGAAGCTGAGGAGTCACTTCGGCTGGGATTACAATGGCAAAGGCGATCCTAGCCGGGAATATCTACACCTAATTGACAAGCACAAGGTGACCAACATCCTGCTGGACTACTTTGCCAGCGGGGTGGTCAAAACAGAAGACTCAGAGCGGTCTATGCCGGCTTATAGCTAGACGAGGCCTCACCCCGATGTAAGCTTGCTGATGCAGATATGCTATTCATTTGTGATGGATGCTTGTATACTTGTATACTTGATTGCTTCTGCGATGTGTGATGTATATTGTTGAACCACTTGCGGTCATGTGAGGAGTTTGATGAAGACTCCCAAACTTTGTTGGCCGTGAAGTTGAAGAAGAAGAGGCCGAGAAGTCCTTCTGCTGCCCAGCCCGACTCCAAAAGGGCGGGGAAGAAGCCTGTTGTAGATCAGGGCAAGAAGAAAATCCTCAGGCCGATGGCTGCAACCGGGAGCCTCAAAATCAGAGACACCACCAGCGCAGCTCCCGGACCGCCGATTCTGAGACCGAGACCAGTGCAGTTAGGCTCAGCAACATCGAGCCCAAGAAGAGCACCGCTTAGTACAAGGTCGAGTCCAGCGCCACCAGGCTCAGTAACATCAAGCCCAAGGATGGCACTGCCGAGTACCCGAGCGCCCTATCCGGCCACACCAGGAACTGGGCCAACCAAGACAAAAACGCCGCCGTCGACTACTACGCCACCCAGCCTGACAGTCGGCAGTCCTCCAGTGCCGACTTCAGGAGCCCCCGGATGGAGGTTCAAAACTTCCAAAAGGTATGTGACTTTGAATCTTCTGGAAGTCCTGTTCAGCATTGTAGTGTCTTGATGCTTGGCTCTTCGTGTAGGAATCGGGCCAATATCGATCTCAAGGAGACCACACTGGCTGCTCCTATTGCCAAGCTGGCCCCAGCCGAACCAGCGCTAGCAAGTGCACTTGCTGAGCCGCGACCGTCCCAGTTGCAGTAATTGTGGTCATCCCGACTGCAGGACCGCTGACGCCGACTGACCAAGGGGCAGATGCTGGAGCTACTGCTCCAGCCCCTGAGCTGATCACCAAAGCCCCAGCGGCCGCCGAGTCAGGAGCCAGGACCCCATCGCCATCCTTGTTGCATAGGTTCCCAAGAAAGTTCCGCTAGGTAGCCCCTGACAGAACAGCGAAGAGTTATGAGCATGATGAAGTGGCAGCGGAGAGGGAGCGTGAAGTCTTCCTTCGTACCACAATCGCCGCATCCCAGGGGGTCTAGGTATGATTTTCACCATGCTGAGTTCTTGTCAGTCTTCCTTGTTTGGGTGTTCTGATACTTGACTCTGCTTTGCTCTGTTTTGCTCCGAGCAGAAGATTGTCGATTACTCGGAGAGGATGAATGAGGTCCTGACCCAGCTTGCCCCCTAACTCCAGTAGTTGGGCCAGCTCCAGGCCTCAAAGGTTGACTTGGAGCGGTCTAGGCAGGAGAAGGAGGCTTGGCTGAAGGGGGTGGTTGATCAGCTCAGGGATAAGAATTGGGCCTTAGCCGGCAAGATCAGAAGTGAGTCTCCTGTATTTGTCTTCCCGACTAAGTCTTGTTGTATATTTCTCTAGTCTCATTGCTTCCCGACTGCCCAGTTGTGTCTTGACTGTAATCTTAAGTACTTGACTATTCTGATGTACAGCCCTCGAAGCTGAGTTGAAGACCTAAACAGAGGGGGAAACCAAACTGAAGGAGGCCGAGGGGGCCAAAGCTGAGCTCGAGAAAGACAAGGCCGACTTGGAGAGGGCCAACGCCAAGCTCGAGAAGGAAAAGGCTGAACTGGAGAAGGCCATAGCCAAATGGGAGGCTGACTACCGAAGTAAGTCTTCCCTATGACAATGATCTTAACCAATCCCTTAGGTACTCCTTCTGCAGTTTTGTTTAACAAGTTTACTTGTTGATGAACCCGGGCAGCTGCTAGAGCCAATGCCCAAATCCAGTTTCAAACTTTTGTAGAGGAGATAAAGGTTGTCAAGCAGTCACGGGATATCCTTGCCGAGTCTGTGAAAGGGCTCCTTGACATCATGGATCCTCACTACATGGGAACCAGCTCCAACATGATCTCCCAGGCGCACGCGCGCCTAAATGAAACCCCGAGTGTCCTGAAGAGGTACTCGGACGAGCATGTTGTCGTCGGTGTGGCCCAAACCCTAGTGATGACCAAGTCGATCTACCCTAGGGCAGATCTTGAGGCTATCGGAGAGGGATTCGCCATGGAGACGACACCTGAGGAAGCGTTGGAGTTGATAACCTAGGCGAGGCCGACTGCAGAGGTGATCACCCGGGACCTGGGTATGTAAGAACAATCCATCATGTAGTCGGTGTATATAAATTTTTGTAAGGACATGTGAAAATATATGTGCGATGCCGCCAAGCTCTATGTTTTTACTTAGTTATCATTAGTCTTACCCGGCTATGTAGTCTATACCGAGTTAGTCTATAGGAACTTGATAAAATCGTTCACCACAGAAAGCTGTACTCGGGTAAACGCAACACAGCTATTGTAAAACTTCATAACTTAAGCGAAACAGGTTCGTATATTATTGACAAAGCACATATAATACATGCAGCCCCCGACTCACTACTTGGTTGGAACAAGCGATGTAGTGAGTCAGAGAAAAACTGTACACATGGTGAAATATAAAACTCAGGTATAGAAAGGACATAGCTGTTCTATATTCCATAAGTTGCTGACTAGGGCACCGTCTTCAGTCTTCAGTTGGTAGGCGCCTGGCCGCGTGACTTCAGCGATGATGAACGACCCTTCCCACAGGGGGGATAGTTTGTGCCTGTCTTCGGTGGTTTGTATCTTCCTCAAGACGAGGTCCCCGACCAAAAAGGCACGGCCACAAACATTCCGGCTGTGATAACGACGTAGGCCTTGAAGATACCTTGCCGACTGGATGGTTGCGATGCCCCTAGCTTCTTCCAACTGATCTAGCTCGATCAATCGGGTGTCATTAGAGATGTCTTCTGAGTAAGCCCGAACTCGTGGAGAACTGAACTCTAACTCGGTTGGTAACACAGCCTCAGCACCATAGACCAGGAAGAAAGGGGATTGCCCTGTTGCCCGACTAACCGTGGTTCTTAGAGACCAAAGAACAGATGGGAGTTCTTGCACCCACCGCCCTGCGTATGGTTGTAGTCGATCGAATATCTTGGCCATGATAACTTGTAGGACCATGCCATTGGCACGCTCAACCTGCCCATTGCTCCGCGGGTGTGCCACGGATGCATAACAGATCTTGATGCCGAAGTCGTCACAGAAATCTTGAAATATGCTGCTAGTGAACTGAGTACCGTTATTCGTTATGATGCGGTTAGGAACCCCGAATCGGTATAGTATACTCATGATGAAGTCCTTTGCTCGTGCCGCTGTTATGGTAACAACGGGTTTTGCCTCAATCCACTTTGTGAATTTATCTACTGTGACGAACAAGTGCGTGAACCCTCCTAGTGCTTTCTTGAAAGGCCCGACCATGTAAAGCCCCCATACTACAAAGGGCCAAGAAATTGGGATTGTTTGGAGTTCTTGGGCTGGAAGATTTGTTTGTCATGAGTAGAACTGACAACCCTTGCATGTGCGAACAATGTCTTTTGCATCTGTTACTGCTATTGGCCAGAAAAATCCCTGCCGGTAAGCCTTTCCAACTAATGTCCTAGATGCGGCGTGGTTGCCACATATGCACGAGTGGTTCCATTGAGAATCTGCTTGCCCTCCTCAATGGTGACGTAGCGCATGAGGACATCGGATGCGCTTCTTCAGTACAGGTCTTCTCTGACTACTAGGAAACTTTTGCTTCGACGTTTGATTTTTTTGCCTTGAATGCGATCTTCTGGGCGTTCATCATCCAGGAGGAATTTGAGAACAGGAGTCCACCAATCTTGAGATATGATCAGTACTTCGTCTGTCGCCGGGGTAGGTTCGCCTCCCGACTGCTCTGGCACTGGTTTCTTCTTGACTGACGGCTCCATGAGTTGCTCAACAAAGATTCCAGTCGGGACCACTTCTCGCTTGGATCCCATGTTTGCTAATTCATCTGCAGCATCGTTATATTGTCGTAGCACAGGTGTTATCTCCAGCTCGTCGAACTTATTTTCCAGCTTTCGGACCTCCTGACAGTATGCTGCCATAGTATCGTCGAGACATGTCCAGTCTTTCATGACTTGGTTCACCACGAGTTGAGAGTCCCCGCGCACAACCAGTTGGCGAATGCCAAGTGATACAGCGATGCAGAGCCCGTGGACGAGTGCCTCATACTCGGTGACATTGTGGGAAGCCGAAAAGTGGATCTGGAGAACGTACTTGAGTTTTTCGCTGGTGGGAGAGGATAGCATGAGAGGATAGCATGACTCCAGCCCCGGTGCCACCGATCCTTAGAGAACCGTCAAAGTACATTGTCTAGTACTCTAGCTTTGCTGTTGATGTAAGGGTCTGAACTTCTGTCCACTCAGCCACAAAGTTGGCTAGAGCTTGAGAATTGATTGTTGTCCATGGCTGGAAGGTGATGTCGAACGCCATCAACTCAAGCGCCCATTTAGCGATTCGGCCAGTGGCCTTGCGATTATGCAGGACATCTCTAAGTGGATACAATGTGACCACCATGACTTGATGCGACTGGAAATGATGTACCAGCTTTCGCACAGTGATAAGTAGGGCGTACAGCTGCTTCTAGACCTGCGGGTATGTCATCTTTGAGTCGGCTAGGGCCTCGCTGATGAAGTAAATTGGCAGTTGGATTTTTTGGATGTGACCCGGTTCGGATCGTTCGACCACCAAAATCGTGTTGACTACCTGACTTGTTGCCGCCAGATATAGCATTAATGGCTCTTGGGGCATGGGTGATGCCAACACGGGTGGTGATGTGAGAAACTTCTTGAAGTCTTCGAAGGCTTGTTCAGCTTCGAGAGTCCATTGAAAATTGTCCGCTTTCTTCAGTAGTTTGAAAAAGGGCATGCCCCGTTTGCCCAGTCGGGATATGAACTGGCTAAGTGCCACCATGCAGCCTGTTAGCTTCTGGACGTCCTTCTGGCTTGTCGGGGGTGCCATATTCATGATTGCATTGATTTTCTCTAGATTTACCTCGATGTCACGATGTGATACGATGAAGCTGAGTAGTTTTTCGGATGGCACACCAAAGGCGCACTTTTCCGGGTTCAACTTCATCTTGAATCTTCAAAGATTTTGGAAGGTTTCCTCCAAGTCGGTGATGAGGTCTTCTTTGGACTGTCTTGATCACCACGTCGTCGATGTATGCCTCCACGTTGCGCCTGATCTAAGTGTGTAGACACCGCTGAATTGCTCGTTGGTACGTTGCTCCAGCATTTTTCGGACCGAATGGCATGGTGATGCAGCAGTATGCTCCGAACAGCGTGATGAAAGAAGTCTTCAAGTAGTCCTCCTCCTTTAGACTTATTTGATGATATCCCGAATAGCAGTCAAGAAAGCTGAGAAGTTCGCACCCCACAGTTGAATCCACCACCTGATCTATTCTAGGCAGACCAAATGGATCTTTGGGGCACGCTTTGTTCAAGTCAGTGTAGTCGACGCACATGCACCATTTACCATTCTTCTGTCGGACCAGAACTGGGTTTGCCAGCCAATCCGGGTGGTAGACCTCTTTGATGAACCCGGCTGCAAGGAGCTTTGTTATCTCCTCCCGAATAGCATCTTTGTGGTCCTAGGCGAAGCACCGTAGCCGTTGCTTGACTGGCTTGGCATCTGTCTTGACATTCAGGGCGTGCTCGATCACCTCCCTTGGTACTCTAGGCATGTTGGAAGGCTTCCAAGCAAAGATGTCCCTATTCGCCTAGAGGAAGGTGACGAGCACGTCTTTTTATTTGGGGTCGAGTCCAGTCTCAACTAGGGCAGTCTTGGAGGGGTCCGAAGGGTCTAAGGGGATCTTCTTCGTGTCAGAGTCCGCTGAAATTCCTGACTTTGTTGCTTTCTTCGCTAGAACTTGATCGTCCTCAACTTTGGTTGTAGCGGCTTGCCGAATGCTGCTACGTCCGACTGCTGCTTCTTGGGCTTGAGCCAACTCACAGCTCAGCTTCTCGCAGGTGAAGGCTTGCTTGACATCGCTGCGAAGGGAGAGTACTTCGGCTGGCCCAGGCATCTTGAGCATCATGTAGATATAGTGTGGCACTGCCATGAATTTGGCTAGCGCTGGCCGTCCGAGTATCACGTGGTACGCAGTCTCGAAGTCGGCAACCCCGAAGCAGATGTTTTCTGTCCGGAAGTTATCCCGGGTGCCGAAGGTGGCCAGCAAAGTTATCTGTACAAGGGGTCTGGAAGACAGGCCAGGAATTATCCTGTGGAAGGGTGCAGTGCTCGGCCGCAGTTTTGAACGAGAAATTTTCATCTCATCCAGGGTCTTGGCGAAGAGGATGTTGAGCGCACTACGTCCATCTATGAGAACCTTCTTCAGCTTGATATTTTTGACGACCAGGTCCAGGACGAGTGGGTAGCATCCGATGATCCGCGTTGTCGAACATGATGGGCATTTCTGACCAACGCAAATATTGGGGGGCGTCTGCCGTAGAGACTGAGTTGACGTCACGTGTCGTTAGCTTCTACTTTCTCTTTGACTCGTATGCAGTCGCCCCCCGAAAATATGGTTGAGCTCAGCCTGGGGATCTTGAAATTTGTCGGTTGGGCCCGCATCTGGCTTGTCTTTGTCCTTGTCGGCGCCATAAGATGAAGCCTACTCGGAAGCAAACTTCTTGAGCATGAAGCAATCCTTGGCCGCGTGTTTGCCTATGGGATGAAAGGGGTAGGGCCCGTTCATCACTTTCTGGTACTCATTGTTTTTTGGCGGTCGCGACCGAGATTGCTCCACGTTGGCCACCATGTCTTCCGACTTCCGCTTGCGGCCGCCGGATTTGTTTTGTGCTGGCTCGTTGTTAGCTTTAGCCTTCTGGTCCTTCTGCCAGGGCTCTTTCTTGTCGTCGAAGGCCTCAGCAACTACCTCTGCTGAGTTGGCGTACTTGTTGGCCATATCGAAGAGGGCCCTGACAGAGGCTGGCGGCTTCCGAATGAATTTGGCGTTGAAGGCAGCGATGACGACCTTGTCCTTGATCATTGGGATTGAGTTGCACTTCTCGGAGAACCGCTTGATGAACTCACAAAGAGTCTTGTTCTTCCTCTGGTATAGTTGATAAAGATCGTGCTTAGAGGAAAGTCTCTCATAAGTCCCTTGAAAATTGGCAATGAACCGTTCCCGGAGTTCCCCCCAGGAGCCGATCGACTGCTTTGGGAGCCCTGTCAGGCATGTCCTCGCCGAGTTGCTTAGGGCGACAGGGAGGTAGTTAGCCATGGCCTTGTGGTCGCCTCCAGCTGCTCGGATGGCCAGTGCCATCGTATTTTTCGATCCCGGTGGGCTTGAAGCCCGACGGCCAGTCGACCAGTTGTAGTTCTTAGGTGAAGGCTGGTATGCCTTCATCTACGAGAGGGCTCTGGCTCCGATTATGGTGGTGGAACCGCTCGTGGTGAAGGCCGAAGCACTCGTACTCGTCCTCCAGTTGGCGGCGTTCATCGTCTTCGTGTTGACGGCGCTGCACGTTGATATCCTGGCGTAGATCGTGTTGCAAATAGCTTCAGAGATCTTGGTTGTTGCAGCGATCGTACTGGGGACACCACCGATTGTTGTTGTTGTTGTTGCCAAGAGATATCTGGCGTGATTCCACGTGCAGCTGAATGGAGTCGGCCATGCGGCGTCGCGTCGATGCGGATGAGACTGCCACTAGAGAACCCGATCGATGGGTCGGTACGAGGGTGTCCCCCGACTGCTGGTGCTGCTGACAAGCAGCCGCGGTGATCATACCCTTGATCTTCCCGATGGTCGGGGTGGCCTGGTGATTAGGCCCGAGCTGGACCGTGTCCAGTAGGGTTGCGGCGGCCACGACGTTCTGTTGTGGCGTGACAAAGACGTCATGGTCGCCGACTCTTGTTCGGAGGATCTGTTAATGAGCGGTTCGCCTAGCCTTGCGTAGCTCGTCGTTGTGAGTGTTGCGCTCAGCCTCCTGTTGATGTTGCAGTCAGCGGGCCTCCTCTTCCTACTGCTCACGTAGTCGGCGCACCCCTTGGGAAGAAGTCTCACCGTTAGACGCCATGAAGATCTCGTGGGGCATTAGGAAACTCACCAAACTGTTGTCTGAATTGCTGTTCAAACTTCTGTCCAACCTAGAATCTGAGTTGGAGCAGTTGATCAGTGTGATCACGACTCCGATCTCTCAAGATCCAATCTGGAACAGCTCTGGGCCATGTCCAAACTGAACCGCAGGAGATCGAGTCTACTGCGGCAGGTGTAGATTGTTGATGCCCGCGGCGTTGCCGAGTCTGCGTGGGAGATTGACGACTCCTTCCCTTTCTAGCCCGACCCGAACCGGCTCAAGGCTGAGTCCGAGCCGAACGTCGAAGGGAAGGGTTGTCCCGAGACACGAGCAGGTGGAAGATCACCGCAGCACGTTGACAAGAGTCGCTGCAGCGCTAAGTGGGCCGACTGGCACGGAGTCGACCGGTTTCTTGGCAAATTGGATCTGGTATGAGTCTACAAGGCTAAGGTCGCCGAATTGGTCTGTCATGAAGTCAAGGCTTCTGAAAGTTATTGTGTCTCCGAGGGAGAATTTGTCACCGTCGACCCCTGTTGTTGGATCCATCGAGCTTGTGGATGTAAATCTTGCCGAAGCCCCTACCTGGCGTGCCAACTGTCGATGTTTTACACTGGCAATATGATTATAGGGCTACTCAGCGGATCAAAACTCGGTGGATTGCAAAGGAACACGGGAAGTTTATATTGGTTCAGGCCCTCGTTATGAGGTAATACCCTACGTTCAGTTGGAGTGTGTTCCTTTGAGGATTACGGTGGTAGTTCTGATGAACTTGATGACTCTGCCCTCATGGGGCGCCCTGCCTTCCCTTATATACTGGGGGACAGGGTTACAAAGCAGGAGTCCCAGCCGAATACAGCCAAGGGATCTTCCCTTAGAGATATAATCATACCTGGCTAGGTCTGTATCTTCCTTATCGCATAAGGCAAAGTCTGTCGACAGTTACTACATCCCTAATTATAAGGCTAGGCCCATCCTCTATCCGAGTAGCCCATATGCTTGTCATGAGGTACCCAGGGCCCATGACCTCCACATGACTGGTGCCGGAGGTCAGTTGTTAGCCGAATAAGGTACCCGAACCTAGAATTAGCATAGGATTCGGCTAGCGACCCTCATGGGGCGTACCTCACCTAGCAGAGCTGTAACTGAATATGGTACCCGAACCTTGCATTAGCGTAGGATTCGGCTGGCGACCCTCATGGGGCGTACCTCACTGTTGACGCCGAAAACCGCCGGGGGCCATTCGGCGTCTTGGAGACACGTGAAGGCTTGGGAGATTTGCTTCACTCCAGTGCAGGTCCTAAAATCTTGAGGTTCGTAGGCGTGCCAGTCAATTTGACCCTGCAATTGACAAGGAGATGGAAAGTGTTAAATCAATGAGCCAATCGGCTGGAAGCCGATCTTGACTCGTCTCATCGGCCGATGGCCGATATGAACTGTAGCACTTATACATCAACTGGAAGCCGATGATGGCATGAGCAGTAGCATAATAGTAAACAAATATCAAACTAGCCAATCATCGAAGGGATGCTCAAAAATCGGCTGTAAACTGATAAAATAAATAGACAAAAGATATAAATGAATGGATTGAATAAACTCTAGCTGATTGTGATTAAAATTACTAGCATCGCCGCAAGGGTGCTGCCCGCGCCCGTGCTCGGGCCCTTGCTCGTGCCCTCGCCCGGATCTTCGCCTGCTGTCTGTGCTTGTGCCGGGTCCTCGCCTGTGCTCGTGCCCAGGTCCTTACCTGCTGTCGTGCCCGTGCCCGGGTCCTCGCCTATGCTCATGCCCGAGTACTTGCTTGATGTTCATGCCCGGGTACTTGCTCGTACTCGCGCCAGGGTTAGCAGCAATTTTCTAAATGTTTGTGATAAATCGGCTGGATATGAAGATAACTTATCGGCTAAGCACTCCGATAAAACATCGCATAAAACCCATCAGCTTATTAAGAGTAGAGTTATTACTACCAGTCTAGTAGATCGGACCCAACAGTTGCAGCACAGATTGGTGATGATAACAAGACCTCGACGGGCCAATAGATCTAATGCGAGCATGATGAACTGTATGATAACTTATCGGCTATACATTCCGATAAGACGTCCACCGTGAACCGACTAGAATATCGGACTTAACCGAGGAAGTCCTAGCCGATGTGGTGTCCGGGGTGACGAGACTTACCCTCTCGCAGGAGGTCGAACTTAACCGATGCAGCCCAGCTCGAGAAGCAAGAACCCGTCGAAGGGGTGGCGATGCGCCGAGATTATATTGATCTGATTGTTGTAGATAGATTACACAGCACCCGGGCATACGTATTTATACCCCGAGTTGACACGAGTCCTTATTGGACACGGTACACAATTTCCTAATTACAACAGGAAACACTAACAGGGCCCAACCGGACACAAGGTCAGGTTTCCTAAAGATAAAATATTAATTTCTTGCCTAATTAATAATTAACTGTCATACTGTGGTCTTGATGGCTTCTTTCCGGATTTGGTCCCTTCTGGATCAACTCCCGTTAGTTAACTGTAATTTTCTTCTTAACCGAATCTGATACAGAGCCATGCCAAATTTTGGCGTTAACACATGCCCCCCAATTTCGGAGTTCTCTACAGGACTTCGAAATTCTTTCATTTTGGGCCTGCAGATTCCTTCCATACCGAGGCAGCCCAAGGTAGCCCACTTGCCTTAATTGTTTAAAACAGTGCCAACGGCCTCGGTTCCCACCCGGTCATCATACTCTATAAACCGCTTTGTCTCCCAAGCCTTTTTTATGCTTTCACATCACCAGAGCACTACCGCTTCATCTTCCAAGACCTCGACGAATTCTGGCGAACTCAGACGAACCATCGCATCTCCTCTCTTCGACCGCTGATTCCCGCTCTTCTTCCTCCGGCGCAATGGCATCAGCATCCGCAGTCCCCGAGGTAACCTTTCTGCCCAACTGTTTTTTCTGATTTGTAGCCTAGATGAATCCAATCTGCCATGTTCTTCACCCATTCTTCGTCGCGTTCTTGTTTACTGCAGCACCTTAGGAACCAAGTTCTGATCCCAGCCGCCGACTACCCGGATTTCTTCTATCATGGCCCAATGGGTAGCGAGGATCCCACAGATTTCATCAGCGCCGAGACCCAATGCATTCCCTTCAAGAACTCCACCATGTTAGTCAGTGATTGGACCAACAGCTTCAGATCCTGGCCGAGCAAGCTTCCTGGGTGGAGGGACTGGTATATCAGAGTATTGGCTGCGAAGAAAGCCCTCTGGGAAGAATCCAACATCGGCCACTGCATCAACCTTTCTCTGGCCGATATGGAAAAGAACGAGCCTCTGCTTGCATCGGCTTCATATTTCTGGTCAGATGCTCTCAACGCCTTCATGTTCGGTCATGGGCCAATGACCCCCACCTTGATGGATGTAACCATGCTCACCTACCTCGACACGAGGAGTTACATCGACCCCTTCAGGCTCGGATTCAAGCCTGCTCATCGGCTCCAAGCGAAGAACATTGACGGCTGGTCCAGGTATATATCCATCCATAATAAGGGAACTGGATCAGTCGAAGATCGGGAACATGTCGCCTTTTTGAACTTGTGGCTGGAACGGTTTGTTTTTGGTGGCGCAACCCTCGGCCCGATGACCAACATGCAATGCTTGGCAGAGTGTTTGGCTGATCGGAAACAAATCCCCTTGGGGAAATACCTCCTTGGTGCCACTTACCAGCTGCTACATCAAGTAGCGATCAAGCTATCGGCCGGCCAGCCCATCGGCCACATTGGGGGTCCTTGGTGGTTCGTGCAACTATGGCTCAACGTCTACACCTCCAAGGCCTTTTCTGAGACCTCTTTTCTTAACCAATCCTTCCCAGCCGATCACACAGAAGACGAGGAGCTTACTTACCGCCGATGCATCTCTATGGGCGAAGCTGCATCGGCTCTTCCTGGCGGCAAGATAACACCCCCTGGACTTAGTCAATGGTTCAAGGTGTTTTATTACGGCTTCACCAGGGAGGCCACGCTTTGGTTTACATACAACGATGCAACGTCATTTGAAATGCCTTGCAACTTCAATCCACTCAATGATCTAGAAGACGATGAATCGAAGGCCATATTTCTATCGGCTATTACCCCCTGTCTGCTGCCGACTGGCTTCTCTCTGGGCCGATCGCAACCATCATATGAATTCTACCATCCATCAGTCGGCTCCCGTCAGCTTGGTCTTGGTCAACTTCCGATCGGCCTATTCTTCGTTGATAAACTTCAAGCCCGGGGCAATGTCAACAATGCCCTAGAGTATGATCGGATGCGAACCTTAACAGAATCTCTTCCCCTAGGCGCCGCCACCGAGGTGAATGTCTGTACCGCCAACACAAAGCTTTTTGCTCGATGGTGGTCAGAATGGAGGAGACATTTATTCAACTTGGCTGTCATCCACTACTGTTCTCGCCTCAACGCCGACTACATCGAATCTGATGACGAGGTAACACCCATAAGCTTTAATTACCATCTCCAATCATCCCTCACTCTTAATTTTGTAGGCCACCCACGTCGAGCCCCCAACGACAAGCAATAGCGGTCGGCTGATCATGTATCAACCTCCATCGGCCACTCCGAACTTAGGGCGCGATGCTCCCTCTCCATTGGCTCTCCTCCAGGTGCCCCGGCCGACAGTCAAAAGCGCAAAAAGCTGGCGCATCGCCCTTCTCTCAAGAAGTAGAAAAACAATGCCGATGTCACGGTCACGACGCCACCTACTCCCCAAACAACATTGGCTCCCTCATCTCCTCAGGTACGCGCTAAGTTTTGATATCATTATCTGTTTTTCCATCTATCCTATTAATTTCATTTTCAGCTTGAGTCATCGGCCCCTGAACCTCAACCTTCTACTAACATCTCTCCATGCATCGAGCCGATGACTTCTCCAGCTGCTCCAATCTCAGCACCCAGTCCCCAAGCCGTTGATGAGGCTGTCCCTGCTACATCGCCTGACATCAGCCGTTCTGAAGAACAACTTACTCATCTGCCTGAAGCCGATGCCACCCAAGCTACCGATATCCTTCCTCAGGTAATCTCTTTATTCCCATACTTCACTTTTAACTCTTCACTGATTCTTTCACCGATGTCAATTTGCAGTCCTTAGCCGATCTATTCTCCTTTGACATCGGCAAGTACTTAGAGGCAGAAGAAGCAACAGCCACCAGCGCAGCAACCAAACCATCCTTCCTAGCCGATGTGCGCGAATACTTAACGAGCATCATCAGCCGGCTGGAAAATCCAATTGATGCGCTAGTGGAAGACTGCGGGCCGATCCGAGCAAGACTTGCAGATATCGAACATCACTTGCCCGAAGAACTTATCGACGCACTAACTTCCGCGGCATATCTGGAATCTCATAGATTCAAACTCATCAAGCTCAGACAACGCATAGCCGATCGTGCTGACCAACAGAAGACAACCCAAGATATCCAAGCCGATCGGCTGTCAGCCCAGATAGAGAAGAAAAAGCTTGATGATATGGCAATCGCCCCTCAAGAGCTCCAATCCAAGTTGGACCAACTGAAGAAAAAGGAAGCTGATTTGCTAGCAGAACTTGAAAAAGTTCGTAAGGATCTTGACACCACAGAATCCCTCATCGCCTACACAAGCTATACAGACCAGAGGCCAAGGTCGCAGCGACGGTGCGTCAAGTTGTTCATCGGCGCAAGAATTTGAAGATCATCCTAGGCTCCGATGAAGACGACATTCGTGTTATCAAAGAGATTGACCAGATCCGCCTACGCGCGATCGAAGCAATGCAGAACTTTTTGTAAAACCTTAATACTATTGATGTTGCTCCGGAACACGCCGATCATTTTTTGCTGTAACATAATCTAATCGGCACTGTTGCTTGTTTCAATTGTCCCTTAGTATTTTTCGTCTGTTTGGTCTAAAGGTGATATCAATTGATATCGGCTGTCTTTAGGCGATGCAAAAACATCGGCTTTCTGAACCGTATTAGAAATCGGCTGCACTTAACCAATTTAAGAGTTGACCCAAACACTCGGATAATATCTCTTGAGGTACTTCCCATTAAGTGCTTTAGCAAACTCTATCCCGTCAAGATCTTCTAGTATATAGGCATTACCAGGCACACAACGATTAATCCGATAGGGCCTTCCCAATTAGGCGACACTTTCCAAACTTATTATCTCTGGACCCGATCGGCAAAATCAATTTCCACACCAGATCTCCCTCAGCAAACAATTTATGCACCACTTTTTCTGTTATATATGCCTAGCTGCCTATGCTTTGTTTTCCTTGATCCTCTCCAGTGCCCTTAACCGATTCTGAGCCAAATCTTCAAGTTCATCTGTCATTAAGTTATAATAATCATCGGCTGTCAATTGATTTTGCAAAGAAACTCTCCTAGAGCCGATGTTAGTTTCCCAAGGCAAAACTGCTTCATGTCCATATACCAGTTGGTAAGGTGGCACCCGGGTAGATCCATGACATGCCATCTGATAGGCCCACAATGAATCGGCTAATGTAGTATGCCATCGTCGCGGCTGCTCATCAATCTTCCGCTTGATCAACTTGATTAGACTCTTATTCGAAGCTTCCGCCTGTCCATTAGCCTGAGCATAATAAGGCGACGGATTTAATAACTTGATCCCCATACTGGCAGCAAACTGTTGAAACTCATCAGACACAAAAATAGATCCCTGATCAGTAGTTATCGTCTAAGGAATCCCAAACCGATAAATTATGTGCTCCTTTACAAACTCGATCGCTTCTTTGGACGTAACTTTCTTCAGAGGAATCACTTCTACCCACTTCGTAAAATAATCTGTTGCTGCCAACATGAACTTATGCCTTTACTTGATGGAGGAAAAACTTGGCCGATCATGTCAATTCCCCATCCTCTGAACGGCCACAGTTTGATGATAGGATTCATAGCCGATGCTGGTGCTCGTTTTATATTTCCAAACTTCTGGCAATCTTGACATCCTTTATAGTACCTGAAGCAATCTTCCAGCATTGTCAGCCAAAAATACCCTATTCTTCTCAGCAACCACTTCATCTTATGAGCCGATTGATGAGTCCCACAAACGCCCTCATGCACTTCGCACATAACCACTTTGGCTTCTTCCAAATTCAGGCAGCTTAGCAGAACTCCCTCAAAAGTCCGATAATATAAGTCCCATCAAGCAACACATATTTAGTAGCTTTGTACCGAAGCTTCCTAGAAATCGATTGCGACGGATTTTGTAGATAACCAATTATTTTCTGTCTCTAATCATCGGCTTTATCCTGCACATCATTACCGGCTATTTCAACCTCAACCTGTCTATTCAGCTGATAACCAGAGGCAATCTGTGCAAGATCATTGGCTTCTAAATTCTGCTCCATAGGAATATGATCTATTGATACCATCTTGAAATCCTTTAACAAATCTATACATTCCTCATATATGATCTTAAAACATCATCTCTGCATTCATATTCCCAGACAGCTACTTGATCACCAATAAAGAATCACCAACAATCTCTATGATATCGGCTCTGATCTCCTTTAAAAGTTGAAGTCCTTTTAATACCGCCTCGTACTCTGCCTGATTATTGGTCCGATAAGGTTTAATTGTAAAAGCAAACTCAAAACTTGCCCCCCAAGGTGATATAATGACCTAGCCGATACTAGATCCATGCTTGCAAACCGATCCATCAAAAAACCAAGTCCAAGGGACCGGCTCTACATATTCTCATAATCCTCTATGTTGCACAATGAAATCGGCCACTTGTCTTTGATTGCTTTAGCCGATTCATACCTTAAGTCGAACTCTGTCAAGGCAAAAATCATTTACCAACTCGCTTTTAAAACGGGAGCGACACATATACTTTATCACATCGGCCTTGCAAACACATGCATTCACCGATAGGTATAATGCCTCAACTTTGTGCATGAGAAATACAGACAAAGGCTAATTTCTCACCGCAGGGTATTGTTCAGCATCCAAAGCTTCTGCTTAGATAGAACACGACTCGCTCCTTGCCTTCAAACTCTTGAATTAAAACAGACCCGATGGATTTCTCATCGGCTGATAGTACAACTGAACGGCACCCTTTTTGTGGCGGAATTAGAACAGGTGGGGAACTCAAATAACTCTTAATTCCATCGAATGCCTTCTGCTGATCTGCCCCCCACACGAACTCTTGATCAGCTTTCAACTTCAATAACGGAGTAAAAGATTCAATTCTCCCTGACAAATTTGATATGAACCTCCTTACAAAATTAATCTTGCCGATCAATGACTGTAACTCTATCTTGTTGCTTGGTGGCTCTGTGGTCTTGATGGCTCTGATGCTCCTTTGACTAACTTCAATTCCTCGCTCATGAACCATAAAACCCAAAAACTACCTAGCCGATACACCAAAAGCGCATTTATTGGGATTCATCCTTAGTCCGTATTTTTGGCCTTTCCAGCACTTTCCGCAAATCGGCTATATGGCTTTCCTCACTCTTAGACTTAACCACCACATGATCAATGTAAATTTCCACTAGCAGCCGATGAGATCATGAATATATAATTCATTGCCCTCTGATAAGTCGCACCGGCACTTTTTAATCCGAATGTCATTACTATCCACTCATATAAGCCGATAGCTCCAGGACATCGAAACGCAGTCTTGTGTATATCTTCCTCAGCCATAAAAATCTGATTATATCCTGCATTGCCGTCCATGAAACTAATAATTTGGTGTCCTGATGCTGCATCCACCAATAAATCTGTATCGGCATCGGGTACTTATCCTTGGGGGTAGCTTTATTTAAATCCCAAAAATTGATACATATCCTCAATTTTCCATTCTTCTTTTCCACCGGACGATATTAGAAACCCCCTCAGCATATCGGCACGGCCTTTAAATTTGGCATTATATAACTTGGTGATTTCCGCTTGGATAGCTCATACACAATTTGCCTTGAATCTCTTGGAGCCTATTTGAATGGCCGATATCTGGTTTTAGTGGGCAGCCGATGTTCAACAATTGATCGGCTTATCCTGGCATCTCATGATACTCCCAGGCAAAACAATCCCGATACTTCCTTCATCAGTGTTATCAATTCTTCTCGAAGTTCAGGAATAACTTTTTTGCTTATGTACGTCGGCCTTGGCTTATCTCCTGGTCCTATGTCTATCTCCTCCAATCATCGGCCAACGTAAACTTGTCCTAGTTTCCCCTCAAAATCTTCAATCGATGCCCATCAGAAGTACAATTCGGAGCTGACTTGCTGAATCGGCTTGTATCCTTGGCTGGTGACCTTAAGGTAGTCTCCTTCCATGTTTTCCCGGACAAGCATCAACACCATCGGCTTCCCAGACCGGCAAATCGGTCATTGCAATGTTGGTTTGACCAATCCGCTAGGACCACTTGACTTGATCTCCTTGCCACTGTATATAACATTGATGCATCATTGAGGCAACAACAGTTCGGTGAATCAATCCTGCAAGAAGCAGACTATACGATCTTTTCCATCAATAACGAAAAACGTGGTAGGTAATGTCTTGTTTTCCCACTGACCTCCACGTTTAATAGCCTTTCGCCTCTGATGAGTTCCACCAAAGTCTTTTAGCACCATATTTTGTCTTGATTAATCTTCGGGCAGTTTTCCCGTCCATTTCCGAACGTAGCATGAGGCATGAGATTAACGCTAATCCCCATCAACCAGCATCTTTGTCATCGGCTTCCCATTCACATAGCCCTTGATATATAATGGCTTAAATGCCTCCGATGCTCCGACTCCTCAGGTTTATCAAATATGGCCTGATCGTGTTGCAACGTTAGCTGAGTGAAAACTTCCTCATTGCTTCTTCATCTGATGAGAGTGCCTGTATTCCAACGAGGCAAAAAGAAAACCATGTTTTTGGAGCCGATGGATCTTCATCGTCCTTCTTTCACTGCCATAACTTGTTTGGTTCTCTTGTGATGATGATCGGCTTCCTCTTGATCTTGCCTCTGTTCTTCCTGTTGCTCTCGGTGTCGTAGCCGTTGTGCCCTTCTCTTCTGATTTTTTGTGAATATTCCACTAGGACACCATTGAGGATTCTGGACTTGTTTTTCACGCACCTCTTCTTCATTTTCTTCAAAGAATTCTTCGTGAACCAGCCCTAATCGGCTATGTACCGATGCTCGTCTCCTAGATGGCCGATTCCGCGATGAACTTTCCCGATGATCCTGCTGAAACCTTAGATTATCGCACTCAGGGCAATCTTCAATTGATGGCAATCTCATCCCTTGATCCCAGCAGAATCGGAAGAACGGACAATCCCAATGTGGATTAAATCTTTTCCTGTCCGGCTTGATCCACTGCTCTTCGTATTTTGAATATTTCTCTATCATACCCGATGAAGTAATCCTTGATTTTCTATGATCCGCATGTCTTCCTTCATCTGCTCGAGTCCTTGATGATGATCCCACATAAACCATGTTTACGGGGAACGGGTGTCCGTCGATTTTCATCGGCTTCTTGTCTTCAAACTTGATTCTTCCTTGCTCAACAGCCGATTGAATCTGTTGCCGAAAAACTTTGCACTCGTTAGTGTGATGTGATATAGTATTGTGCCACTTGCAATATCTTTTCTTCTTTAGTTCTTCGGCTGATGGAACACGTGGTTTGGCGGAAGTTGTATCTGTTTCTCTTGTAGCAGCAAGTCAAAGATTTTATCGGCTTTATTAATATCAAAATCATAACGCTCCTCTTTGCCGATATCTACCCCATGGGCATGATACTAATTTTTTGTTCCTAGCCCACTCAGCCAATCCATCCTCAGCATCGGATCCCTCATCGTCCGAGTCCGATGAATAAACCTGTACCTGAGCAACCCTTCTCTGATATTTATCCTTTTTCGCCTCTTGAAATCGGCTTTCATGAGCCGATACTTTCTGTACCAGGAGCGTCAGGGACTCAAACTCTTGTGATGAAAATCTCTCCTTAATTGGCGCCAAGAGACCCTGGAAAGCCAGATCGGCTAGATGTCCATACGCTCAGGTTTCAGACTATAACATTGGTTTTCTAACGTCCCGAAATCGCTGAATGTATTCCGATACTGTTTCATCTGGTCGTTGCCTAACTGATGTCAAATTTGTCAGTCTCATCTCATGGATTCCAGCAAAGAAGCATTTATGAAACTATTTTTCTAGATCGGCCCATCCCCGAACTGAATTCGGTGGTAACGAAGAGAACCATGTAAAAGCCGATCCTGATAACGACAAGGGGAAAAACCTAACTCTCAGAGCCTCCTCAGCCGATGCCTCTCCGCACTGTGTTAGGAATCAGCTGACGTGTTCTACTATAGATGTGCTGTCTTGCCCTGAGAATTTGGAAAAATCTAGGACCCTGTATCGGTGTGGCAATGGCACTCTGTCAAACCACTCAGGATATGGATGCCGATACATAAATGTCTACTCCTTGGGCTTGATCCCAAACTGCTCCCTCACTATCTCTGCAACCCTTGTTGATAAATCTTCTTCCCTCGGGTTGTCCTGTTGATACTGTACTGGTGGAGTTTGTTGCCGATTCTATCTAGGATACTCTCTCTGGTAACTACCTGGATCGGCAATGCCACCAGGGTAATTCTGTTGATATCCCTCATAATAGGCAGATCGATGGTATCCAGCAGGAATATCTTGTTGCCCCCTAGCCTGGTTCTGTGCAAACAGGTTCTCCGGTACGTCTCTGTTTATCCCATAAACAACCTGATTTGGCTCTGTCTTTGGCGGGAGATAGACAGGACCTCGAGTAGGCTCTTGAATAATTGATCCATCCACCGTCTTCTTTATGAGATTATGAAGCGTGTTCACCAGGATCCCGGATTGATTGATGAGTGCATGACGCACTGCTTCGTTTACCATATCTTGTAAGGGTTTTACTGGTGGACTTTTAGGTGGTGTGCGGCTCGATTCACCAAACAGAATTGGTTTTGGAAACTGTGTCTTCTGAATTGGCCCTTGTCTTGTCATGCTGAAGGATTCCAAGCAAAGCTTCTGAAAATTGGCCATATTTTGCTCAACTTGCTGTCTTTGCTCGTCTGTTAAGTCCTCCATGTTGACCGGAATCATATTGTCTTGTTTGATCTCTTTTCCAGCCATGTTGCAATTCCGACTAAGATTTTGTGTTGAAACTTCGTGTCCCACCAGGCGTGCCAAAAACGTGTTGACGCCGAAAACTGCCGGGGGCCGTTCGGTGTCTTGGAGACACATGAAGGCCTGGGAGATTTGCTTCACTCCAGTGCAGGTCCTAAAATCTTGAGGTTCGTAGGCGTGCCAGTCAATTTGACACTGGAATTGACAAGGAGATGGAAAGTGTTAAATCAATGAGCCAATCGGCTAGAAGCCGATCTTCACTCGTCTCATCGGCCGATGGCCGGTATGAACTGTAGCACTTATACATTAACTGGAAGCCGATGATGGCATGAGTAGTAGCATAATAGTAAACAAACATCAAACTAGCCGATCATCGAAGGGATGCTCAAAAATCGGCTGTAAACTGATAAAATAAATAGACAAAAGATATAAATGAATGGATTGAATAAACTCCAGCCGATTGTGATTAAAATTACTAGCATCGCCACAAGGGCGCTGCCCGCGCCCATGCTCAGGCCCTTGCTCGTGCCCGCGCCCAGATCTTCGCTTGCTATCCGTGCTCGTGCCGGGTCCTCACCTGTCCTCGTGCCCGGGTCCTTACCTGCTGTCGTGTCTGTGACTGGGTCCTCGCCTGTGCTCGTGCCCGGGTACTTGCTTGATGTTCGTGCCCGAGTACTTGCTCGTGCTCGCGCCAGGGTTAGCAGCGATTTTCTAAATGTTTGTGACAAATCGGCTGGATATGAAGATAACTTATCGGCTAAGCACTCCGATAAAACATCGCATAAAACCCATCGGCTTATTAAGAGTAGAGTTATTACTACCAGTCTACTAGATCGGATCCAACCGTTGCAGCACAGACTGGTGATGATAACAAGACCTCGACGGGCCGATAGATCTAGTGCGATCATGATGAGCTATATGATAACTTATCAGCTATACATTCCGATAAGACGCTTGCGCAAAAAATATCAATCTAGCAGGAGTAACTTATCGGAGGCAGTTTAGTAGGTCGGACCTAACCGATACAGCACAAACTGTCGATAAGTTACACCCAGTAAGCCGATACGATCTGTGCACGCGTGATGTGATATACCTAATCGATCTATGAGGTCAAACTAAACTGATGCAGCCATAGATAAAATAGATACATCGTGGTAAGCCGTCCACCATGAACCGACTAGAATATCAGACTTAACCGAGGAAGTCCTAGCCGATGCGGTGTCCGGGGTGACGAGACTTACCCTCTCGCAGGAGGTCGAACTTAACCGATGCAGCCCAGCTCGAGAAGCAAGAACCCATCGAAGGGGTGGCGATGCGCCGAGATTATATTGATCTGATTGTTGTAGATAGATTACACAGCACCCGGGCATACGTATTTATACCCCGAGTTGACACGAGTCCTTATTGGACACGGTACACAATTTCCTAATTACAACAGGAAACACTAATAGGGCCCAACCGGACACGAGGTCAGGTTTCCTAAAGATAAAATATTAATCCTTGCCTAATTAATAATTAACTGCCATACTGTGGTCTTCATGGCTTCTTTCCGGATTCGGTCCGTTCTGGATCAATTCCCGTTAGTTAACTGTAATTTTCTTCTTAACCAAATCTGATACAGAGCCATACCAAACTTTGGCGTTAACACTCACCCAGCCGAGTGGTACCCGAGCTCTGACTAGTGCCGAAAGTCGGTTTTTAGCCCACACACGAGTCCCGACTAGCACGAGTACTCGGATAATGGCTCTCGTGGAGCATTCCAAGTGATTCTCGAAGTGTTGCACTCTAAGTGTAACTTGGCAGACTGGTCCAGCCCCCGAGCGCAAGAGATAGGCTCGTAGCCCCAAGTTCCTGTTACGCGTATTTGGAACTGGCCCTGCATTATAAACATATCGAATGAGTAGCATCTGAGGATGAAAACAATCACCCGAAGAAAATTTATGTATTTTACAATATATGTAAATATGTGTTCCTCCTCTTATTGATATTAGTTTCCCCGAGTAGTTGACCCCTTACGTTTAAGCACTCTGCCCGACTAGTCATAGCCCCCTAGCGTCGGGAGTTGGCTCATGGCTCTTTCCCAGACACGCGTTTTGGGTGACTTGAGTTTGTCTTTCATGGAGCAAAGTTTCACAGATCAGAATTTGTGCTACTGGAGTACTTTTGCAATCATTAAGAGAAAAAACAGAAAAATGTGTAGCTTGTACACGTATTAGGTGTAAGCGGCTGCGGCATTAGCGAGGCCGAGTGAGGAAATATTTATCAGAAAGCGACTTAGCTGTTCGGTATTTGGGAGTGGGGATGCCATCCTTGTGTTTGGGCTTTTGAGCCCCTAGGCATGTCACTTGTTGTTCTCATAATCTTTAGTTGTAAGAGGTCAAAAACGCTTGTGATCGACTGCCACAGTGAGGTGATTCGACTTGCGTTTGCGGTTCCAGCCTTGGTCGGGGTCACGTCATCGGTGTCCTTTGCTTCTTCTGTTAGGGTGCCTTTTTGTCATCGAGAGCCTCAGCAACAGCATCGGCCGAGTCCACGTACTTGTTTGCCATGTCGAATAGAGCCTTGACAGAGTTAGGAGGCTTTTTGGAAGGCGGTGATGATGACCTCGTCCTTGATCTTCAGGATTGAATTCTTCTTCTCAGAAAACCTCTTGATGAAGCCACGAAGAGAATCGTTCTTCCTTTGATGCAACTGATATAGGTCGTACTCAGAAGATGGCCTCTTGTATGTTCCCAGGAAGTTGGCAATGAAGCATTCCTAGAGTTCTCCCTAGGAGCCGATTGATTGTTTGGGAAGTCCCGTTAACCATGTCCTCACCAAGTCGGCTAGAGCAACTGGGAGGTAGTTAGCCATGACCTTGTGATCTCCTCCGGCTGCTCGGATCGCCAGGACTCGGGATTGGTCTTCTCGTCGTATTTTTCAATTCCAGTTGGCCTGAAGCCTGATGGCCAGTCGACTTGTTGCAGCTCGTGGGTAAAGGCTGGTACACCTTCATCTGTGCGAGGACTCCGACTCCTACCGCGACGGTGAAACCGCTCGTGGTGGAGGCCGAAGCCCTTGTTCTCGTCTTCTAGTTGGCGTAGCTCGTCTTCCTCTCGTTCACGGCGCCGAGCATTGATGTCCTGCTGAAGGTCATGCCTAGTCGGCCTCGGAGATCCTGGTTGTCTCGACGGTTGTTTTGATGCCGCTGATTATTGTTGGGGTTTATCGCCGAGTGACGTCTGCATGACTCTGTGTGCGGCTGACTGGAGCCGCCGCTCCGTCGTTGCGTTGAGGTAGATGAGACTACCGTTGGGGAAGCCGACTTGTTAGTCAGTATGGGTGTATCACCCGACTGTTGACGCTGTTGGCATGCAGCAGCAGTGATCATGCCTTTTATCCTTGCTATAGTTGGGGTGGCCTAGTGATCAGGCCTAAATTGGAGCATGTCCAGTAGAGTTGTAGCGGCTACGACGTTCTGTTGAGGTGTAACGAAGATGTCGTGGTCGCCGACTCGGGTTTGGAGGATTTGTTGCTGAGCAGTCCGCCCAGCCGTGTGCAGGTCATTGTTGCTGGCGTGCAGGTGTCTCGCTTCTTCCTCTTGTTGTTTTCGCAGTTGGCGGGCCTCCTCCTCTTGTTGTTCGCGTAGTCGGTGTGTTTCCTGAGTGGGAGCTGAACCCTTGGATATCATAAAGACTTCACGTGGCGGAGTGAAGCTTGCCGAACTACTGTCCGATTTAGGGTTGGAGTCTGATTGAGAGTCGGAGTCCGACTATGAGTCGGAATCAAAATAGTTGATGGGGGTGATTACAACTCTGTCCTCCCTAGAACCGATCTCGAGCGGCTCTGGG
Organism: Oryza meyeriana var. granulata; assembly: GCA_003991445.1. Taxonomy (NCBI): domain Eukaryota; kingdom Viridiplantae; phylum Streptophyta; class Magnoliopsida; order Poales; family Poaceae; genus Oryza; species Oryza meyeriana. The sequence goes on from RYFJ01000332.1 coordinate 412,841, forward strand.
CCGTATCCAAGTCGAACTCCAGGGGATTGGATTTGCCACATCGGATGTTGATTGAAGATATCTGCGGCGTTGCCGAGTCCGAATGGGAGATTGACGATCTCTTCCCTTCTTAGCCCGATCTTGGCCGACTCAAGGCCAAGTTTGAGTCAAACACCAAAGGAAAGAGTTGTCCCGAGACCCGGACAAGATGAAGATTGCCGCAGCAAGTCAACGAGGGTTGCTGCAGCGTTGCGTGGGCCGACCGACACAGAGTCGGCTTGTTTCTTGGCTGATCGGATCGAGTCCGGTTCGAATAGGGTGAGGTTGCCGAACTTGTCAGCGATGAAGTCAAGGCTCCCAAAGCTGATTGTTTGCCTGGGGAGGAAATTGATGCCATCGACTCTGGTGATTGGATCCATTAGGCTTGATGAGGATGATCTCGACAAAGCCCCTAGTTGGCATGCCAACTGTCGATGTTTTACACTTGTAATAAATATATAGGGCTACTTGTCGGACCAAAACTTGACGGATTGCAAAGGAACACGGAAGGTTTATACTGGTTCAGGCCCTCGAGATGAGGTAATACCCTATGTCCAGTTGTGGTGTATTTCCTTTGAGGATGTATGATTGTGATCTTGGTGATCTTGGCAATCCTGTTGATCCTCCTCCCTTAGTGGGTGCCCTGCCTCCCCTTATATACTGGGGGACAGGGTTACAAAGTAGGAGTCGCAGTCGGACTATGACCAAGGGATCTCCTTCTAGGAGTACAACATACCCGACTAGGACTGTATTTTCCCTGTCATACAAGGTTAAGTCTACCGAGTTCCATTGTATCCCTAATTACAAGACTAGGCCCATCCTCTGTCCGAGTGGCCCAATAGCTTCTCATGAGGTACCCCGGGCCCATGGCACCGACAAGTTTGCACGCTAGGTGTTCGATAGCTTGTTTGGCCTCCATTTATAGACAGCGAGGGAGGTGGGAGGGGTGTTAGAGGAGGACGACATGGGGAAAGGCTGATCCCCTATTGGTCCGAAGCGGTACTTGACGCTGGCACAGGCCTCGGATAGGTGGACGCTTGGCGGCGTCGGTGTGCATGAAGGTCGAACAGTGGGGGTCATGTGTCGGGTCTCGTCGAGGGCAGGTGGTGAGGGCGATCATGCAGTGGAGGTTAGCGCGTCTTGCCACGGAGTGGGCGGTGTGACATGGCATGCAGTGAGGCTGGCGGGTTTCACGCGGTACAGGATGGCAAAGGCGATGGGGCAGGTAGGCATGGCATAGGTCATGGGTGCATCGGGTCGCGTCGAGCAGCGATGGCAATGGGACGATGGTGCGAGGATGCACATGCGACTTGTCGACGGGCGGTGGCGCAGGCATTGGGTACACGTGGTACGGGCTCGCCAATAGAGCATGGCGTACAGTGAGGCAGTGTGGTGGCATGAGGGTGGGCTTGATGGAGACGACATGGCATGGCAGAGCGGAGCATCGCTTGGCCCAGTGGGCATAGCGATGTCAGCCGAGCGTTTCCTCGAACACATGCCGCATATGCCAGGCGGGTGCGGGGTAGAGAGGCAAGCACGCAAGCTAGGTGGAGTGGATGGCCGTCCAATTGGCACAGTTGTGGGTCGTCGTGGCAGTGAGAGGAGTCAAGGGGGTGGTTGTCCGTGCAGAAGGGGCATGTTGGACGGTTCTTGCACAAGATTGTCTTGGGCCAGGGCGATCAGCCTAGCTCAGGCAGCTTGCTGGGCCGGGGAGAAATAGGCCGGGACAAAGGTGAGCCAGGGCTAGAGAGAAAGGGAATCCGAGGCGATGGCAGGCCGAGGGAGCTTGGGCCGTGGCAAGGAATGGAGAAGGGCTAGATTGGTCTTGGGCTAGAGAGAGATTGGGCTGAGGTTTTGGGAAAAAGAAATTGGGTCCATTAAAGGAAACTTTAAGGACTGAGAATTTGAATTTGGTGTGATTTGAATTGGGGTTCATAAATTAGAGCTTGACTTCGATTACCCTTAGAAATCAAGAATTCAAGTTTTCGGCTTGATTCCTCATATTTCCTTCAAAAGGAAAGTCTTATTTATTTGGAGGGTCTTAGATTTGTAAATAAACCTTTTTGCTTATTTTCTCTTGGGAGGTGGGAAATTCCCATGAATTGTGGGTTTTCTGTTTGAGGGTTTCATGGTATTCTTAGAAGATGTAATTAATTATCCAATTGGGTGATAGTTGATTCCTTTTACTAATTAGTCGAGCTTTGGATACTCGATTACCGTTTCATGGATTAGGGTTCTTTAATTTTATTTAAGGATTTGGTCATGGTAGCATGTGTATAATGGTTTGGAAATTAAGTTAATATTCAATTTCCATATTTAATATATAGGCTGAAAGTTATGCCCTTTTTATTATTATATGTTAGGGTTGGAAATTTAATATCCATTTAATTTCCTTTTCTTTGTTCTTGTTCTCCAAATATTCTCGGTTGACGCATTAGTCTTTTTAATTAACGTAGGTTCATTGGTTACTTTATTTGAGTCAGCTCCTACTAGATCACAAGCATAGCAACCAAAGATACTACATCATACCAAAAGTTTTTAAAAGTTCAAAATTTTACATATTTTCTTAACCAGTTTTCCAAGATGTTACAACAGGCTCCCCCACGTGCACGATGATGGATCCGGAAGCCGACCAACACTGTGAAATTAGCAAAACATGCAATTTATATCAATTGTCCTTGAGGTTGCGATCCTTCGAAACGTCGGATTCCTAAGCGCTGGCGCGTAAAACGAGAAAAAAAATTAATAAAAGCCAAGTAAACAGTACATGAAAAGTAAACAAACAGATAGATCTCAATTTTATATGAATTTTGGGAGTTGAATGGTCCAATTTGGAGTTCGTATGAATTAGTTACAAATTTTTCAAGCTTTAGTAGAGTTAAACCCTAAAAAGAAAACCTATTTGGATTTCTGAAGTCATTTATGATTTATTTTTGTGAAGAAAAAGGATAGTAATGCATCAGCCCTCGGGAGAGAGGGGGGACGCCACTGACATGCGGGACCCACACGTCAGTGAGAGAAAGGGGGCTGGTCCACTGTGGACCAAGACCACCATGGTGGTCCACGAGACGGATAGCTGAGATTGAATCGAGATGAATTTGATCGACGACCAAGATCGGATTAAGGAGGATCGGACGGACGTGATCGGTCCAAGGTAGATTGATGGCTGCGGACACGTCGGCACAGGTGGCTGAGTTGGCAGTGACGCGGCTGCTGTGCTGGATCACCACGTCACCTTGCCGGCCGTTGGGCATGAGAACCAATGGTTCCGGCACACATTGGCGCGGCGGCAGAAAACAGAGGGCACCGGTAGAATGAGCACGAGAAGGCGATCCTTACCCATACACACGCGACGGCGTGCAACGACGAGCGACAGCCAATGCCGAGGATTGGCGGCGGCAGCTTTGGGGTCAACGATGGCGAGCTGCTTCCAGTGGTCCTCGGCGGCAACGGAGTGGCGGATAGGATGGCAGGGGTCCTTGTGATGCTGGTGGAGAAAGCGGAAGGGCTCGGCTTGGGTTGGAATGGGGATGAGCGGCAACTAGGAAGCGGTGGTCGCAGCGGCGTTTTCGGGTCCACGGCGGAAATGGTGGTCCAACGGCGAGCTTGGGTGGGAAGAGCGTGGATGGGGTGGACTTAACCTAAGGATCAAGAAGAACGGCTTAGAGAGGAGCTAGGTGGGGTGAAACTACAACAAACAGTGGCCGACAGTGAGGATGGGCTTACTAGAAGATGGCCAGACCGGTGCTCCGGTAGCAGTTTGCAGGCATGAGGTGGTGGCCGAGGAACTACTCATTGCGGCGAAGCAGGCGAGACTGACAACGTGGCTCAGTGCGACCTAGCACGGTGGCAAGCAGCGGCCGGAGATGAAGAACGGCGGCAGCGCTAGGTCTGCATGGTGGGAAGCGAGCTAGGGAAGAGGAGGGAAAAAGAGAGATAGTGCCTCGGGGTTGCTGTTTATGATCTCGGGGAGGTGAGATCGAAACCGGGTAGGTAGAACATTAAGGTGGAGAGCCGAAGAGGGCACTGGCGACGTGGGTGTTGAGGGTGTAGCGTCTGGAAAACACACAACCATTTCCATTCTCAAGTGTATTAATCGTTGTCCTAGGAGGTGAGGTACAGATACAAAGTTGATTAATACCAGGATACAAATGCGGAAGCGCTAACATAGTATAATTTATTACATGGGCGACCACAGGCCCAACATGCAAAGATAATGTTGACGCTGAAAATCACCGGCAGCGTCGGGAACGAGCCGATGATATGGTTCGGCGCCTTAAGACACGCGGAGGCCTGGGAGATCTGCTTAGCTCCAGTGCAGGTCCTAAATTTGAGGTTCGTAGGCGTGCCAGTCAATTTGACCCCGCAAGTGACAAGGAGATAGAAAAAGTTAGATCATTGATCCAATCAGCCAACCCGTCGATATAGAGTTCCTCCAGCCAATTGCCGATAATAACTTGTACATCGGCTAGAAGCCGATGATGCTATAAGCAAATAATAAGCTAGCCGACCGCCGACAAAACACTTGGACATCGGCTAGAAGCCGATGATGGAGTAAACAGGCAAAATAATAAAGACACTACAGTCGGCTTTATCTGGTAAAAGATAACCTATCGGCTAAACACTCCGATAAAACATCGCATAGACACCTATCAGCTCAACAAGGATAGAATTATTACCACCAGTCTAATAGATCGGACCTAACCATTGCAGCACAGACCAATGATGATAACAGAACCTTGATGAGCCGATAGATCTAATGCAATCGTGATGTGATAACTTATCGGGTATACATTCTGATAAAACGCTTGCACAAAATCCATCGGCCTAGCGGGAAGAACTTATCGCTCAGTTTAGTAGGTCGGACCTAACCGATGCAGCACAAACTAATGATAAACTATCCCCAATAAACCGATAAAAACTGTGCACGCGTGATGTGATATCTGCTTGGCCTAAGAGATCAAACTTAACTGATGCAGCCGTAGACAGAATAGATACACCGTGGTAAGGGGTGATGAGTCTTACCCTCTCACAGGAGTTCGGACCTAACCGATGCAGCCCGGCTCGAGAAGCAAGAACCCGTCGAATAGGGTGGCGATGCGCCGAAGTTTGTATTGATCTGATTGATAGTTTACATGATCCTCGGGCATACGTATTTATAACCCGAGTTGATACAGTCCTGATCGGATACGAAACAGGAGTTTCCTAACTATAAAAGGAAAAAATAACAAGCCCCGATCAGACACGAAATCAGGTTTCCTAAAAATTATTATCCCTGCCTAATTTATAGATAAAATATTAACTGCCATGCCGTGGTCTTCACGATTCCTTCCCAAATCCGGGCTCTTCTGGATTAGCTTCCATCGGCTGATATAGCCTCTTTCCTTAACCGAACCTGATAACGAACCATACCAAATTTTGGCGTTAACACATGCCCCCCAATTTCGGAGTTTGTTATCAAACTTCGAAATTCTTCTGTTTGGGCTTCAGGGATTCTTCCATGGCCTCTTGAAATCGGCTTTCATGAGCCGATTCCTTCTGTACTAGGAGTGCTAGGCTCTCAAAGTCTTCCGATGAAAATCTTTCCTTGATCGGTGCCAACAAACCTTGGAATGCTAACTCGGCCAGCTGTGCATCATCCAGACTCAAACTATAACATCAGCTTCTAACATCACGAAACCGCTGGATATATTCCGCGACTGATTCATCTGGCTTCTGTATTACCGATGTTAAATCTATTAAACTCATCTCCTGAATCCCCGTAAAGAAATATTTGTGGAATTGCTTTTCCAAATCGGCCCAACCCCAAACTGAATTTGGTGGTAATGAGGAAAACCATGTGAAGGCCGATCCGGACAATGATAGCGGGAAAAATCTAACTCTCAAAGCTTCTTTAGCTAATGCCTCCCCACACTGAGCCAAAAATCGGCTGACATGCTCCACTGTAGATACATCGTCTTGCCCTGAGAATTTGGAGAAGTCTGGTACTCTGTATCGGCGCGGCAATGGAACTCTATCAAACCAATCTGGATACGGATGCCGACACATAAATGTTTCCTTCTTCGATTTTAAACCGAATTGCTCTCTCACCACCTCTGTGACTCTTGCTATCCAATCTTCTTCCCTTGGATCTCCGACGTGATAATGTAGAGGTGAGGTTGGTAGCCGATTCTGCCTCTTATATTCTCTCTGATAATTATACTTAGGGATAGCTCCTGGATGACTTTGTTGATGCCCCCCATAGTATGCAATTTGATGATATCCTTGAGGAATTCCATCTTGTTGCCCCCCAGCCAGCTGAATCAGCTCCACTGCCTTCATGATCAAGCTCTGTAATGTGTTCATCAATATCCCAGATTGATTGATCAATGCATGGTGAACTGCTTCATTAACCATGTCTTGAAGTGGCTTCTGTAAACTTGCAGGCGATGCATGGCTTGATTCTCCGACTAGAACTGGTTTTGGAAATTGAGATTTTTGAATCGGCCCTTGATCTGTCATACCGAAGGATTCTAGACAAAGCTTCTGAAATTCAGCAATATTCTGCTCCACTTGTTGTCTTTGTTCTTCGGTCAAGTCTTCCATTGTGACTGGGATTATATTGTTTGTCCTGATCTCCTTTCCAGCCATGTCGAAGTTCTGTGTCCCACCAGGCGTGCCAAAAACGTGTTGACGCCAAAAATCACCGGCAGCGTCGGGAACGAGCCGATGATATGGTTCGGCGCCTTAAGACACGCGAAGGCTTGGGAGATCTGCTTAGCTCCAGTGTAGGTCCTAAATTTGAGGTTCGTAGGCGTGCCAGTCGGCAATTGACAAGCAGATAGAAAAAGTTAGATCATTGATCCAATCGGCCAACCAGTCGATATAGAGTTCCTCCAGCCGATTGCCGATAATAACTTGTACATCCGCTAGAAGCCGATGATGCTATAAGCAAATAATAAGCTAGCCGACTGCCGATAAAACACTTGGACATCGCTAGAAGCCGATGATGGAGTAAACAGGCAAAATAATAAAGACACTGCAGTCGGCTTTATCTGGTAAAAGATAACCTATCGGCTAAACACTTCGATAAAACATCGCATAGACACCCATCAGCTCAACAAGGATAGAATTATTACCACCAGTCTAATAGATCAGACCTAACTGTTGCAGCACAGACCAATGATGATAACAGAACCTCGATGAGCCAATAGATCTAATGCAATCGTGATGTGATAACTTATCGGCTATACATTCCGATAAAACGCTTGCACAAAATCCATCGGCCTAGCAGGAATAACTTATCGCTCAGTTTAGTAGGTCGGACCTAACCGATGCAGCACAAACTGATGATAAACTATCCCCAGTAAACCGATAAGAATTGTGCACGCGTGATGTGATATATCTTCTTGGCCTAAGAGATCAAACTTAACTGATGCAGCCGTAGACAGAATAGATACACCGTGGTAAGGGGTGACGAGTCTTACCCTCTCGCAGGAGTTTGGACCTAACCGATGCAGCCCGGCTCGAGAAGCAAGAACCCGTCGAATAGGGTGGCGATGCGCCGAAGTTTGTATTGATCTAATTGATAGTTTACATGATCCCCGGGCATACGTATTTATACCCCGAGTTGATACAGTCCTGATCGGATACGAAACAGGAGTTTCCTAACTATAAAAGGAAAAAATAACAAGCCCCGATCGGACACGAGATCAAGTTTCCTAAAAATTATTATCCCTGCCTAATTTATAGATAAAATATTAACTGCCAAGCCGTGGTCTTCACGATTCCTTCCCAAATCCGGGCTCTTCTGGATTAGCTTCCATCGGCTGATATAGCCTCTTTCCTTAACCGAACCTGATAACGAACCGTACCAAATTTTGGCGTTAACAGATAAACAAATAAAGTTCGTAGCTAGAAGACCTGGCGACTAGACCCAAAGGCACTTGACAGCAGGAACGAGCTAGACATCGAAGCCTTTATCTCCAAGGAACTCATCATTTGGATTGGGGATAAATTGAGAAAGATTGAGTACTTCCAACGTACTCAACAAATCATACCCCGAAAAATGCATAAATAATGCTAAGGGTGTACAAAGGGATTTAAGGGCTATTTTGCACTAAATAACATTTTATTTTATCCAATCACCTTCAAAGCAATCTTAGGAATACCATTCTATTTCTAATATCAATATTATCTCCATTGTTGTGTATACCACACTTAACATGTTCTTGCCTAAACCCAAGGCCAACAAGACCCATCCCGGTCAACCATCAAATTTTGGCCATTAATTCATAGTTCCATTTTTAACAGAAGAAACCTCTAACTTGGGTACATTTCTTGGCTTGCCCATAACCAAGGGTGTGGCTATTTGAATAGATTATACTCTGGCCAGAGGTGTACATCTTTACCCACAAGGAACAACTCCCTCACGTGTTCCCACGTGCCCCATACCACCACGGTATGGGGAACGGAAGTCGTGACATAACCCTTCACCTAGGTCAACCGTAGAACCCTAGGATAGGTAGACATGGTCCATGCCCCTAGCATCTCGATCTTGGATACCCCGTGACCTTCATTTGCCAGAGACGTCAGTCAACAACTAGACTTCATCCACCTCTATCCGTGTTCCTTTGTCTAAAGCTGATCTAAGCTGCGGATTAAGCCTTACCCATTAGACATGTGGTAATACGGTTATGCTTTGCAACTGAGGCCCGAAGACTAGTCCTTATGACAGCCGAGGTACGACTAACAAAACCATGTACCTCAAGCCCAACCGAAAACAGGGTTTTTGGGGGATTTTGAATAGATAAGATTCAAGATCAGGCAAAACCAGCCATTTCCAAATTTATCATTAGTGGCTTTGTTATTCCCCATAGTTATTTCATGCGGAAGCCTTGGGCCCCGGGTACCTCATGAGAAGCATTAAGGCCAGTCGGACAGAGGATAGGCCTAACCTTGTAATTAGGGATACAATAGGACTCAGCATACATTACCTTGTACGACAAGGAAAGGATATAGTCCTAGTCGGGCATGTTGTATTCCTAGAAGGAAATCCCTTGGTCGGAATCCAACTAGGATTCCTACCTTCTCGGTATATCGGGGAGGCAGGGTGCCCGCTCGAGGGCATAGCGAAATCTCACCAGAGAAACCTCGAAAGCAATACACCACAGCTGGAAGTAGGGTATTTCCTCACCTTGAGGGCCTGAACCAGAATAAATCGTTTTGTGTTCCTCTGCAGTCCATCAAGTTTAGGTCTCACGAGTAGCCCCATATTCTTATTGCCGATACAAAACATCGACATTTCATAAAAAGACTAAATTGTTGCTACTTAAAGCATGTGCTAAGCATAACATAAGGTAGCTAGTTTGCATCACATATACACACAAATACTAGCTGGTTTTTAGTTACCTAGGGTTGTCAAGGCATAATACCAATAATAGGGCTTTAACAAGGATATAGGAATAAGCTATGATAAAACAATATTATCGCAGGAATTTTCGTAAAACATAATGCAGTAATTTAAATAAAAATAAATTTATAAACTCGTGGGTATGCAATATGAATAAGGTTTTGGGTATGACTTGCCTTGCTCACAACCAATGTCTTTAGCAGCGACCTCGAGATAGAGCGGAGAACCGAGAACAGCAGCATGTACATGACATACACAAAAGAAAATGGCTTTACACTAAGAAAATGCACAAAAATAGTAGAAATAAAGCATATAATTGGGTTTTAGACATTTTAAGGAAAAATTAGAGACTTAAATGGGTCGATTTGGAGTTTGTCTAACCAAGATATGGCCATCCGAAGTTCTAATGCAATTTAAATAGAAATTTGTGAATTTGTTGAATTATTTTTATTTGGAAAATTCCTTTTTTTGACATCATAGAGAGAGGGTGTGGACCAAACCACTGACGGCTGGGACCCACCGCATAGCCTCTCGGTTCACTGTGGACCAAGAGCACAGAGGGGATCCACTGGTTTAAAAGAGGGGCCCCACTTGTCAAAGAAGAAGAGGCAGTGACACGTAGACCCCACTGGGTGCCATGCCATCACACACGCAGGTGGCCACGGCACTGCCACGTGGGAAAAGAATGCAGACGTGGCGGCCACGTTGGCACAACCGATGACCGGCGCCAGTAGCTCAGGATCGAGCCACCGCTTGCGCGTGGTGGAGCGGGGAGCTCCGGCAAAAGGACGGGACAGGGAACGAGGGGATGATGATCACTTTAGAGGAGATGGCATGGGTCGGTGGTCCTCACCCAATCCATGGTGACGATGAGAGGATGATAGCGACGACGGCCGGTGAGCTCGTGGCGGCGGAGGTTTGGGTCGACAACGGCGAAGCAGCTCCGGCGTTCGGCGGGTGGAGAGGAGGTGATGCCAGGGTAGCTTGTGACGTCGTGAGTCCGGTGGTGAGGGCGGCGAGGTCGGGCATGGCTCCAGTAAAGCAAAAAGGCCCGCCGTAGTAGCTCCGATTGAGTAGAGAGAAGAAAACTCAAAGAAAAGAGGGTGATTCCGCCGTCTTATAGCCGGGATAAGAGGAGACAAGCTCCGGGAGCTCGACCACGGCAGCTAATGGTAGTAGGGAAAACGAGTGAATTAATCCAAGATAAATCCATCGTTTTACTGCATGATTGAATGGGGAATCAAGGGGGAATTGATGGATTTAGATGGGGGCTTTAATGCCCGTTTGAAATTAATCCACTCGGGGAGGAGAGAGAGGGGCGGCCGGAGGTGGAAGATGCATTCGATAGGTGGAGCCCACCTGTCGGTGGCGGCAGCACGGGCGTGGCTCAGTCAGGCTAGGCGAGGCCCGAGGGAGGAAGGGATGGGCTGACGCCGGCCTAGGTGAGGGGGGCCGAGCGGTTTGTGGGCTTGGTGGGCCAAAGGGAATTTTGGACCAGAATTGGCCCGAGAGAGAAAAGAGATTAAATTTTAGTTTTTCCTTTTAATAAACTCTAATAATTAGTTTTTGCTGCTTTAAAATTAGTTTAATTGTTCTGAAAATTACAGTAAAAATTAAGAGTTCATTTTAGGACATGGGGAATTTAAGAAAAATACCCACAAGCCAAATTGAATTTTATTCTTGAGGATTTTTATTTGTTTAAGGCTCTTTCCATGTTTTAAAATTTCTAGAAATTATGATTTAAGCACAATTTATATTTAATAAGATTCCAGGGTGTTACAAACCTACCCCCTTATAGAGAATCTCGACCCCGAGATTCGGAAGCACTAGCGAAGAGATGTAGATGCGCTGACTTCAACTCATCTTCATGCTCCCAAGTTGTCTCGTCTTCAGAATGGTTACTCCATTGGACTTTACAAAACCGAATTACCTTACTTCGGGTGTGCCTTTCAGATATATCCAATATTTTCACCAGTTTCTCCACATATGTCAAATGCTCCTGTAGCTCTATCTAGTCAGAGTCCACTTGCTCCATTGGTCCCGCAAACATTTCTTGATCCGTGAGACATGAAACACATCGTACACATCTCCCATGGATGTAGGCAGCTTAAGCTGGTACGCCACTTCCCCTCTTCTACCCAATATCTTTGAAGGGTCCCACATATTTGGGTGCGAGTTTGCCTTTGGTATTAAAATGTAGTACGCCACGAAGCGGTGTGACTCGCAGTTATATGAAATCCCTTGCTTCAAACTCCATATCTCTGCATTGATTATCAGTGTAACTTTTCTGTCTAGATATAGCCACTTTCAGGTTCTTCTGTATCACTCTGACCTTTTCCTCCACTTCCCTCAAAATATCCATTCCAAATACCTGGCATTCTCCTATCTGGTCCCAAAGTAGTGGAGTTCTAGACTTGCATCCATATAGTGCCTCGAAGGGTGCCATCTTCAAACTAGCTTGGTAGCTCTTGTTGTAAGAGAATTCAGCATAAGGAAGACTCTTGTCCCATGTCTTTCCAAAATCTAGAACACAGGCCCAAAGCATATCCTCCAGAATCTAGTTGGTTCGCTCGGTCTATCCATTCATTTGAGGGTGATAAGTTGTGCTGAAATTGAGTCGTGTGCCCATTACTTCTTGCAACTTCTGGCAAACGTTTGAGGTGAACTAACTACCTCGATCGGATACAATCCTTTTGGGTACTCGGTGATAGCACACAATCCTAGCAAAATACAGTTCCGCCAACTTTCCCCCTGAGTAAGTAATTTTGACTGGAATAAAATGAGCCACCTTGGTCAACCTGTCGACAACTACCCATATCGAATCATACCCTCCTTGAGTTCGTGGGAGTCCGGTGATAAAATCCACACCAATTTCCTCCCACTTCCATTCTAGTATTTTCAACGATTGCAGTAATCTGGCTAGTCTTTGGTGTTTTGCCTTCACCCACTAAGACACATCACATAAAGCCATGAATCTGCTATTTCCCTCTTCATACATACCCACCAATATCGATCTTGGTACATCTTGGTGTTTTCGGGATGAATGGAGTATTGACTCTCATGAGCATCTTGCAGAATGAGTTTCTTCAAATCGGGATTGTTAGGAACACAAATGCGCTCCCCATTCCATACTGCACCAAACTCGTCTTCCATGAAACCCACTACTTTTCCCCTTCGCATATTCTTTTTAAGTTCCCAGATATCCACATCACTTTTCCTGAGCTTCACGGATCCGATCCAAGAGCATAGGTCTGGCTTCGAGAGTAGCCAAATATCCCCTTCTGACAACACAAAGGTTCATCATTTCCATTTCTTTGCACAGATTGGATGGGCAAGTCTTTAATTGGGTGGTTCCGCAATAACTTTTTTGACTCAAAGCATCCGCAACCAAATTTGCCTTTCCCGGGTGGTAATGAATTCCCACCTCATAATCCTTAATCAACTCCAACCATCTCCTTTGTCATAGGTTCAAGTCTGGTTGGGTGAAGATATACTTTAGGCTCTTATGATCCGTGTATATCTCATAGCGATTCCCGATGAGATAATGGCACCAAATCTTAAAGCATGGACTACAATGGCCAGTTCTAGATCATGTGTGGGGTAATAGTTCTTGTGCAGTCATAGCTGTCAGCAAGCATAAGCTACAACATGCCCTTCCTGCATTAAAACACAACCAAGCCCTTGGTGAGATGCATCGCAATACACGTGGAAATCCTTTCAGACATCAAGCAGGATTAGCGCAAGGGCTGACACTAGCTTCATGTTGAGCAACTGAAATGCTTCTTCGCATGAAGGAGTCCAAACAAACTTCTCTTCTTCAACAGTTGGGTCATGGGTCTGGCTATGTTAGAGAAATTCTCTATGAACCTCCGATAATAACTGCTAGACAAAGGAAATAGCGAATCTGGGTAACCAACTTGGGTTGTGTCCAGTTGGTGACATATTCCACAGTAGAAGGATCTACTATCACACCTTGAGCCATTATAACATATCCCAAGAAATTTACCTCTGTCAACCAGAACTCACACTTACTAAACTTAGCATAGAGCTAGTGCTGATGGAGTTTCTCCAAAACTAACTGTAAGTTGTTCTCATGTTCTGGCTCTGACTTGGAGTACATCAAGATATTGTCTAAAAACCACTACAAACTTATCCAGATACTCCATGAATACTTTATTCATCAGGTTCAAGAAAATGTGGGAGCATTTGTTAGCCCAAAGGACATCACTGTGCACTCGTACAACCCATATCTGGTTGTGAAAGTTGTCTTTGGGATATCCTCACGTATACGCAGCTGGTGATACCCTGATTGGAGATCAATCTTGGAGAACACCTTAGCTCCCTTCAGTTGGTCAAACAAATCGTCGATTCTTGGAAGAGGATATTTGTTCTTTATAGTAACTTCATTCAGGGCACGATAATCCACACATATCCTCTTCGTCTTATCCTTCTTCTCCACAAAGATGATTGGGGCTCCCCAAGGCGAAGTGCTGGGATGGATATATCCTTTCTCCTTCAACTCTTCTAACTGTTTCTTCATGTTTGCCAATTCATTAGTGGCCATGTAGTAAGGTCTTTTTGAAATTGGGGCAGTTTCGGGTACCAAGTCTATCTGAAACTTAATTTCCCTTTCAGGTGGCATTCTAGGTAGATCATCAAGGAATACATTAGGATATTCCTTAACCACAGGAATCTCCCCCAAACTAAGTTGATGCAAACTTTGTCATGTCGAGCTTGTGGGTTGACCATAGAAGGCTACCGGTTGATCTGCTCCATTACTCAAGATGACCATTCTTCTAGCACAGTCTAGTTCTCCATGGAATTTGGTAAGCCGGTTCATCCCTACGATGACATCAAGGTCTTTGGTGTCCAAAACGATTAAGTTGGCTAGAAAAGAAACCCCTTGGATTTCTATGGACACAGAAGGGCAAAAATGCCGAGCTGGCATTTGTCCGCTAGGGGTAGCGATCACCATATCATTCCTAAGACTTTCTACCCTTAAACCAAGTTTCCCCAAAAATCTTCTTGATATGAATGAAAGTGTAGCTCCGGAATCAAATAAAACTGTAGCAGGTATGGAGTTAACAGGAAACGTACCGACTATGACATCCGGAGCAGCCTGTACATCCACCGTGGTGACATGATTGACACAGCTCCTTGTGGTGTTGCTGCCGTTGTTGTTGCGGGGAGGTGCCTGTCCTTGTGGTCACTTGGGCTTTGGGTGTTTGTCTATGAAGTGTCTCGGTTCCTGATAGTTGAAACAGAGGAGAGCCTTTCCATTGCCATCCTTATGTACATTCCCCCAGAAGACTTTGCTGTGGCCGCAGTTGGTCCACGAGGAATAGTGTTGTTCTTCTATGGTGGAGCTAGCCTGTTGACAAACTGAGGTCAAGCATGAGGAGCCTGGTGGTTTTGCAAACCCGATGTGGTTCCACCCTGCTAAGGAGTAGTGTATCAGAGTCGTTGGCTTGGTCCCTGTTGAGTCTTGAGGTTGGTCATGCGACGCTTGATGGCATCAATCTCCTTGTGCTTGGCTTCCGAACGAATGGCCTTGTCCAGTAGCCTCTGGAAATCTGCATAGTCGCTGGCGATTAACCGGACTGATAACTCGGGGTTGAGAACTGCCAAGAACTTCTCCTGCTTATCTTCATCATCTCGCACATCCTCTAGTGCATACCTTGCGAGGCGATTAAACTCATGAAGGTACTCTGTCACAGAACGATTGCCCTATTTTAGATCCCTGAACTCACGTTTCTTCAACGCCATGATCCCAACTGGTACGTGTGTCCTCCAGAATGCCGTTGTGAACTGTCCCTAGGTGATTGGTTGTCCCTCTAGCTGCGTAGATTGAAAATGATCCTACCATTCAGAAGTGGGTCCTTGAAGTTGATGCGCGGCGAAGGTAACCCTTTCGGCATTAGTGCACTGGATGGTGTCAAGCTTCTTGTTGATAGCATGGAGCCAATCAAGGGCATCAACAAGGTTGGTGGTGCTAGAAAAGGTGGGTGGGCGAATGCGAAGGAATTTTCTTAGCCTGGATTGTGGTGGTGGCGGTGGAGCTTGAGCGGCAACTGGCGGATTTTGGATATGATGGAGGAAAGCTGCCATCATATTGGTTTGTTGGGCAAGGATCTGTGTGAGGAAGGGGTTCTCCATATTGGGTTGAGGTGGAGACTGGGGAAAATACTCTTGGTTCTATCCATTCCGTTGGTTCTGCCTAGGATTTCCCTCCTGCTGGGCACTTCCCTCCGGTTGAGCGGTTCTTCTCGTATACACCATCTGCCGTGGCCATCCTGAACACAAAGATAGAGAACAGAGGGGAAAAAAAGATCAGCTAAGAGAAGCACTTAACCAACTTATTTCAATTTTATTGCTCTGCTGTTAGTTTCTTAGATTGTTCAGATACTTAAACACTCACGGACAAGGTTATATCACAATAGACCGAT
The DNA here is from genome assembly GCA_003991445.1 of Oryza meyeriana var. granulata. NCBI lineage: Eukaryota > Viridiplantae > Streptophyta > Magnoliopsida > Poales > Poaceae > Oryza > Oryza meyeriana. The sequence goes on from RYFJ01000332.1 coordinate 428,696, forward strand.
ATAACCATGCCCCAAACATAAACAAAACCACAATAAAGACTCCAAGGAAGATAAACGAGGAAAAACACAGACTTCTCTAACACTACACATCTAATGGTGCGAAGGGCTAGCACCAGGGTGGACAGCGATCAACAAGGTGTCAATGCTGTCACCATGCTCATGCGGTTAGACTGCAAGCGCAGGGCAGAGAGGCGTGGGATTCGGCGGTGTAGCGGGATGTCCTGGCCGGCAGTTGCCTGCCAGAGGTAGAAGGCAGTTCCAATAGGTGTGCACCCAAATAACCTGTCAGGGAGAGGAGGCCGAGCTGATCTGGGCTAGGAGGCAGGCCACGATGGAAGGCTGGCGAGTTGGGCCGATGAGGAAAAATGGGCCCGAAAGAGGGAGGATGAAGCGGGCCTTGCCCCAGGGGATAGCAGGCCGGCGGAAGTGAGAGAATGGATGGGCTGGATTAGGGATTGGCCGAGGCCGGAAAGAAGGACAAAGAAGGATGTGGGCCGAATCTGGCCTAGAACTAAAGGAGGGTTTTTAATTAGTTTTTTAATTTGCTTTACATTTCCAATAATCACTGAAATGCAATTTGTAATATTTAAAATAGTTCTTGAGCTCTCAAAAATCAGGGAAAATTCTAGAGGGTACTTTAGGAGAAGGAGAAATTTAGAAAAAAATCCCTCCATGCATGATTTATAACAGGAAATTTTATTTCCCACATTAATTCCACTTGTCAAATGCATTGCAATTTAATATAAATTCTAGAAATCAATTATTTCATGGTTTTTATATTCCCGAGGAAAAATTAGGGCGTGACAAATCTATCCCCCTTACAATGAATCTCTGTGATCCAAAACGTTGCTTCCTTGCACCGAACCCTTAACAAGTGTGCCCTGGGTTGACCGGAGGTCACATTCTTTAGGCTCACGGTTGGTGCAGCTTCCTCCAAACGGTTCAACTAACTTATCTGTGTCTTTCCCCATTTTCCTTGGGTTGGGGACGTTGCAGATCTCCGAGAGAAACCGTTCATATATACACGAAGTTGCATCTCCTAAACTGTTCCTTTTCTAGGTGGTTGACCGTCTCTTTTTATTTTGACCAATTAACCTTCCATCTTCTAGGATAACCTCAAATTCTTGGAGTTCTGGTAGAATATTATATTCAAAAGGTTGATACTCCATCGATCCATCCAAACAAAGGGCTGTTTGTGTCCTTTCACACAAGGAAGGCTTTTGTCTGGACTCTTGGCTAATGAGAAAATTCCAAGGAAAGATAGCTTTCATCCAGCTTCTTAACATCACAGCCCAAGTAGAACTTCCCCCATTCTATGTTCACATTTCACGTGACTTTTAAGCTTTTCATGATCAGTGGATGGAACGAAGAGCTTAGAAGACAACTATGGAAGGGACACATGCCACTCGACGAACCATGTTCAACTGTAAGGGTAGTTCAATAGCACAACCTTGCGCAAAATGCTTCTTGGATACATGAAGTTCTGTCCTCAACATTCTCTTCTCTGAGATAGTTAACTATTTGTTCTAACTATGATCGATTACCCTTCCATCTCTTAGGGTAATCTCTAGTTTTTCGAGTTTATGTACCACATTCACTTTGAAAAGATGGCACTTCCTGATGAGGACATCACTAGCTCAGATATGACCATAGCTACCTTATGTATTCATCAACCAAAGGTGCATGCTTTCTACGTAAGATTTACGTGTTATATATTTGAACAACCATTACTGCACCATGAGTTTTGTGTGTTCTTGTTTGTAGAGATACTTGCTTAGATGAAGGGCAAGAGACCGAGCGCAAGGAACACATGGATGATCAAAGAAGTTGATTGGGGATCAAACCAAGACCTTACCCAAGTCTACTCCTACATCACCACGTCACTTTTAGTCCATAGAAGGCAAGAGATGGGGTGTTCTGCATGTTTTGGATTCGGGCCTCCTGCTAGCATCAACTTCAAACGGACCTAGCCGCTGATCCAGAAGGACTTTCGGGGCCCATGAGTACTTGCTAGAAAGCTTATGGAGTCTACTTTCAGATGGTTTTGGTTCAACATCAAAATTCCTCCTGACCTGTCCGAAATCATCGAAAAAAGACATGTACCTCTTCCAGTCCGAGTCTGTTTTGGGCCTTGGGCCTTGTAATTGTGGCGTGGGCTAAGCCCAAGGGGTGTGCGCCCTAGGGATAACCCTAGGATGTCCCAACTCATATATATACAGTAGCCATCATTGTTTAGAGGTGGGTTTTGCTTAGATTATTCTGCCATTGCAGTTTTGCCATCTAGATCGTTTTGTAGAACCCCAACTTCGTGTGCTAAACATTCATCTGCAATTCAGGTTGTGTTTTCTTTGTTCTTGCAAATTTCTTTGATTGTTTGCAGAAGCAAAACCTTCGTGGTTAGGTCAACTATGTGAGAGCGTGGCCGATAACGACAAGACGCGCAGGTGTAGTGAGTGCGAGGTGACGATCTACTGATCGGAAGCCTCAAAACGTGAACGTCCACACGTCGCCAAATCGGACCTATCGGAAGGTCGGGCACCTACCCTCGCATCACTTCCTCAATGCACTTTCATTCAAGGGAGTCTTGAAACTAAACGGTTTGTTAATGAGAAGGTTCCACTGACAAGGTGGCTCTCTCATTGAGCTCCTTAGCATACTGACTCTTGTTTGACTTTCTTCCACACACTCACTCTCGATGTGTCTTTATAGATTCTAGCACCACATTGATAGTCAACCGCCTTGTTGGGTTGCTTAGTTGATTCTTATGAAACAAGCACATGCCACTTAATGAGCCATGCATAGCTGAAAGAGTATTCCAATGGAACAACCATTAACTTGTATACTTGATTGATCCTTCTGAATAGACCGGTCGTAGACTTACAGTTGCCTTCTCACATTTACTGGAAATTCCAAAACCTAAGTGTTGGTGAAATGGGAACCAGGGCTCCCATCGCTAGCGGCTCGGGGTGGCCTGGTGCCACCTCATCATGTTGTTAAGGGCTGTGCGTGCAACTCACGGCCACTACAAAGCCATACTTGGGATCCCCTAGGTCCAACAAGCATGGTCCCGAGCTTGCGCCCCCACGAGATGAGCTCGGTGTGCCTCCCGAGCTCGTGGCATCAGTAGGCCGAGCTCAGGGTGCCACCTAACCCTGTACTTGAGCTCGGCTCCTCTCAAACGGCTTAAGGAGTGCGCGGAGGCAGAAGCATTAATGGCATCACGACGGAGCATGCCGCATCGCTTCAGTCGCCCCATGCCTCTCCCATGTATATTTACCTGGTGTGCAACGTGGGGGACAAGATGGCTCTGCATCCCTAACCGTAGGCCATCATTATCCTTTTTCTAACAAAGGGAGTGGGCTAGCAGGTCGCGTGGTTGACTACCGCGCCATCTACTCCGGCTCACTATGCCCCTATTAGTTCAATGAGAGGCTAACGGGTGTGACTAGTGGGGCAAGCCCCGGCTTCCTTCACAAGCTCTTGACGGCCACGTCCGGACGCGCGGTGAGCGACCATTGCTTCTCTCCTCACCTACTCCGGGAGGGGCTCCCTAAAGGAAAGGCGGCTAGGCCCACCGATCAGCACAAAATGTGACTTAGCATACCTAATTCTCCTACTCCCACTATGCAGCCACTGTGGTATTCCCTCAAGAATTATAAGGGGAGAGCCAAGGCCATGGGGGAAGGGAGAGATAGGAGAGCCCAAAATCAGACCCAGAAAACCAAACTCTTATAGCCTAAGTATTGTAAGATTTTCGGAGGAGGCAATCTCCAAAGAACTAAGAACACAACAGGAGTAGGGTATTACACCTTCGGGTGGCCTGAACCTATATAATCCCTTTTGTCTCATTTACTCCAGCTGCTACCTACACAGAATCAAATACATTCAATCTCCTGGCCGAACTCACAAAGGGGGTCCCTCCGGATCCCTACGATTGGTGTACTCACACTATCGATGTTTTACACCGGCAATATGAATATAGGGCTACTCGTCGGATCGAAACTCGGTGGATTGCAAAGGAACACAGGGAGTTTATACTGGTTCAGGCCCTCGATGTGAGGTAATACCCTACGTCCAGTTGTGGTGTATTTTCTTTGAGGATGTATGACTTCTATGAGCCTCTGTATGCTTCTACCCTCATGGGGTGCCCTGCCTCCCCTTATATACTGGGGGACAGGGTTACAAAGTAGGAGTCCCAGCAGGATTACAGCCAAGAGATCTCCCCTTAGAGATATAACGTACCCGGCTAGGACTGTATTTTCCTTATTGTATAAGGCAAAGTCTACCGAAGGCTACCATATCCCTAACTACAAACTTGGCCCATCCTCTATCCGAGTGGCACATATGCTTGTCGTGAGGTACCCAGGGCCCATGGCCTCCACAGCAGCCCCCGAGACCTTCATAGTTGAGTCACAGCTGATGCCGAGTGCTCACCCTCCACGGTGAAGTTTTCCCGAGTGCATTGCTCCCGAGTACTCTTTGTCTGAGTACTTCTTCTTCTGAGTCCTGCTTCATGTCAGCTGGAAACGAGGCTATGAAGGGCTCCATGTAGAAATATGAATAGTATGCACCGAATAGGTGCACCTATTAGGTGTAGCCCTTGACTTTGTGCTTAATTGTGAAACAATTAAACATAAAGCCAAAGATCTTTAACCTTGTAGTCTATCCTGAGTAGCGTCCTACCGGTATGTGAGACTCTTCGGTATCATGTCAACCGGAATATTTTTAAGTCCTTCTCGAGTAGTATACTACTCGTATATGAGACTCATTGGCATCATGTCAGCCGGAATGGTTTTATAGTCTTTCTCGAGTAATATATTACTCGGAAATTAGACTCTTTAGCTTCATGTCAGCTGGAAATAATTTATAGTCTTTCCCGAGTAGTATACCACTCGGAAGTTAGACTCTTCAGCGTCATGTCGGCTGGAAAAATGCTTGCTCATTGGCAATTTTTGGCTAAGCATGTAAACTGAGTACCACTTTATGGATTTTAATCCAATATGTGATCAGGTGTACTTGAGAGATACCTGCATCCCCAATTTTAATGGAGACCAGCTTGTGATCCTTATAAGGATATATTCTTAATACCTGGTGAATAATACAGATATATGAACACATGTGTTCAGCAATGAGGCTTTCATGAAGCATATCTGACTCATATCTTGGTGGCCCAGTACCGATTTTGCTGGCCCAAGCCCACTTATCAGTACAAGCTATATAAAGGCAGGGAGAGAGAGAAAAGATTCCCTCATCTTCTCCAATCCACCAATCATTTCGTCTTCCAGCTTTCATGCCAAAATTTCACGCCTTGCCTCGCTAGGGTTCACTATTGCTAGTGTTTCCCCTTCGAAACTTGGGCGATCCCGCTCCTCCTCGTCCATTCCAAGCCTCCAATCGCATTTCCCCCAACTTCCTTGCCTTGAGGCATGCCGAGGGCATCAGAAATCCTGGAGATGGCTAATGGATCTTGGCCGACTTCTGATTGCGGGTCGGCTAAGTTGAAGCATCTGGAGTGACAGTTGAGACTACAGAGCCGTGAGGTCATCAGAAGTTTTATGATGATTGCACTAAGTTTTCCTGGGTATAGTTTCATGAAGTGAATGCTTTTTTAAAGTCGCTTATAACCCACTCGGCATAAACTGGCTAGTTGGGTAAAACTAATGATGGCTAACATAAAGCAAGTACTTGGCAAAATGCAACAAACACCAAAAGCATTTACAATATATACATATTGTTTTCGATGGACACTGACTACATAAAAGTCTTTGTTTACATTGGCAGATCCTCGGCGATAGCTTTAGTAGTGGCCCTAACCTGGCTGATTAGCTCCAATCCCTCCTCCAGGGTAGTGCCCTCAGCAAAGCCCTCCCCAATGGCCTCAATGTCTACCCAGGGGTAGAGTGACTTCGTCATGGCCAGGGCTTGTGCAATCCCCATGGCGACGCGCTCGGATGAATATTTCTTCAAGCGTGCAGGGACTTCTTCGAGGTGTTGCGCCACTTGGGCCTAGCCAGGGTTGGCTGCATAATATCTAATAAAGTTTTCACAGAGTCAACTATGACATTCCATGACTCCTTTATCACATTGATTTCTTCAGCAAAAGTGCTGAATTGGATCTGAGAGTTGGCTTTGAAGGCTGCTCATACACAAGGCAGGCATCAGCAAACCTGGATATCTAGTCAGACCGAGTACCAGAGTAGATATGAAGCTTACTTGCGTACTCGGTGTCCACTTTGGACTTCGCCTTTTTGAGCTCCTTTAGCTCCTTCTTCAGGCGTTCGATCTCCAGGGACTGATTGTTTAGATTTCTCTAAAGAGCTATAGCCAAACAGAGTCAAAGATTAGCAATACGGAAAGATTTGTTTGGAAACACTCGGGCAAAATGGAAACATACTTCTAATAGTCCCTGATTGCGCCCAGTTCTCATCCCTGAGCTTGTTTTCTGAGTCCTTCAGCCACTCTTCTCTCTCCTTGCTAGACTTCTCCAGATCATCCTTGGCTATTTGGAGCTGTCGGAGCTAAGTGAGCTGAGGGGCAAGTTGGGATAGAACTTTCCCATCTTTTTAGACCGATTGGCCACTTGCTGAGAAGCATTGAAATGCAGGCAACATAAGCAATGTTGCCCGAAGATTCAGGAGAACTGCAAATCAACAAGTGAAATCAGATAAGTTATATACCTGAATGCTCCTTGATGCGGTGAAATGACACTAATGTTTCATGCATGGCTAAGCAAAACTATTTATTCTAGCTAGACCATTAGTTTAACGTCTAGGTAGTCAATATTAATTACCCAAGATATGAAGGTAAAGGTATCAATAGCAAATTATGGCCATGATCGAGGAATATATGAATAAAAATAAATACCCATAAGAATGTCATTGCAAATTGCATGCAATAACTTTTAAAATAAAATAATTTTCACAATTGGGTTCAACATGCTGACGGGAATTGTTGTGTGACTTGCCTCACAAAGAAAAGTCTTCAATTGATCTCCCGAAACTCTTCCTCGAACTTTGCGCTCTTCCGAAACGTCGAAAACAACATGTTTACACGCAAAATGAGGAAACACTAAGAAACTCCAAACAAATAGTACATAAAAGTACACAAATATGTAGATCATAATTTTAGATGAATTTAGAAAGAATAATGAGCCAAATCAAAGTTCGGACGGAAAAATTATGACCTCCGGAAGTTTGAATTTAGAAAAAATCTGAAAAGAAATTGGAAAAGGAATATTCTCAGGAATATTCCCTGGATTTTTGATTAGAAAAGAATTATTTTGGATTTATCATGGAAGTGGGGCCCACTTTCAGTGACTTGGCACATGGTCGACTTGGTCTATGGGATAGAGGGATGAGTGGGCTGGTGGACCGGTGACGTGGATAGCCACATGGTGTGGAGGCCATGGGCCCTGGGTACCTCACAGAAGGCAATATGGCCACTCGGATAGAGGGTGGACCTACCGTGTAATTAGAGATATAATAGAACTTAGCTTATACTACCTTGTATGACAAGGAAAGGGATATAGTCCTAGCCAGTTACGCTGTGTTCCTAGAGGGAAATCCCTTGGTCGAGTCTGACTGGGATTCCTACCATGTAACCTTGTCTCCTCAGTATATAAGGGAAGGCAAGGAGCCCCCTAGGGTAGGAGAACAATCTCACCAGAAGATAATCAACATCAACCTCGAAGGCAATATACAACAGCTGGAAGTAGGGTATTACCTCACCTTCAGGGCCTAAACCAGGATAAACCCTTTTGTGTTCCTTCGCATCCATCAAGTTTAGGTCTTATGAATAGCCCCATAATGAATATAGCTGATATAAAACATCGATAGTTAGTGCACTAGGTAGGGGGCTCATCAAGATCATCATCAACAAGTCTGATGGATCTAATCACCGGAGTCAACGGTGTCCACTTCATTCCCGAACAAGCCATCAGCTTCAAAAGCCTCGACTTCATCGCTGACAAACTCAGCAATCTTACCATGGCCGACCCATCGCCAGTTGGTTTACTCAAGGCTGCAGTGGTCTTCGGCGACTTGCTACTGCGATACCCAAGATCTACGAGTTCAGGGACAACTCTCTCTTCCCCGGTGTTTGACTTGGATATGGCTATGAGCTGGTCGAGATTGGGCCTAGGGGAGATGAGATCGTCAATTTCCCATTTGGACTCAACAACACCGCGGCCATCTTCGATTCCAATCTGGCGCGGCAAACTCAATCCTCTGGAATTCGACTCGGATAAGGCCTAGAGTCTGACTCTCAGTCGGACAGCAGCTCAAGGAGCTTTTCTCCACCACGCGAAGTCTTCAAGGTGTCAAAGGGATCAACTCCGACACAAGATGCGCGCCGGCTACGTGACCAACAAGAGGAGGCTCGCCGGCTATGTGAGCAACAGGAGGAAGATGCATGACACTTATGAGCCAAACGCAATGCTTGCAACGACAATCTTTGTAGGGCCCGGTGAACGGTGCAACAAGAGATCCTCCAAACCAGAGTGGATGACTATGACGTCTTTGTAACACCGCAACAGACCGTTGTAGCCACTGCAACACTCCTAGATACCCTGCAGTTGGGGCCTGATAACCAAGCTACGCCAACTATCGCAAGGATCAAGGCCATGATAATCGTTGCAGCTTTGGAAAAGACCTTTCAAAGTCTACAAAGATTTAAGATGAAGTTGAACTTGGGCACAACGTGGAAGCATATATCGATGATGTGGTAATCAAGAACAAGTTCAAAGGTGACCTTATCGATGACTTAGAAGAGACCTTTCAAAGTTTACGAAGTTGAACCTAGAAAAGTGCGCCTTCGGAGTACCTTTGGGAAAACTGCTTGGTTTCATTGTTTCACACCGTGTCATAGAGGCGAACCTAGAGAAGATCAACACAATTATGAACATGGCTCCTCCAACTAGCTAGATGTCGACGTTTTACACCAGCAATATGAATATAGGGCTACTCGTCGGATCGAAACTCGGTGGATAGCAAAGGAACACGAGGAGTTTATACTGGTTCAGGCTCTCGATGTGAGGTAATACCCTACGTCCAGTTGTGGTGTATTCCTTTGAGGATGTATGGTGGTGGTTCTCATGAACTTGCCCTCAGGGGGCACCCTACCTCTGCTTATATACTGGGGGATAGGGTTACAAAGTAAGAGTCCCAGCCAGACTACAGCCAAGGGATCTCCTCTTAGAGATATAACTAGCCCGACTAGGACTGTATATTCCTTATCGTACAAGGCTAAGTCTGCCGAGTTTTATCATATCTCTAATTACAAGGTTAGACCCATCCTCTGTCCGAGTGGCCCATATGCTTGTCATTGAGGTACCCGGGGCCATGGTCTCCATAGCAGCCCCTGAGACCTTCATAGTTGAGCCACAACTAATGCCGAGTTCTCATCCTCCACGGTGAAGATTACCCAAGTGCATTGTTCCCGAGTACTCTTTGTCTGAGTGCTTCTTCTTCCCCAGTCTACTTCATGTCAGCTGGCAGCGAGGCTATGAAGGGCTCTATGTAGATGTATGAATAGTGTGCGCCAAATAGGCGCACCTATTAGGTGTAGCCCCTGACTTTGTGCTCAATTGTGCAAACAATTAAACATAAAGTCAAAGATCTTTAACCTTGTAGTCTTTCCCGAGTAGTATACTACTGGTATATGGCACTCTTCGATATCATATCTTGTCAACTGGAAATAATTTATAGTCTTTCCTAAGTAAGGTGTTACTCGAAAATTAGACTCTTCAGCTTCATGTCAGCTGGAAAAGGTGTTTATAGTCTTTCCCGAGTAGCGTCCCACTCGAAAGTTAGACTCTTCAGCGTCATGTCGGCTAGAAAGAATATTTATAGTCTCTCCCGAGTAGTGCACTACTCGGAAGTTAGACTCATCAGCGTCATGTCGGCTGGAAAGAGATTTTCTCATGGCAACTGTTGGCCAAGCATGTAGGCCGAGTACCACTTTATGAAATTTAATCCATTATGTGGTCAGGTGTATTTGAGAGATACCTGCATCCCCAATCTTGATGAAGACCAGCTTGTGACCCTGATAAGGATATATCTTCAATACCTGGTGGATAAGACAGGTACTCGAACACATGTGTTCAGTAATTAGGCCTTCATGAAGCATATCTGTTTACCTCATCGGTGCCTGTTGCTAGCACCAGCACTGTGATTTTAACACAGCCAGCGAGCGGCCCACATTGAGCGTGCTACTGTAGAAACTCATATCTTGGTGGCCTAATACCGACTTTGTAAGCCCAAGCCCATGAATTGGTACAGGCTCTATAAAAGGCGGGGAGAGAGAGAAAAGATTCCCACATATTCTCCAATCCACCAATCATTTCGTCTTCCAATCTCCGCATCAAAATTTCGCCCCCTGCTTCACTAGGGTTCGCCATTGCTTCCTCTTCCCCATTGAAACTCGGGCAATCCCACTCCTCCTCATCCATTCCGAGTCCCCCAGTGACATTTCCCCCAAATCTTCTCGCCCTTAACTATGCCGAGAGTTTCAGATTTCCTGGATGTATCGGATGAGGTCTGCCCAACTTTGGATTGCGGGTCAGCTAAGCTAAAGCTTCTGGAGAAGCAGTTGAGATTGCAAACCCGCGGTGTCATCAACTGGCGTCCGGCTGAAGGTGAATCGATTCCGGAGCCCCAAGCCAGTGAGACCACTGTTTTCGCCTCTTTTTTCAACCGGGGTCTTTCTCTTCCATCGTTCGAGTTCTTCCTCCAGCTTCTTGCCTTCTATGAACTCGAGTTGGTGAATCTGAATCCCAACTCGATCTTGCAAATTTCTATATTCGTGATTCTTTGTGAGTGCTTCCTGGGTGTGGAACCCCACTCGAATCTTTTTAGACATTTGTTCCACATCAAGCCCCAGCCCTCCAAGAGCAAAATCCAAGTGATTGGGGGGCTGGCATCCAGCTTCGAATCGAGATGAAGAAAATCTATATTCATATACCCTTGAAATCTTCTCTCAAAGGCTGGCATAGGGAGTGGTTTTACTGTTCTGATCTTGAACCCAATCTCCCCTCTTTTATGGGTTTGCCCCCAGTGGTTGTGGCCAACTGGTCATCTGTGCCCACCTTTGAAGAGATGGGCCAAGTTCATATACTGATTGAAAAGATTGACAAGCTGAAGAGCACCGGGTTGACTGGTCCATGGGTGGCCAGACATTTCTTGACTCGGTGCATCAAGCCGCTGAAGTTGAGGTGCCACTGTGGTTGGGACTACAAGGGCAGAGGTGATCCTAGCCGGGAATATCCCGACCTGCCATAGGACAAGCACAAGGTGACCAACATCCTGCTGGATTTCTTTGCCAGCGTGGTGATCGAAACTGAAGACACAGAGCAGTCTATGGCGGCTTATAGCCTGAAGAGGCCGCGCCCAAAGGTAACTCTCACTGGCGTTAACTTGTTGTTCATCTGTGATGAATGCTTGTAGATATATGCCCAGGATTGCTCTGCAATGTGTAACATATGTCGTTGAACTGCTTGCAGTCGTGTGAGGAGTTTGATGACAACTCCCGAACTCTATCGGCCATGAAGTCAAAGAAGAAGAGGCCGTTAAGTCCTTCTACTGCCCAATCCGACTCCAAGAGAGCGGGGAAGAGGCCTATTGAAGACTAGGGCAAGAAAAAGATTCCCAGGCTGAGTGCCACAGCTGGGAGTCTGAAGATAAAAGACACTGCCAGCGCAGCTCCTAGGCCACCGAGTCCCAGACCGGGACTAGCGCAGTCAGGCTCAGCATCATCGAGCCCAAGAAGAGCATTGCCAAGTACAAGGTCGGGTCAAGCGCCGCTGGGCTCTGCGACATCAAGCCCAAGAATGGCACCGCCGAGTACCCAAGTGCCCCAGCCGACCACACCAGGAGTGGGGCCAACCAGGACAAAAACGCCGCCATCGACTGCCACGCTGTCTAGCCCGACAGCCGGCAGTAGTCCACCACCGACATCAGGAGTTCCCGGGGCAGGCTCAAATTCTCCAAGAGGTATGCGATTTTAAGTCTTCCGGAAGTCCTGTTCAGCATTGTGGTGTGTTGATATCTGACTCATCATGCAGGAAACGCGCCAACATCGATCTCAAGGAGACCACACTGGCTGCTCCTGTTGTAGAGCCGTCCCTAGCCGGACAAATGCCACGAGCGTATCTGCTGAGCTGGCGATCGTCTCAGTTGCAAAAACCGAGGTTGTCCTGACTGCAGAGCCGCTGACACTGGCTGACCAAGGGGCTAATGTCAAAGCTGTCGCTCTAGCCCCTGAGCATGTCTCTAAAGCCCCAACAGCTGCCGAGTTGGGGCCAGGACCCCGTCCCCGTCCTTGTCGTCATCGTTGTCTTCAGAGAGACTGGATCTCCCCAGGCTTGAGGCTCCTCCATGCAGGTTCCTGAGGATATTCCGCTGGGTGGCCCCCGACAGAACTGTGAAGAGTTACAAGCATGATGAAGTCACGGCAGAGAAGGAGCGTGAAGACTTGCTTCACGCCGCAATCGCCGCGTCCCGGGGGATCTAGGTATGACTTTCGCCGTATTGGAGTCTTGGTATGGTCAGTTCCTTGCATGAGTGTTCTGACACTTGACTCTGCTTTGCTCTGTTTCTCCCCGAGTAGAAAATTGTTGACCGCTTAGAGAGGATGAACGAAGTCCTGACCCAGCTTGCCCCCCAACTCGAACAATTAGGCCAGGTCCAGACCTTGAAGGCCGAGTTAGAGCGGTCAAGCCGGGAGAGGGAGACTTGGCTGAGGGGAGTCGTTAACCAGCTCAAGGATGAGAACTGGGCTCTGGCCAAGAAGATCGGAAGTAAGTCTTTCGTATTTGCCTTCTCGACTAAATCCCATGCATATTTCTCCCACTTGGTTGTTTCCGACTGCCCAGTTGTGTCCAAACTGCAATCTTGGGTTCTTGACCATTCTGACGTGCAGCCCTCAAAGCTGAGGTGAAGACCCGAACAGAGGGGGAAAACCAGCTGAAGGAGGCTGAGAGGGCCAAAGCTAATCTCGAGAAAGACAAGGCCGACTTGGAGAAGGCCAATACCAAGCTCGAGAAAGAGAAGGCTGAACTGGAGAAGGCCAAAGCCAAATGGGAGGCCGACTACGAAAGTAAGCCTCCGCTCTGACAATGATCTTAACCAATCCATTAAGTACTCTGTCTGCAATTTTTCCTAACAAGTTTACTTGTCGATGAACCCGGGTAGCTGCTAGAGCCAATGCCTAAATCCAATTTCAAGCTTTTACAGAGGAAATAAAAGTTGTCAAGGAGTCACAAGAGATCCTTGCCGAGTCCGTGAAAGGGCTCCTTAACATCATGGATCCTCACTACGTGGGAACCAGCTCCAACACGTTCTCCCAAGTGCAGGCGTGCCTTAACGAAGCTCCAAGTATCCTGAAGAGGTACTCGAGAGCATGTTGTTGTCGGCGTGGCCCAAACCCTGGCGATGACCAAGTCAATCTACCCCAGGGCAGATATTGAAGCCATCAGAGAGGGATTCGCCGAGGAGACGACACCTGAGGAGGCGCTGGAGTTGATAGCCCAGGCGAGGCCGATTGCAAAGGTGATCACTTGAGACATGGGTATGTAAGAACAGTCCATCATGCAGTCGTTGTATATAAACTTTTTGTAAGGACATGTGTAAATATATGTTCAATGCCGCCAAGCTCTAAGTTCTGACTTAGTTATCATTAGCTTACCCGACTATATAGTCTACACCGAGTTAGTCTATAGGAACTTAATAAAATCGTTCACTGTAGAAAGCTGTACTCGGGCAATCATAACAAAGTCATTGCAAAGCTTCATAACTTAAGCAAAACAGGCTCGTATATTATTGACAAAGCACATATAATACATGCAGCCCCCGACTCACTACTCGGTTGAAACAAACAGCGTAGTGAGTCAGAGAAAAACTGTACACATAGGAAGATGTAAAACTCAGGTATAGAAAGGACGTAGCTGTTCTATATTCCATGAGTTGCTGACGAGGGCACCATCTTCGGTCTTCGGTCTTCAGTCGTAGGTGCCTGCGTGTGACCTCTGCGATAATGAACAGCCCTTCCCAAATTAGGGATAGTTTATGCCTATCTTTGGTGGTTTGTATTTTTCTAAAAATGAGATCCCCAACCAAAAAGGGTGCCATGGACATTGCGACTATGATAACGACACAGGCCTTGAAGATAGCTTGCCGACTGGATTATTGCGATGTCCCTCGCTTCTTCCAACTGATCTAGTTCGACCAATCGGGTATTGTTGGATCTGTCTTCTGAGTAAGCTCGAACTCACGAAGAGCCAAACTCTAACTCGGTTGGTAGCACAGCCTCGGCACCATAGACTAAAAAGAAAGGGGATTGCCGAGTTGCTCGACTAACTGTGGTTCTAAGAGACCAGAGAACGGATGGGAGTTCTTGTACCCACCCGCCCGCGTATGGTTGTAGTCGGTCAAATATCCTTGTCTTGATGCCTTGTAAGACCATGCCATTGGCACGTTCAACCTGCCCGTTGCTCCGCGGATGTGCCAAAGAAGCATAACAGATCTTGATGCCGAATTCGTCATAGAAATCTTGAAAGATGCCACCCGTGAACTAAGTACCATTGTCCGTTATGATGTGGTTAGGAACCCCAAATCAGTATAATATACTCATGATGAAGTCCTTTGCTTGTGCCGCTGTTATGGTAGCAACGGGTTTTGCCTCAATCCACTTCGTGAATTTATCCACTGCGACGAACAAGTGTGTGGACCCTCCTGGCGCTTTCTTGAAAGGCTCGACCATGTGAAGCCCCCATACTGCAAAGGGCCAAGAGATTGGTATGGTTTGAAGTTCTTGGACTGGGAGATTTGTTTGTCTTGCGTAGAACTGGTAACCCTCGCATGTGCGAACAATGTCTTTTGCATCTGTTACTGCTGTTGGCCAGAAAAATCCCTGTCGGTAAGCCTTTCTGACTAACGTCCTGGATGCGGCATGGTTGCCACATATGCCCGATTGGATCGATTACAGAATCTGCTTGCCTTCCTCCCATGGTGATGCAACGCATGAGGACACCGGATGCACTTCTTTGGTACAGGTCTTCTCCGACTATTAGGAAACTTTTGCTTCGATGCTTGATTTGTTTGGCTTGACTGTGATCATCTAGGAGTTCATCGTCCAGGAGGAATTTTCGAGAAACAAGAGTCCGCCAATCTTCACATATGTTCAGTACTTCATCTGTTGCTAGGGTAGGTTTGCCTCCTGATTGCTCTAGCACTGGTTTCTTCTTGACTGACGACTCCATGAGTTGCTTGACAAAGATCCCTGTCGGGACCACTTCTCGCTTGGATCCCATGTTTGCCAGTTCGTCTGCAACATCGTTGTATTGTCGTAGGACATGTGTTATCTCTAGCCCGTCGAACTTATTTTCCAGCTTTCGGACCTCCTGACAGTATGCCGCCATGGTATCAAGCGAGGCATGTCCAGTTCTTTCATGACTGGTTCACCACGAGTTTGAGACCCCGTCTCCTCACACAACCAGTCAGTGGATGTCGAGTGATATAGAAATGCGGAGCCTGTGGATGAGTGCCTCGTACTCGGCAATGTTGTGGAAAGCCGGGAAGTGGATTTGGAGAACGTACTTGAGTTTTTCGTCGGTGGGGGACGTCAGTACGATGCCGGCCCCGGCGCCGCTGATCCATAGAGAACCATCGAAGTACATTGTCCAGTACTCTAGCTTCACTGTTGATGTAGGCATCTGAACTTCTGTCCACTCAGCCACGAAGTCAGCTAGAGCTTGTGATTTGATTGCTGTCTGTGGCTGAAAGGTGATGTCGAACGCCATCAACTCGGGCGCCCATTTAGTGATTCGGCTAGTGACCTCGCGGTTGTGCAGGATGTCCCCGAGTGGGTATGATGTGACCACCGTGACTTGATGCGATTGGAAATAGTGCACCAACTTCCGGACAGTGATAAGTAGGCCATAAAGCAGCTTCTGGACCTGCGGATATGTCATCTTTGAGTCGGCTAGGACCTCGCTGACAAAGTAGACTGGCCGTTGTATCTTCTGTATATGACCCGGTTCGGATCGCTCGACCACCAACACCGTGCTAACTATCTGAGTGGTTGCCGCCAGATACAACATTAATGGTTCTTGGGGCAGAGGTGATGCCAACACGGGTGGTGATGTGAGAAATTTCTTGAAGTCTTCAAAGGCTTGCTGGGCTTCGAGAGTCCATTGGAAATTGTCTGCTTTCTTCAATAGCTTTAAAAAGGGCATGCCCCGTTTGCCTAGTCGGGAAATAAACCAGCTGAGTGCCGCCATGCAGCTTGTCAGCTTCTGGACGTCCTTCTGGCTAGTCGGGGGTGCCATGTTCATGATTGCATTGACTTTTCCGGGTTGGCTCGATTGCGCGATGTGGAGACGCATGAAGCGAGTAGCTTGCGGATGGCACACCAAAGGCCACTTTTCCGGGTTCAAAAACTTCATCCTTGGAATCTCGAAGATTTTGGAAGGTTTCTTCCAGGTCAACAATGAGGTCTTTTCTGACTTGGTCTTGATCACCACGTCGTCGACGTAGGCCTACCACGTTGCCCCAGATCTGAGTGTTAGACATCGCTGAATGCTCATTGATACATTGCTCAGCATTTTTCAAACCGAACGGCATAGTGTGTTAGCAGTATCACCCAACGGACCGGATGAAAAGACATCTTTATAGGTGTCCTCCTTCTTCAGCGATTTGGTGGTATCCAAGTAACAGTCGAGAAAGCTGAGCAGTTCGCACCTCGCAGTTGAATCCACCACCTGATCTATTCTGGGTAGACCAAATGGATCTTTCGGGCACGCCTTTTTCAAGTCGGTGTAGTCGACACACATGCGCCATTTACCATTTTTCTTCCGGACCAGAACTGGGTTTGCCAGCCAGTCCGGGTGGTAGACCTCTATGATGAACCCGGCTACGAGGAGCTTGGTTATCTCCTCCCGAATAGCTTCTTTCCAGTCTTGTGTGAAGCGCTGTAGTGTAACAGCCCAATTTTGTTCATTGGTGCATAAAACCATTTTTCATCTACGTGCACTGCATGTCATTTTTCATGCATGAAAATCCCAGCCAACAGATTAAAGTTCGTACGATCTATATAAACTTTTCCCACAGCCCTATCTAACCCTCAATTTTCAATCTTCACCGAAAATTCTGGAAAAATTCCTAAAAATTCCATACCTTACTACCAGCCTTGCCTCCAAGTTTCATTTGGTTTGAAGCAAGTTGGCCCATCTAACCATCTAGTCTAATCCTCTGCTAAAATTGAAAAAAATCTGGGTACTATTTACCCGAGAAGAGTTCTTTCCCTCTTCCTCTCGGTTTCTCCTGATTTCTCGACCTGTTGACCCAATATTTCCACTTGGCAAGGTAGGTAACCCCATTGGACACACCTATTTTGTTGGGCCCCACCTCTAATTTGGACCCCATAGCCCAGCCAAGCCCAGGCCAACTCAGGCAGTCCCTATTCTCCATCGCCCAAGCGAGATCACGCGAGGATCTCTCTCCGCCCGTGCAGCTCAACCAGGTGGCTACCTCTGCACGCCCCAGACCGTGTGAGAGGGAGAGGCAGAGCCGCCTTGGGACCTCACGAGATGCCCCGACAGCCTCAGCAACGCCCTGCCTTATCCCGTTTGTCTGCTGCACGCTTGCCCATGCACACACCATCGCGAGACCAATGGAGTAGAGCCCCCCCTCTCCTCTCCCTTCCCTGCCTTCCTTTTTAACCAAGCCCATGTCCTCCAGCCTCCCCAGCTCCCCCTCTTTCTCATGCACCCAAGGACCTAGGGGATTGCCCCTTGGTTCGCCGGGAACGTGAGGTGCCGCCCCTGGCGCTAGCGAGCACACGCCTTCCGTCTAGGAGCTCCAGTGAGTTTCACCTTGTCCCAGCTGTGTCACCATGTGTTCCTGCCCGACCTAACTCCGTTTTTGCCCTCGGTATGCAGCAAGCACCATCGCAGCCCCATCGTGTTTTACGACGCCGACCGGGTGCCGCCATGACCTTGCAGCCGCTAAACTCTGCCCTGGTGAGTTTAACGCTGTCCTAGCTATATCACCATCTCCCCTTTACTCATTGAACTCATCACAGCACTTGTCTGCAGCCTCCATCACGAGCAACCGTGCCGCCGAGCCGACCACCGCCTCATCGTTGCACCCCACCGCCCGCACTCTTCGGTGAGCTCCTGTTTATGCATGTGCTTTCTTTTTATTCCTGGGAGGCCACTAGTGCTCCCCACGTCCTTGGCTTGGCCTGTCATGCCATTGTTTTGCCATCCACCCTAGCGACACCACCGTGGCCACATGTGTGGATGAGGCTCAATCGGAGCATGGCCGCATGGATTAGAACCCTACGACCTTGCATGCAGGATCCCTAGAGCTTCCCCGCACCCCTGCATTCACTAGCCATGCACTAGAGCATGAGAGCACAGAGGTAGAGAAGCCGTACTTTAGCTTGGCTTTTCACCAAACACCTTAGGTGTGCTTGTGTTCGAGTGAGCGACAGCCATCCCATCAGCCCCATGCAAGCCAGGTTGGCCCCACTAGTGTTAGAATGGATAAAACTGCGAGTAGAGCTGCTGCTGTTGAATTCCTGATTTTGCCGGTCGTCGTTAACGTACGAAGACGTGTAGGTTGCACGTACGAAGAAATCATTTTTGGACCGAGGCGTTCGCCGCTACTGAAGCCTTCCCATAGATTCCACTTGTGCATCCAGTGACCCCTAGGCCCTAGAAACCCTCCACGCCTCCAAATGCCTTAGATTAATACTTCACGCCCGGTGGGTTTCACGTGTTAGGCCGTTTTAGCGATGTGTGAGCGTGTGCGATTAACATCCAAGCGAGTTGGAGTATATCCACTTCTGGGAGCTGTCCTTATTTTCATAGTAGCACATACGTAGGTTTTGTACCATATAAATGCCCCTAGAACCAAAAACGTCCCAAATAGACCACCCGTTAAGTCGGTAGAATGTTTTCAGCCGTTTCAGCAGTTCGGTTGAGCGAGAACGCTGTTTCTCATTTATTTTCGATTTTAAGATAGAGCAGACTTCGTTTAGCTGTTTCTCCCTCATACGAACTCGGATTCAAGCGATTCTTTTTCCTAAATTCATCTAAAATCATGCACTTCCATATTCTGCAAAAATATTTGTACTTCCTGTAATGTTAAATTTTGCCGTTGATTTCATTGCATTCGTTTGGTATTCTCGTAGAGCGCGACGTTGCTGACCCAGTTGAGGAGGAACCAGAGGAGTACCAGGAAGTCCTGGAGCAAGGCAAGCACCCCCTTGATCAATTGCTCCTATATTTCAAACTTACAAACTATATTGATTGCCAACTTTTATGCATGCGATGTTTTACTCAGAAATGTGTGGGATTCTTGGGTAGTTAACCTCTTGTTGCATATGCCTTGTCCTTGTTACTTGAGTGTCATGAATTCCTTGTCACTTATGTTGCCACTGAAAATTTGGGTTCATGCGGTTGGCAGGATGTCAATAGGTTTGCTTAGTTTGCTAATTAATAAAATTATGGAAATGAACAGTGGGTAATTCCCCTGTGCTCTTGGTGGAAAACAAAACCTGAAAACATGCTTTTGACTTGGGCGAGTGGATGTAGTGTTTGGTGCCTTGTTTGTGGTACCGATTAGGTGGTTGTCTCGCCCGGGTTGCTAAGGACCGATTTTGTGGTGTAGCTAGAACCAAGAAACATAGTACAAACCACATGTGGCTCTTATGGGGAGTCCCTGGCTCAGTATAATGTTGATACCTAGCAATAGACCCGCCGGTGGTAGTTGTAAGTCATTATTGTTGACATTGGGTTAGTGCGGGTTATGGTTATTGTCCATGGCCCGAAGGTACCTTTATTATTGTTCAAGGGTGACCAGCACATCGTGTGAGCCTTGGGGTTTTGGGAGGCCTACCAACTCCCTTGGGATAGATCATAAGCGCGGGATATTGCTAGACCAACGGTAGAAAGGCTTTGTCATTGATGGTGTGAGCCTCCTGTGTGGTAGCTCATATTGTCCTTGTCATGTGGGTACAGTTGTACACACTCTCGAGAGTTAAAACTATTTGAATAGCCATGTCCTCGGTTATGGATGACTTGGGAAATTCTTCACCATGGTAGATTTAAATTCTGGGAACTGTTTTGGGGAAAATCATGGTGCGAATGGGGAGTTCGCGGGGCTGGTTGTGGCAGCGTGTTGCCACGGTTGGCTGGCATGGGCAGGGAGCCTAGATGGTTAGAAACACTTGGGGTCGATGCTTACATACTTGATTTACTGTGCTGGCTTGATTTATGAAATTTCGTTGCAAAACTATAATGTTTTCGCTATATATATTATGATTTATGCAAAGTGCAGACCTGAACCATTCCTTGTTTATCTTCGCATATTATGGAATACCCTTGCAAATACTAAAAGTCTTGCAGTGTACGTATTGTACTCACACACGCTTGTGTGACTTCTTTTTTTTAGAGATGATTGAGGGGGACCCAACAATCGGGCACTTCTATGCAGCGGGTTTTGGAGACGACTGTGGAGGCCATGGGCCCCAGGTACCTCACCACCTACATATGGGCCACTCAGATAGAGGACGGGCCGAATCATGTAGTTAGAGATAAGATAGCACCTGGTAGACTTTGCCTTGTATGGTAAGGAAAACAGAGTCTTAGTCGGATAAGTTTCTATCTCCAAGAAGGAAATCCCTTGGCCGTATCCGGCTGGGATCCTCATCTTGTACCCCTGTCCCCTAGTATATAAAGGGAGGCAGGGCGCCCCATGAGGGCAGGAAAGATCATTGATCGACATAACCTCTTAGAGGAATAACACCACAACTGGACATAGGGTATTACCTCACATCGAGGGCCTAAACCAGTATAAAATCTCTATGCGTTCCTCTGCAATCCACTGTGTTTCCCCTTGCCGAGTAGCCCTATAGTTCTATTGCCGGTGTAAAACATCGACAGTTGGCTCGCCAGGTAGGGGCTCCGGTGATTTCTTCATCAACAAATTCGATCGATCCAACTAGCGGAGTCGACGGCAACAAGTTCTCCCCTGGAGACACAATTTCCTTCGGAAGCCTCGATTTCGTTGCCGACCAGATCGGCAACCTCACCTTGGCTGAAGCAGATTCAATCCAGCCGGCCGAGGAACCAGCCGATGTTGCGCCCGTCGGCCCACAGGACGCCGCAATCTCCTTCAACGATCTACTGCGGCAGCCCTTTACTTCGCCGAGAATTGGGACAACTCTCTCCTTCGGCGTCCGACTTGCACTAGGCCTTGAGCCAGCCCGGGTTGGGCCAAGAACGGGGGAGATCGTCGGTTTCCCACACAGATTCGGTGATGCTGCGAATCTACATCCCACGCAGCAGACCCAATCTCCTGCGATTTAGTTTGGACACGGCCAAGCGCTCAAATTGTATCTAGAGAGGTCGGAGTCGTTCTTACTCCGATAAACTACTCGGAGTCCGATTCCAAGTCGGATAACGGTTCGAACGCTAGTTCAGACTCCAGTCTGGCGAGTTTCCTCCTTCCCCGTGAGATCTTTATGGCCTCAACACCACCACCCGAGGTGCGCCAACTACAAGAGGAGCAACAGGAGGAGGCACTTTGACTGCGACAACAGGAGGATGCTGACCGTGAGGCTCGCAATGACGGGCTACGCAAGGCTGGGCGAACGGCTCAGCAGCAGATTCTCCAGACTAAAGTCGGTGATCATGACGTCTTCGTCATGCCACAACATAATGTTGTGGCCGCCGCAACCTTGCTGGACACGCTCCACCTCGGGCCTGATCACCAGGCCACCCCAACTATCGCCAAGATCAAAGGGATGATCACGGCTGCAGCCTACCAGCAACAACAACAGCAGTCGGGCAACACCGTGGTACCGACTAATCAGTCAGGATCTCCAGTAGCGGGCTCATCCACGTCAGCACGGCATCGGGTGGCTGGCTCAAGTCGGCCACACGAGGAGTCCAGGCAAACATCACTCGGCAATGACAACCGGCTGCATTACCAGCATGACCGCCGGCCCAACCAAGACCTCCGAGTATGCCTACAACATGACCTTCGCCATACCATCAACGCCGGCACCACGAACGAGAAGAGGACGAGCGCCGCCGACTGGAGGACGAAAACGAGTGCTTCGGTCTCCATCACGAGCGGTTTATCCACCGTGGTCGAAGCCCGAGCCCTCATGAAGACGAAGGCATTCCATCTTTCACACGGGAGCTACAGGACGTCGACTGGCCGACTGGTTTTAAGCCCACAGGGATCGAAAAGTATGACGGCAAAACAAATCCCGAGTCCTGGCTCACCGTATATACCCTGGCAGTTCGAGCCACTGGGGTGACAGCAAAGCCATGGCTAACTACCTCCCGGTTGCCCTAGCCGACTCGGCGAGGACATGGCTGACAGGGCTCCCGAGGCGGTCGATCGGTTCCTGGGGAGAGCTCAAGGAGCGGTTCATCGCTAATTTTTAGGGAACCTACAAGAGGCCATCTTCTGAACATGATCTATATCAACTACACCAGAAGAAGAACGAGTCTCTATGAGATTTTATCAAGAAATTCTCCGAGAAGCGCAACAAGATCCCAATGATCCGAGACAAGGCTGTCATCACCGCCTTCCACAAGGGAGTAAAGGACGCCCCGTTCATCGTGAAATTCCCTCGGAAGCCACCACCCTCTGTCCGGGCTCTTTTCGACATGGCTAACAAATACGCAGACTCGGCTGAAGCGGTCGCAGAGGCCCTTGACGAGAAGAAGGAGTCCCGACAGAAAGACCAGAAGGCGAAAGCCGATAACGAGCCGTCTCAAAACAAGTTTGGCAGCCGCAAGCAGAAGTCAGACAATGTGGTGGCCAACATGGAGCGCACTTGGTCGCAACCCCAGCGGAATAACGACTACCAAAAACACATGAGTGGGCCATGCCCCTTCCACTCCAAGGGCAAGCACGCGGCCAAAGACTGCTACGTGCTTAAGAAGTTTGCCTCCAAGCAGGCTTCATCATCTGGCGCCGACAAGGACAAAGACAAGCCAGATCAGGGTTCGGCCGACGATTTTCAAGATCCCCAAGCGAAGCTCAATCACATTTTTGGAGGGCCGCTCGTGTATGAGTCCAAGCACAAACAGAAGCTATCAGCGCGTGACATCAACACAGTCTCTACAACAGACAGCCCCTAGTACCTGCGCTGATCAGAGATGACCATTACCTTCAACCGCGCAGATCACCCAGATCGGGTTTCACACCCAGGACGCTACCCACTCGTCCTGGACCCGGTCGTCAGAAATATCAGGCTGAAGAAAACCCTCATCGACGGAGGCAGCGCGCTCAACATGTTATTCGCCAAGACTTTGGACGAGATGATGATTGCTCGTTCAGAATTACGGCCGAGCATTGTGCCCTTCCATGGGATAATTCCCGGCCTGTCATCAACACCACTCGGGTAGATCACATTGCCAGTAACCTTCGGCACGCAGGATAACTTCCGCACAAAAAACGTCTACTTCGAGGTCGCTGATTTTGAGACCACGTACCACGCGATACTCGGACGACCGGCACTCACCAAATTTATGGCGATACCGCACTATACATATATGGTGCTCAAGATGCCTGGGCCAGCAGGAGTCCTCTCCCTCCGCAGCGACGTCAGGCAAGCCTTCACCTACGACAAGGAGAGCTACGAATTGGCTCAATCACAAGAGGCAGCAGTCAGGCGCAACAGCATTCAGCAAGCCGTCACAACTGAAGTCGAGGAAGATCCAGTTCTGGCAAAAAAGGCGGTGAAGTCTAGAATTTCAGCGGACTCTGACACGAGGAAGATCCCCCTGGACCCTTCCGACCCCTCCAAAACTGCTCTAGTCAGGACCGGACTCGACCCCAAATAGGAAGACGCGCTCGTCACCTTCCTCCAAGCCAACAAGGATATATTTGCGTGGAAACCGTCCGACATGCCGGGCGTACCAAGGGAGGTGATCGAGCATGCCCTCAATGTGAAGACAGATGCCAAGCCAGTCAAGCAACGGCTGCGGCGCTTCGCTCAAGACAGCAAGGATGCTATTCGGGAGGAGATCACCAAGCTCCTCGCAGCCGGGTTCATCAAGGAGGTCCACCCGGATTGGCTGGCAAACCCAGTTCTGGTCCAAAAGAAAAAGGTAAATGGCGCATGTGCGTCAACTACACCGATCTCAACAAGGCGTGCCCCAAGGACCCATTTGGTCTTCCCAGGATTGATCAGGTGGTAGATTCCACGGCCGGGTGCGACCTACTCAGCTTTCTCGACTGCTACTCAGGATACCATCAAATCAGCCTGAGGGAGGAAGACTGCTTAAAGACATCTTTCATCACGCCGTTTGGAGCATGCTGCTATATCACAGTGCCGTTCGGTTTGAAAAATGCTAGAGCCACCTATCAACAGGCAATTCAGCGGTGTTTGCACACTTAGATCAGGCGCAACATGGAAGCCTACGTCGATGACGTGGTGATCAAGACCAAGTCCAAAGAAGACCTCATCATTGACCTGGAAGAAACCTTCCAAAATCTTCGAAGATTCAAGATGAAGTTGAACTCGGAAAAGTGTGCCTTTGGAGTGCCATCCGGCAAGTTACTCGGCTTCATCGTCCCGCATCATGGTATCGAGGCAAACCTAGAGAAAGTCAACGCCATAATGAACATGGCTCCCCCGACTAACCAGAAGGACATCTAGAAGCTGGCAGGCTGCATGGCGGCACTCAGCCGATTTATTTCCTGACTGGGCGAACGGGTATGCCCTTCTTCAAGCTACTCAAAAAGGCAGACAATTTCCAATGGACTCTGGACGCCCAACAAGCCTTCGAAGACTTCAAACAATTTCTCACATCACCTCCCGTGTTGGTGTCACCTATGCCCCAAGAACCGCTAATGCTATATCTGGCGGCAACCACTCAGGTAGTCAGCACGGTGCTAGTGGTCGAGTGATCCGAACAGGGTCACATCCAGAAAATACAACAGCCAATTTACTTTGTCAGCGAGGTGCTTGCTGACTCGAAGACGAGATATCCGTAGGTCCAGAAGCTGTTATATGGCCTACTCATCACAATTCGGAAGCTGGTGCATTATTTTCAAGCACATCAAGTCATGGTGGTCACATCGTTTCCACTCGGGGATGTCCTTCATAATCGCGAGCCACCGGCCGAATCGCTAAATGGGCACTTGAGCTGATGGCGTTCGATATCACCTTTTAGCCATGGACAGCAATTAAATCACAAGCTCTAGCCGACTTCATAGCCGAGTGGACAGAAGTTCAACTGCCGACATCAACAGCAAAGCTAGAGTACTGGACAATGTACTTCGACGGTTCTCTACGGATCGGTGGCGCTGGGGCTGGAGTCATATTAACATCCCCCACCGGCGAAAAACTCAAGTACGTCCTACAAATCCATTTCCCGGCTTCCCACAACGTCGCCGAGTACGAGGCACATATCCACGGGCTCCGGATTGCTATATCACTTAGCATACGTCGACTGGTTGTGCACAGGGATTCTCAACTCGTGGTGAACCAAGTCATGAAAGACTGGACTTGTCTTGATGATACTATGGCGGCATACTGTCAGGAGGTCTGCAAGCTGGAAAACAAGTTCGATGGGCTGGAAATCACACATGTCCTACGCCAATACAATGACGCGGCAGACAAGCTGGCAAATATGGGATCCAAGCGAGAGGCGGTTTCGATTGGAATCCTTGTCGAGCAACTCATGGAGCCATTAGTCAAGAAGAAACAGGCGCTGGAGTAGTCGGGAGGTGAACCTACCCCGGCTACAGAAGAAGTGCTGCACATATGTCAAGACTGGCGCCCCCTGTTATCAAATTTCTCCTGGACAACGAACTCCCAGACGATCACAGTCAAGCCGAACAAATCAACCGTCGAAGCAAAAGCTTTCTACTAGTCGGAGAAGACCTGTACCGAAGAAGCGCATCCGGTGTCCTCATACGTTGCGTCACCACCGAGGAAAGCAAGCAGATCCTGCAGTCGATCCACTCGGGTATATGTGGCAACCATGCCGCATCCAGGACGTTAGTCAGAAAGGCTTACCGGCAGGGATTTTTCTAGCCCACAGCAGTAACAGACGCAAAAGAAATTGTCCGCAAATGCGAGGGTTGCTAGTTCTACGCAAGATAAACCAATCTCCCAGCCCAGGAACTCCAATCCCCATTTCCTGGCCATTTGCAGTATGGGGGCTTGACATGGTCGGGCCTTTCAAGAAAGCGCCAGAGGGTTCACACATCTATTCATCGCAGTGGATAAATTCACCAAGTGCATTGGGGCAAAACCCGTTGCAACTATAACAGCGGCACGAGCAAAGGACTTCATCATGAGTATACTATACAGATTCGGGGTTCCTAGCCGCATCCTCACCGACAACGGTACTCAGTTCACGGGCGGCGTGTTCCAAGACTTCTGCGAAGATTTCGGCATCAAGATCTGCTATGTATTTGTGGCACACCCACGGAGCAACGGGCAGGTCGAGCGAGCCAACAGTATGGTCTTACAAGGCATCAAGGCTAGGATATTCGACCAACTACAACCACATGCGGGCTGGTGGCTACAAGAACTCCCATCTATTCTCTGTTCTCTCAGAACCACGGTTAGTCGGGAAACAGGGCAATCCCCTTTCTTCCTGGTCTACGGTGCTGAGGCTATGCTACCGACAGAGTTACAATTCGGCTCTCCGCGAGTCCGGGCTTACTCAGAAGACATCTCAAACAATACCCGACTGGTCGAGCTAGATCAGTTGGAAGAAGCAAGGGACATCACAACAATCCAGTCGGCAAGGTATCTTCAAGACCTACGTCGCTACCACAATCGCAATGTCCGTGGCCGCACCTTTTTGGTCGGGGATCTCGTCTTGAGAAAAATACAAACCACCAAAGACAGGCACAAATTATCCCCACTTTGGGAAGGGCCGTTCATTATAGTCGAGGTCACACAGCTAGGCGCCTACCGACTGAAGTCCGAAGACGGTGTCCTCATCAGCAACTCATGGAATATAGAATAGTTACGTCCTTTCTATACCTGAGCTTTATACTTTCTCATGTGTACAGTTTTCTCTGACTCACTACACCGCTTGTATCAAACGAGTAGTGAGTCGGGGGTTGCATGTATTATATGTGTTTTGTCAATAATATACGAGCCTGTCTTACTCTAGTTATGAAGCCTTACTACGACTGCCGAACTTGTTTTGTGATGGCTCGTTGTTGGCTTTCACCTTTTGGTCCTTCTTCACGTCGAGGGCCTCTGCGACCGCCTTGGCTGAGTCAGCATATTTATTTGCCATATCGAAGAGGGCGCTGATAGTGGCTGGAGGCTTCCGAGTAAATTTCGCGATGAACGGGGCATCCTTGACAACCTTGCGGAAGGCGGCGATGACAACCTCGTCCTTGATCATTGGGATCGAGTTGCGCTTCTTGGAGAACCTTTTGATGAACCCACGGTGGGACTCGTTCTTCCTCTGGTGCAGCTCGTAGAGATCGTGCTTAGAAGATGGCCGCTCGTAAGTCCCCTGAAAGTTGGCTATAAAGTGTTCCCGGAGTTCCCCACAGGAGCCGATTGATCGCCTCGGGAACCCTATTAGCCATGTCCTCGCTAAGTCGGCCAGGGCGACCGGCAGGTAGTTAGCCATGGCTTTGTGCTCACCTCTGGCAGCTCGAATTGCCAGAGTATATACGGTGAGCCAGGACTCGGGGTTAGTCTTGCCATCGTATTTTTGATCCCTATAGGCTTGAAGCCCGACAGCCAATCGACGTCTTGTAGCTCCTGGGAGAAGGCCGGTACGCCTTCATCTTCGTGAGGGCTCCGGCTATGACCGCGGTGGTTAAACTGCTCGTGGTGGAGACCAAAATGCTCATACTCATCCTCCAGTCGGTGACACTCGTCGTCTTCGCGTTGACGGTGCTGAGCATTAATATCTTGGTGGAGGTCACGTTGCAGTCGGACTCGGAGGTCTTGGTTGAACCGACGATTGTTCTGATGACGCCGCCGATTGTTGTTGTTGGTGTTGCCGAGTGATGTTTGCCGTGACTCCTTGTGCGGCTGACTTGAGCCGGCTGCTCGGTGTCGCACTGATGCGGATGAGATTGCCACTGGATAACCTGACCAGTTGGTCGGTATAAGTGTTTTGCCTGACTGCTGGTGCCGCTGACATGCGGCAGCTGTAATCATGGCTTTGATCTTGGCAATAGTCGGGGTGGCCTAATGATCGGGCCCGGGTTGGAGCATATCCAGCAGGGTTGCGGCAGCCACGACGTTCAGTTGTGGCATGACGAAGACGTCGTCGTCGCCAACTCGAGTTTGGAGGATCTATTGCTAGGCGGTTCACCCAGCCTTGCATAGCTCGTCGTTGAGAGCCTCACGCTTGGCCTCCTCCTGTTGCTGTAGTCGGCATGCCTCCTCTTGTTGCTACTCTTGTAGTCGGCGCACCTCCGGTAGAGGGGTTGAAGCCATGAAGATATCTTGAGGCAGAAGGAAACTCGCCAGACTGGTATCTGAACTGGTGTTCGAACCGTTGTCCGACTTGGAATCGGAATCCGAGTAGTTGATCAGAGTTAGGACGACTCCGACCTTCCTAGATCCAATCTGGAACGGCTCTGGGCCATATCCAAACTGAAGCGTAGAGGATCAGGTCTGCCGCATGGGATGTGGATCTATGGCGTCGCCGAGTCTACGAGGGAGATTGACGATCTCTCCCCCTCTTGGCCCGACCCGGGCCAGCTCGAGGCCAAGCGCGAGTCAGACGCCGAAGGAGAGAGTTGTCCTGAGACCCGGACAGGTGGTAGATCGCCATAGCAATTTGACGAGGGTGGCTACAGCGTCTTGTGGGCCGACTGGTGCGGAGTCGGCAGGTTCCTCGGCCGGTTGGATTGGATCTGCGTCGGCCAAGGTGAGATTTCCGAACATGTCGGCAACGAAGTCGAGGCTTCCGAATGAGATTATATCTCCGTGAGAAAATTTGTCACCGTTGACTCCTATTGTTGGATCCATTGAGCTTGTGATTGCAGCCACCCTCGTCGATTTGCTGTGGTGATCTACCACCTGCCCGGGTCTCGGGACAACTCTCTCCTTCAGCGTCCGACTCACGCTTGGCCTTGAGCCGGCCTAGGTAAAGCTAGGAGGGGGAGAGATCGTCAATCTCCCTTGCAGACTCGGCAACGCCGCAGATCTACATCCCACGCGACAGACCTGATCCCCTACGGTTCAGTTTGGACATGGCCCAGAGCTGCTCCAGATTGGATCTAGGGAGGTCGGAGTCATCCTTACTCCGATCAACTACTCGGATTCTGACTCCAAGTCGGATAACGGTTCAAACACCAGTTTGGACACCAGTCTGGCAAGTTTCCTTCTGCCCCAAGAAATCTTCATGGCATCAACCCCTCCGCCGGAGGTGTGCCAAGTACAACAGGAGCAAGAAGAGGAGGCCCGCCGACTACAGCAATAGGAGGAGGCCGAACGTGAGGCTCGCAACAATGAGCTATGCAGGGCTGGGTGAACCGCTCAGCACCAATCCTCTAGACTAGAGTAGGCGACCACGACGTCTTCGTCATGCCACAACAGAACATCATGGCCGCTACAACCCTGCTGGACATGCTCCAGCTCGGACCTGATCATCAGGCCACCCCGACAATAGCCAAGATCAAGGCAATGATTATAGCTGCTGCCTGTTAGCAGCACCAGCAGTCGGGCGACACACTTGTACCGACCAACCGGTCGGGCTCTCCAACGGCAGTCTCGTCTGCATCGGCATGACGCGGGCGGCTGGCTCAAGTCAGCCGCATGAGGAGTCACGGCAAACATCACTCAGCAACACCAACAACAACAATCAGCGGCGTCATCAGAACAATCGCCGGTTCAACCAAGACCTCTAAGTCCGACTGCAACGTGACCTCTGCCAAGATATTAATGCTTAGCGCCATCAATGTGAAGACGACGAGCGACACCGACTGGAGGACGAGCATGAGCGTTTCGGTCTCCACCACGAGCGGTTTAACCGCCACGGTTGGAGCCAGAGCCGTCACGAAGATGAAGGTGTACTGGCCTTCACCCAGGAGCTACAAGACGTTGACTGGCCATTGGGCTTCAAGCCTACAGGGATCGAAAAATACGATGGCAAGACTAACCCCGAGTCCTAGCTCACCATATATACTCTGTCAATTCGAGCCGCCAGAGGTGATCATAAAGCCATGGCTAACTACCTGCTGGTCTCCTTGGCCGACTCAGCGAGGACATGGCTAATAGGGCTCCCGAGGCAATCAATCGGCTCCTGGGGGAACTCCGGGAATGCTTTATAGCCAACTTTCAGGGGACTTACGAGCCATCTTCTGAGCACGATCTCTACTAGCTGCACCAGAGGAAGAACAAGTCCCTCCGTGAGTTCATCAAAAGGTTCTTCGAGAAGTGCAATTCCATCCGCATGATCAAGGAGGAGGTCATCATCACCACCTTCCGCAAGGGAGTAAAGGACGCCCCGTTCATCGCAAAATTTACTCGAGAGCCTTCGACCTCTGTCAAGACCCTCTTCGACATGGCGAACAAATACGCCGACTCGGCCAAGGCGGTCGCAAAGGCCCTCGACAAGAAGAAAGAGTCCCGGCAGAAGGACCAAAAGGCCAAAGCCAACAATGAACCATCACAGAACAAATCCGGCAGCCACAAGCAGAAACCGGACAACGAGGTGGCCAACGTGGAGAGGACCCGATCGCGACCCCCAAGGAACAACAAGTACCAGAAGGTTATGAATGGGCCTTGCCCCTTCCACCCCAAGGGAAAACACGCGGCCAAGGACGGCTTCATGCTCAAAAAATTTGCTTCTGAGCAGACCTCATCATCTGGTGCCGACAAAGACAAAGACAAGCCAGACTTAGGCCCGGCCGACGATTATCAAGATCCCCAGGCCGAGCTCAACCATATCTTCGGAGGGCCGTTTGTGTACGAGTCCAAGCAAAAGCAAAAGCTAACAGCACGCGACATCAACGCGGTCTCTACAGCAAACACCCCCTAGTATTTGCGCTGGTCAAAAATGCCTATCACATTCAACCGTGCAGATCATCCAGATCGGGTTTCACACCCGGGACGCTACCCACTCATCCTGGACCCGGTCGTCAAAAATATCAAGCTGAAGCAGGTCCTCATAGATGGGGGCAGTGCGCTCAACATTCTGTTTGCCAAGACTCTAGATGAGATGAAGATTCCTCGTTCAGAACTACGGCCGAGTACGGCGCCCTTCCACGGGATAATTCCCGGCCTATCTTCAACCCCCCTCGGACAAATAACTTTGCTGGTCACCTTCGGCACGCGGGATAACTTCCGCATAGAAAACATCTGCTTCGAGGTCACTGACTTTGAGACTGCGTACCACGCAATACTCGGACTACCGGCACTTGCCAAATTCTTGGCGATACCGCACTATACCTACATGGTGCTCAAGATGCCCAGGCCAGCCGGAGTTCTCTCCGTCCACAGCAATGTCAAGCAAGCCTTCACCTGTGACAAGGAGAGTTGCGAGTTGGCTCAATTGCAAGAGGCAGCAGTTGAAAGCAACAGCATTCGGCAAGCCGTCACAACTAAAGTCGAGGATGACCAAGTTCCGGTGCAAAAGGCAGCAAAGTCGGGAATTTCAGCGGACTCTGACACAAAGAAAATCCCCCTGGACCCTTCTGACCCCTCCAAGACTGCTCTAGTCAGGACCAGACTCAACCCCAAATAGGAAGACGCGCTCGTCACCTTCCTCCAGGCCAACAAAGATATCTTCACATGGAAACCGTCCGACATGCCAGGCGTACCAAGGGAGGTGAGCGAGCACACCCTCAATGTCAAGACAGATGCCAAGCCAGTCAAGCAACGGCTATGGCGCTTCGCACAGGACCGCAAAGATGCTATTCGAGAGGAGATAACCAAGCTTCTCACAGCTGGGTTCAACAAAGAGGTCTACCAACCGAATTGGCTAACAAACCTAGTCCTGGTCCAGAAGAAAAATGGTAAATAGAGCATGTGCGTCGACTACACCGAGTTGAACAAGGCGTGCCCCAAAGATCCATTTGGTCTACCCAGAATAGATCAGGTGGTGGATTCAACTGCGGGGTGTGAACTTCTCAGCTTTCTCGACTGTTACTCGGGATACCACCAAATCAGCCTGAAGGAGGAGGACTGCCTAAAGACGTCTTTCATCACGCCGTTTGGTGCATACTGCTACATCACTATGCCGTTCAGTTTGAAAAACGCCGAAGCAACATATCAACGAGCAATTCAGCGGTGTCTACACACTCAAATCGGTTGCTACCATAACAGCGGTACGAGCGAAGGACTTTATCATGAGTATATTATACCGATTCAAGGTCCCTAACTGCATCATCATGGACAACGGTACTCAGTTCACGAGCGGCGTATTTCAAGATTTCTGTGACGACTTTGGCATCAAGATCTGTTATGCTTCTGTGGCACACCCGCGGAGCAATGGGCAGGTCGAGCGTGCCAATGGCATGGTCTTACAAGGCCTCAAGACAAGGATATTTGACCAACTGCAACCATACGCGGGCTGGTGGGTACAAGATCTCCCATCCGTTCTCTGGTCTCTTAGAACCATGGTTAGTCAGGCAATAGGGCAATCCCCTTTCTTTCTGGTCTATGGTGCCAAGGCTGTGCTACCAACCGAGTTAGAGTTTGGCTCCCCGCGAGTCCGGGCTTACTTAGAAGACACATCCAACAATACCTGATTGGTCGAACTAGATCAGTTGGAAGAAGCGAGGGATGTTGCAACAATCCAGTCGGCAAGGTATCTTCAAGGCCTGCGTCATTACCACAATCGCAATGTCTGTGGCCGTGCCTTTTTGGTTGGGGATCTCGTCTTGAGAAAAATACAAACCACCAAAGACAGGCATAAACTATCCCCAATATGGGAAGGGCCATTCATTATCGCCGAGGTTACACGGCCAGGCGCCTACCGACTGAAGACCAAAGACGGTGCCCTCATCAGCAACTCATGGAATATAGAATAGCTACGTCCTTTCTATACCAGAGTTTTATACTTTCCCATGTGTATAGTTTTTCTCTAACTCACTACACCGCTTGTACCAACCGAGTAGTGGGTCAGGGGCTGCATGTATTATATGTGCCTTGTCAATGATATACGAGCCTGTCTTCTTACTAAGTTATGATGTTTTGCCATGACTCTGTTATGTTTGCTCGAGTACAGCTTTCTGTGGTGAACGATTTTATTACGTTCGTATAGACTAACTCGGCGTAGACTATATAGTCAGGTAAAGCTGATGACAACTAAGTAAAAACTCAGAGCTTGGTGGCATCGCACATATATTTACACATGTCCTTACAAAAATTTATATACACCAACTGCATGATGGATTGTTCTTACATACCTAGGTGTCGGGTGATCACCTCTGCAATCAGCCTCGCCTGGGTCATCAACTCCAGCGCCTCCTCAGGTGTTGTCTCCTCGGTGAATCCCTCGCCGATGACCTCAAGATCTGCCCTGGGGTAGATTGACTTGGTCATCGCCAGGGTTTGGGCCACGCCGACAACAACACGCTCATCCGAGTAACTCTTTAGGATACTCGGGGCTTTGTTAAGGCGAGCCTGCACCTGGGAGATCATGTTGGAGCTGGTTCCCACATAGTGAGGGTCCATTACGTCAAGGAGCCCTTTCACGGACTCAGCAAGGATCTCTTGTGACTCCTTAACAACTTTTATCTCCCCTACAAAGGCCTGAAACTGGATTTCGGCATTGGCTCTAGCAGCTGCCCAGGTTCATCGACAAGTAAACTTGTTAGGCAAAACTGTAGATAGAGTACCTAATGGATTGGTTAAGACCATTGTCAGAGCGGAGACTTACTTTCGTAGTCGCCCTGCCATTTGGCTTTGGCCTTCTCCAGTTCAACCTTTTCTTTCTCGAGCTTGGCGTTGGCCTTCTCCAAGTCGGCCTTGTCTTGCTCAAGCTTAGCTTTGGCCCTTCCGGCCTCCTTCAGCTTGGTTTCCCCCTCTGTTTGGGTCTTTAACTCAACTTCGAGGGCTGTATATCAAAGAAGTCAAGTACTCAAGATTACAGTCAAGACACAACTGGGCAGTCGGGAAGCAACAAGACTGGGGCAACATACACAGGACTTAGTCAGGAAGACAAATACATGAGACTTACTTCTGATCTTGTTGGCTAAGGCCCAATTTTCACCCGTGAGCTGATCAACGGCTCCCCTCAGCCAAGTCTCCTTCTCCTGGCTAGACCGCTCCAAGTCGGCCTTCGAGGCCTAGAGCTGGCCCAATTGCTAGAGTTGAGGGGCAAGCTGGGTCAAGACTTCATTCATCCTCTCCGAGCGGTCGACAATCTTCTGCTCGGAGCAAAACAGAGCAAAGCAGAGTCAAGCGTTAGAATACTCATACGAGAAAGACTGACAAGAACTCAGCATGATGAAAATCATACTTGGACCCCCCGGGACGCGGCGATTGTGGTGCGAAGCAAGACTTCACGCTCTCTCTCTGCTACCTCTTCATCATGCTCGTAACTCTTCGCAGTTCCACCAGGGGTTACCCAGCGGAATGTCCTCAGGAATCTGTGGGGAGGAGCCTCAAGCCTGGGGAGGTCCGGCCCTTCTGAAGACGATGACAATGACAAGGACTGCGATGGGGTCCTAGCCCCCAACTCGGCGACTGCTAGGGCTTAAGGGATATGCTCAGGGGCTGGAGCAACAGCTTCAACGTTTGCCCCTTGGTCGGCTAGTGTCGGCAGCTCTGTAGTCGAGATGACCTCAGTTTCTGCAACTGAGACGATCACTGGCTTAGCAGATACGCTCACGGGCGCTAGTTCGGCTGGGGCCGGCTCGACAACAGGAGCAGTCGGTGTGGTCTCCTTGAGATCAATGTTGGCCCATTTCTTGGACGAAGAGCTAAGTATCAACACACCACAATACTGAACAGGACTTCTAGAAGATTCAAAGTCACATACCTCTTGGAGAATTTGAACCTCCACCCGGGGGCTCCTGGTGTCGGCACTGGAGGGCTGCCGGCTGTCGGGCTGGATGGCTTGGTAGTCGGTGGTGGCATTTTAGTCCTGGTCGACCTCGCTCCTAGTGTGGCCGGCTGGGGTGCTAGGGTACTCAGCGGCGCCATTCTTGGGCTCGATGCTGCTGAGCCTAACGGCACCATCCTTGGGCTCGATGCTACTGTGCCTGGCGGCGCTAGACCTGACCTTGTACTCGGTGGCACTCTTCTTGGGCTCGATGTTGCTGAGCCTGACTGTGCTGGTCCTAGTCTAGGACTCGGCGGCCTAGGAGCTGTGCTGACGGTGTCTTTGATCTTCAGACTCCTAGCTGCGGCACTCGGCCTGCTAATCCTCTTCTTGCCCAGATCTTCAGCAGGCTTCTTCCCTGCTCTCTTGGAGTCGAGCTGGGCAGCAGAGGGGCTTAACGTCCTCTTCTTCGACTTCATGGCCGACAAAGTTTGGGAGTCTTCATCAAACTCCACACATGACTGCAAGCAGTTCAACAACATACATTACACACCACAGAAGCAATTAGGAATACATGTATGCAAGCATTCATCACAGATAGACAACAGATCTGCATCAGCAAGCCTTACCTCTGGATGAGGCCTCTTTTTGCTGTAAGCAGCTACAGACCACTCTGAGTCTTCTGTCTCGACCACCCTGTTGGCAAAGTAATCCAGCAGGATATTGGTCACCTTGTGCTTGTCCATCAAGTCGGGATACTCCCGGCTGGGATCACCTATGCCCTTGTAGTCCTAGCCGAAGTGACACCTCAACTTCAGCGTCCTAATGCGTCGAGTCAAGAAATGTCTGGCCACCCATGGACTAGTCAGCTCGGCACTCTTCAACTTGTCAATCCTGTCAATCAATATATAAACTTGGCCCATTTCAAAGCTGGGCACAGATGACTAGTTGGGCACAACCGCCGGAGGCAAACCAGTAAAAGAGGGGAGGCATGGTTCAAGATCAGAACAGTAAAACCACTCTCTATGCCAACCTTTGAGAGAAGACTTTAGGGGAATATTGATATAAATCCTCTTCATCTCGCTCCTCAGCTAGATACTAGCCCCTCCAATCACTTGGACCTTGCTCTTCAAGGGCTGGGGCTTGATGTGGAACAGATGTCTAAATAGATTCAAATGGGGTTCCACACCCAGGAAACACTCACAAAGAGTTACAAATATAGAAATTTGCAAGATCGAGTTGGTATTCATATTCACTAACTCGAGTTCATACAAGGCAAGAAGCTGGCGGAGAAAATCGGAAGATGGAATAGAAAGACCCCGGTCGAAAAAAGAGGCGAAAACAACAGTCTCACCGCCCTGGGGCTCCGGAACCGATTCACCTTCAGCTGGATGCCAATGGATGACGTCACGGCTTTGCAGTCGCAACAACCTCTCCAGATGCTTCAACTTAGTCAGCCCGCAATCCGAAGTTGGCCAGACCTCATCCGACGCCTCCAGGAAATCTAAAGCCCTCGGCATGGTTAAGGGCAAGAAGATATGGGGGGAAAAGTCACTAGGGGTTTGGAATGAACACAGAGAAGCGGGATCGCCCGAGTTTCAATGGGGAAGAGCAAGCAATAGCGAACCCTAGTGAGACGGGAGGCGAAATTTCAGCGTGGAAGCCAGAAGACGAAACAATTGGAGGATTGGAAAAGATGAGGGAATCTTTTCTCTCTCTCCCCACCTTTATAGAGCCTGTACCGATTCGTGGGCTTGGGCTTACAATGTCGGTACTGGGCCACCAAGATATAAGTTTCTACAGTAGCACGCTCAATGTGGGCCACTCGCTAGCTGTGTTAAAATTACGGTGTTGGTGCTACTAACAGGAACCGATGAGGTAAACAGATATGCTTCATGAAAACCTAGTTGCTGAACACATGTGTTCGGGTATCTATATTATCCACCAGGTATTGAGAATATATCCTTATAAGGGTCACAAGCTCGTCTTCATTAAAATTAGGAATGAAAGTATTTCTCAAGTACACCTAACCACATATTGGATTAAAATTCATAAAGTGGTACTCGGCCTACATGCTTGGCCAACAATTGCCTTGAGCAAATATTTTTCTAGCCGACATGACGCTGAAGAGTCTAACTTTCGAGTAGTATACTACTCGGGAGAGACTATAAACATTTTTCCAGCTGACATGAAGCTGAAGAGTCTAATTTCTGAGTGACATACTACTCGGGAAAGACTATAATATTTCTGGCTGATATGATGCTGAAGAGTCTCATATACCAGTAGTATACTACTTGGGAAAGACTACAAGGTTAAAGATCTTTGACTTTATGTTTAATTGTTTCACAATTAAGCACAAAGTTAGGGGCTACACCTAATAGGTGCGCCTATTCGGCGCACACTATTAATATTTCTACATGGAGCCCTTCATAGCCTCGCTGCCAGCTGATATGAAGCAGGACTCGGGAGAAGAAGCACTTGGACAAATAGTACTCGGGAGCAATGCACTCGGGAAAACTTCACCATGAAGGATGAGCACTCGGCATCAGTTGTGACTCAACTATGAAGGTCTCAGGGGCTGTTGTGGAGGCCATGGGCCCTGGGTACCTCATGGCAAGCATATGGGATACTCAGACAGAGGATGGGCCTAGCCTTGTAATTAGAGATATGATAGAGCCTGGCAGACTTAGCCTTGTACGATAAGGAATATATAGTCCTAGTCGGTAGTTATATCTCTAAGAGAGAGACCAACATCAGTAGGTAGGCCGAGATACCTTTCATTAAGGGACTCATTTGGGACGTGAACCAGCTCCTTGACCGCCTCCTTTAGTTGATCATTGCACCCCTTACTGAAGAAGATCGAGGATTTGGCCAGAATCACTTTCTGCCCGGATGCATCACTGTACTTGGACAGTAAGGTATCAACACACTCAGCTGCCTCTTGCGACGCCTTAAGAATAAGCTGTCATCCGTGAAGAGGAGATGACTAACCCGAGGAGCCGAGGGAGCCATAGAAATCCCCTAATGGTTTGATGCGCTGCTGTTAATCAAACAAGATAATCCTTCAGCATACAAAAGGAACGAGATAATCCGTTGCTGCACTCCCTAAAATCATCTTATTTTCAAAGAAGGGAATCAAGCCTTTATTTTCAAGTTTCTATCTCAAATGTATTTGTAATCAAGGGATAATCTATTTGAGAAACAGGTTTCTCATTGGTATTCCTCTTTCCCCATGTCAGTAGCTTCTGTCTTATGATTCCCATTCCAACAATCTATTCGTGATGCAAGTCGG
This sequence comes from Oryza meyeriana var. granulata, assembly GCA_003991445.1. NCBI lineage: Eukaryota > Viridiplantae > Streptophyta > Magnoliopsida > Poales > Poaceae > Oryza > Oryza meyeriana. The sequence continues at coordinate 466,948 of RYFJ01000332.1, forward strand.
TAATGTACTAGGTTTGTTTGGCTTATACGCATCCTTATAGCATGGGGAAGCCTCGGGATGAAGAAGATAGCTTTGAAAAAACACATTAGTCATCTTCTTTTATTTATTGACCGAGAATCCTAATCCATTGTCTGTTAAGCATGGCGTAGTTAAGATTGAACGAAAAGGGAAATAGCGGACCTACAGAGACTTTCTTATAATCCCAACTCACCCAATGAAGAAAAAAAGATGAACAATATTCCTGATTTAGAGGTTTCAGGAACAGCTGGAGTTTGAGTCCCATTTGGAAACGAGCTGAGAGGCCTTTCCATCGCGCTAGAATGCTTTTTTGAACTGCAAAAAGGGAATCATCTCGGATCCACAACTGTCTTTTTTTCTGAAAAAACCAAGGTCATTTAGAGCCCGCCCCAGTACTGTCTTCTTCGTTTTTGAGGAGCGAACATCGCTCGTAGTATTTACGAATGAATGTCTGTCTTGACTGACCAACGTCTTTGCATGGAAATCCACGTCTGAGCCTAATGAGTTGAATCATAATATATGGTTTACGATTGATCCTTGTGCACAAAGCAGCTTTGCTGTACCAGATTACTAGAAAGACTTGCTGCTTCAGTCAAATACGCGACACAAACCATATATAGATCAATTTATAACGGATGCTGCCGGCAAAGCGCATTCCAAACAGGGATTGTTAGTTTAAGCCACTTTCTCAGTTAACAAGATGTCCTTTTGCACTACATGAAAAGGATTTCCCCTCGCTTTCAGCCTCCCATTATAAGCTAGATGACTCTACTGTGACATGTTATGACGATCTTGAAGCCCCCAACCGTAGATAGATGCTTTGATCATCTAGGTTTTGCCAATCCACGAACTGCATCGTATAATAACCATGGATATCAGGCATAGGTTAACCTTGAGTGGTTCACTGAAGGGTAGGGCTATCTCTTCCCTTTCCATGCCTTTGATTCATCTCGAATTGTGTAGATGTGCACATGAACAAAAGTGCACATTCCTATCCCCTTTGACGAAGCAAATAAATCAGATGACTTTTCCGATGTTAGTCTAGTGGCAGATGCCTGTCATATAGTTGGAGTCCTTCTTCCAGTGAGAGAATTGAAAAGCAAAGTGAAGCTTATCCAATTGAAGTGCATCTGTATTCTAGGCATTCTCTTCGTTTTCCCCCCTACCAAGCTTGTTGGAGTGCCATTGCCAACAAGATAGAGTGTAATTTTCTTCCATTTCCCTGGAAGCCAGCCTCAGTCCCACTAGTGCTAGTAGAAATAGTAACATCTTTATTGCTTAGGATATTTCATCCCTTTACTGTAAAACCATTTGGCATAAAGAACCCTCAATAACAGGCTTGTCCTGGACGCTATAACAGATGATAAAGGGAGTTCTTCACTCAGCTCAATACCTGGGCCTTCTACTAAGAGTGTAGCAATTCCCTTTCTTCTCCCTTCTAGTTGAAGCCATTCCTGTCTATGGGTGTGCCATATTTGATTCATTGTTCTTTAGTGCTGAGCCTAATCTAAATGCTTCCATGTCAATACCCAGCTGAGGGAGGATCATGTATGGAATTTCTGGTAATGTCCTTCCCGGTCCCAATCCTATATCCTTTCTGTGTTGAAGCGGACTTCAGATATGAATCGGTTCGGATTTCTGTTGATGAAAACCCTTGTTCCGTACACTAGGATCTGTTAGAACAGAAAGGTGGTTTAGGACGATGCCAAATGTTTTGGCAATGAGAACTGATAAGGATTTTCGGTAAGATATCGAAATCACTGAGTGGGATCACATTTGAAGTTGCTCGTAAATGATGAATTTTCTAGTTATACTGCCTCATTCTCTCGAACGCTTTCCTCAGATTCAGGAGATGTTGTTCCTCGGATTGAGCCATAATAACAATATCATCAATGTACACCTCCAATTCTTGGCGTACCATACCCTGGAATATGCTATTCAGAGTCCTCTAGTATGTGGCTCCTGCATTCTTGAGACCGCATTACTCTCCACTCATAGGCACCAACTCTAGACCAGGGCATCTAAATGTGGTCTTGTTAATATCTTCTTCGGTGATTGACACCTGGTTATATCCTGAGTGGGCATCCAAGAGGCTCAATACACAGTTACAAGCAGCCGAACCTACCAGTAGGTTAGCTATCGGCATTGGATACTCGTCCTTTGGACTAGCAAGATTCAAGTTTCTGAAGTCAACACATAACCGCTAACTTGTCATTCTTTTTAATTACTGGTTCAATATTTAGATATCCCCGGATGTAAGAAATCTAGCTTCCACTAACTGTTAGCTATAAATAAATGCTTTTGCTTTCTATCCAGCTGCTGATGCTTACTTTGTAGTAAAGAAAGAAATTCATGGTGTTAGCACGGTACTGAGGTCTCTGGTGCGAGTGACGGATTATCTCTTTTGGAACATTAGAGGTTGTGGACAGCACTCATAGCTCCTCTATTTCTCAAGGATCTATGCTTCCAGTTTGCACTCTTTCTAGGCTGTCTTCCAGTGCGATAGAGAAGCTGGCAGTGAACGGATTCATCCAGCAAATGTGGCCATACTACTAGCTCTGGCTAGTCCTTGCTTCATGAGGTACATACTCCTTCCGGTCTGCTCCGTTGCCAAGCTTTCATTCTCAGACACCTACATTCCCAACTACTAGGGCAAATACATGATGTCGCGAATGATTCCCACACCTGGATCGAATGCTCCGCCAAAGTAAACCTAAACAATTAATTGAAGGAAGTGTCACCCAGCATCGATTTCACGTGTTGGTTGCCCAACCCGATAAGTAGTTTTTGAATGATTCGCGTTAGCCAGGAGTTAGAGATGTACTTTCTATTTCAATGAAGTAACCAACCAAAAGAGAGTGTTAGGTCTGGGCTAAAAAATCTTCCTATTCATACTAGAAAGAAAGAACAGCTGGTAACGAACTGTTCCGGTGGAAAACTAGAGGATTTGCCGATTCCAGGCAAGTAGTAGTGGAAGCAAGCAAAGCAAGTAAGCAATCAAATCCTATCTTTTTCACTAGTTCCAAGGGGTCTATAACGAGCGAATCCGCTTGTTAAACTACTTGTGTAGTCCTAACTTGATAAACAGATTCCTGGTTCAACCAGCTTCACTTATCGCCTTACTAAAATGGTAAAAGAAGAGTCGAGATGGATGTGTGTCTCTCTTTCCGTCGAGGACTCCTATCTCTGATCGTTCCACTTGAGACCAAGCACACAAGATGACCGAACAGGAAAGAGTGAGACCAATGGAGAAGACGACTTCTGATGTATGTCTTTCTTGACTCCACCCTGGGAAGGGAATATAGAATATTTCATTCTTTTTAATGTAGCTCAGCTAGTGCATTTGAACGTACTTGAACAGGCAGAGTGAGCTGCAAGCAAGAAAGAGAGGATAGAACCGATTACCAATAGCAATTGAGGCTTCAAGGAAGATTGCCTGCAAATACACATAGAAAGAAGCTCATACTCGACTTCATCAACACTGTTTGTTGCTGATGTGTCCAAATCCATGCTCCTATGGGGTTGATTGATGTGTCAAAGACTAATGCTCCTTCTAAGGCAGAAAAGTAAGCGCGTCGTGGCCCAAAGAACCCACTACATCTAAGCCCAAGTCCAAACAAAAACTAGGACCCAGGATGCTAGAATGAGAATCCTTAACCTGACCACTTCATAGATAACTCTTTCTGAGTTATGTTCTCCCTTTCTCCGCTGACTATTCCGTGTGAAACTCTTTTATAGTATCCACCCCACCTTTTAAAACAATTGATTTCTCTTCTCGACATTGGAGAGACCTCCTATACAATTTCTTCTCTGGCTCTGCAAGATTTTGTAGCATTTTGGTACTGTACTTACATCAATAAAGTGGTGATATGGCTCACTTCTTTGGCACTTTGACAATAGGTACACCATGAGTTTTGGCTGACAATGTGGATGTGGTGAGACGATCTTAATCATTATCTACTACTATGGAATAGCGGCAACGTCTTTTGCTTTTCCACTCCCTCACCACACCATCCACTCAAGTGTCTAGCAATGCGCGTTTTTGTAGCTCCAGTCTGTCTTCATTTTGTTTCACAGGTATTTCACTTAAGTCACATAGATCATTTGGTGAACCCATTGCATCTTCTGCTTAAAGCTGGCTTGATACTAACAGCAGAGCTTACATATCTCCTTTGATCTTTTTATTCTTTGATGTTTAAACATAGAGGTGAGCTGATAATGAGGATACCATCTCATTCAAATTTGATGGTAGGAATGGAGATCATCAAACCAAGAAGGAATAATGCTGCATATCGGTACAAACGAGTGAAGGTATTATGTTAAGCATGGTTTCAGGACCCTCCGTGACGAAGAGGCAAGCATTTCTGGTAGAGTTTGAGATTGTTGACAAGTACAGGGTTCCCTATGGGAATCAAGCTTCTTTATAATGTGACGTATATTCTGTCATCCTAAATTCTCGCTAATGATAAAGCCAAAATTTACGTACTTAACTATCCTTTGTTTTACTGTTGATTTCAGAGTAACTTTACTTGTCCCTGGGAATACTAGCAGTAGAAGATAGGTCATTGTTCATGAGATCTATCATTCAACAGGAAAGCTACGGATGAAGCTTCCCACTGTTCGGGTGAGAACAACAGGAACTGTGCTCGTGGATACGGATTGACAAAAATGGGTTTGGATTCTCTGAGAAGTTTTCATTACCTTCCACATGCATTTTACTATAAGCTGCTGAAATGGCTTGTGCTTCTGCCGATGCTCAGTGTTGTGTTCTTTTCATCTACGGGCCCAAGAAAAGCCGCACCGTTCCATCTTTTCACGGAATATTGATTAGTGATTTATGTGGGAACGTCAGGGCCTCATTGAAGCAGATCAGGAGATTAAAACTTATCTCCCAACTCCCCATGACGGGACTTGTCCACACCATAGTATAACAGGGAGCTAATCTCCACAGAAAAATCCACATGGTTACTGCTCCCCATCAGTTAACCAGTCCGGTAAATATAGTTTGACAATGGAACCTTTGAGTTTGCAAAAAGAATTTTTTGGCACACGTGGAAATTCTATGTCTAACTGATGATGGATTAGATTGATCATTCTGAGCCTATTTGTCATATGGCGTTCAATGAGCTACTAAGGTACGGGTTACCTCCTGAATGTTACTTCAAGAACGGGTGCGCCCAAAGGGATGATGGAGGTGTTTTCGTGCCTTTTCCCTTGTCATTGCAATTAATTTTTTGGCCCTAGAGAGGGCACCACATTTTAATCATAATATCCTATACTCCTGAGCTTTTAGTGACAGTGGACCAGCTTAGGATTGGTTGTGCCCAAATTCTACCTAAGATCATGAAACATGAAATTAATATTTCATCTGCAAACATAAGTTTGAAGTCTCTTCGAACCCGTAAAAGAGAGAATTTCTTACATGAGTTAGCCTTACAATATTACACTTTACATGTGCAGAACAAAATCTGTAATTTTCAAAAAGACAACCGTTCAAGATCGCAGTTACACAAAGCACACCAAACTATACGTGACCCTTCTAAAGACAATGAATACAACGAATAGATAAGCCCCTCCCGACTAACTACTACTGTGATTCCTCCGTCCCACTCTTTCCTCGTAGCCTTTCAAGCCCAAGCTCTGCTACAGCGCCTTCCAAGCCGCATACTATAAAGTCCCGGGGATGGAGTCTATTCTTGACCATATCATTACCGCAATGCGAACAGATGGATGAAATCTCATACTCAATCCTATGATCTTGACTTAGAGACCACTATTCAGCTACCCCTACTCGCTTAAAGCCCTTACCGAAACATTCTCATTCCTCACATTCTTGGAAGTTCACTGCCTCCTTACTATGCGCTGGGACATGAACCGAGCCAATAACACTGTGACTCGAGTCCATTTACCTATTATAGTCCTATGACGGAGATCGTCATCTCTTTGCACATGAGATGCATTTACTTGTGTTGGCTAGGATAAGCAAACCTACATCATCTAGGACTTCCATGAAAATAAACCCTTTATATTCGGGTCATCAAACAGCTCGGCCATAGCTTCGAGGAACCAAAGAAACTGATAGATCCCCACGAAGGCTCACTGAATTACAGGTAAATCATTCTGATTGATCACTCATCCATGGCACCCAGCATCTAGCACATACCACGTAGATAGAAAAGGACACAGTTTTCTTTTTCTCATCACTTCAAGGGGCTAAGCATGAACCATTGCTTACTTTTACTCCTAAACACTAGAATCATCGTCATCAACCTAGCGTAATAAGAAGAGTCTGCCTGCCCATCTTGCATGTTCCATCTACCTTTGACAAGGCTACGTTCTCAATCAAGCGAAAATAAATTCATTACTAATGCGTGCACATGCGCTCCCTCACCACCATCTCCCTTTCCCCTTCTTCTTACCCGCCAATCAATTGTTTAGGAATTTCTCCAGAACTACCTCCCACCTTTGTCCACTTTCAAAGTCCGAACTTCTATACAAAGCAAAACTAGGACTTAATAACAAACTACTGTTCTTTTCCAAGGAAAGAGAAACACAAGTCAAAAAACCGCAGCGGATCACTAGAGCTCCTTCTTCTGCTAAAGCACCAGTAATCTAGAAGCGATTTTTAAAAGACAAAAAGGAAATTACCCACTCAACAAAGGCCGGAGTCCTGTTTGTCCCTGAACACAATTCTCCCACCCTTGGGCAGTGCCTAGCAGGAAAATCCAACGCTATTCTCTATCGCATTTCATAGGTTATGGGCCGTCTGGTTTGCCCGGGGATTATGACCCTCACGCTCATGGCATATTGCGTCTTATCAATTCAAAAATGAAATTGATTCTTATTCTTGCATATATTCTATTTAAAGACGCTTTCTAGTGCATACGAACTCTTAACGCCCCATCTTTTCTTCCTTCAAAGCAAGTCTTCAAATCTTTCTACGTACTCCGAACTTCAAGGAGCCAGTATCCTATAATTCCATCTTGCTCCTTGCTTACTTTTCAGGGCTAATTCGAGCTATTAAAACTAAAGCCTTGACTAGGTATCGTATGAGTTCCTAAAGGTAGCTTCACCGTCTTGTATTAGCTGCTCCGCCCTTGTGCTCTCCAGGCTGTGGCCACTAGCAAGACAAGCAACTGACTCTACTTACATAAACTGCTGCCACTTCTTGCAACGAACAACAACTCCATAACTCCTAACTCAAAAAACCTAACTAATCACAATCGGCAATTCGTAATGCTCTCTATCCTTTCCAACGCCTTTTCAGAGCGCGCATGACTGATTGAAAGTTCCAAGATCAACCATTCCCGGGAAGACTTTCATGTGGAAGCTACTAAGTGGAAGAAGTCCATATGTTCAGTAAAGAGAAGGAAGGCGTACTATAAAGCTAAACAAAAACACATTTGGATTCAACCGGCAGAAAGTCACGAAATTCAACTCTTGAGACTGCGCTAGTGAACGCCTTAGAGTTCTCATATAAAAATAAAAAAACGAAATTCATTCAGTGATTTAGAGACATGACAAATCATTGTTGCTCGCGAATCATACTCATCAACACACGTTCATGATTGAACATGGTCGGGGCCCCTATTTGAGACAGGGAATTGAACCCATTCATTGACTTGTCGACAACCGCTCTGGCCCTCCCCTTCACTTCCATAGTGGTCTCTTTGGCCGGCCCACTCATTTCACTCTCAAGCTCATCTGAGAAAAGAGAATCCGATCAAGAGGTTCGAAGTCTTCCTTTCCTTCATGTTCGTGCTTTAAGTCAGTGTCGTACTTTTCAGAGTAATAAGAAGAATTGACTGAATCGCATTCGGAAATGCTACCTAAAAAACGACGACAGATATAAGAGGGGAGAGTCGGTAGCAAAATGAGCATCTTGTCGTCTAGACAGAAGAGAATCCTTTCCTTCCTTCTATAGGAAATGACTGATGTTGCTAAGTCACCTTCGGCTTGCTCTTTGCTTCATCCCTTTTCCCAATTCTTTTTGTATGGCTCGGTGTTGCATGCTGATTGATCGATCCCTAGCCACAAATAGGACATTCAAGGAAAGAAAAGGAAATTCAATTCCCTGAGGTTTGATTGTACTAAGTTAGATTCACAAATAGGGAATTCATGGCCTACTGTATGCATTGTATGGCTAAAGAAGATCAAAAACGTGGAATCACTATAAGAATTCTATTTGTTCAAAACTCAAAGTACCACTGAAAATAAATTAAATGGTAATAAGAATGAAGAATGAAAAAAGCTGAGTTAATAAACAAGGAGTGTGCTATTTATGATGACGAAGTGGCTGGTACAAGCCACCATTCAGGAATGACCCCGCGATGAAAACAATCTACACTACATGATTCCAAGATAGTAAAAGATAGAAAGTCAACATGCTATGAAAACACATGAGTGAACAACCTGCGGAGCCGGTAATCCCGAACGAGTAGGATCTAGAGGAACTCAGAGAAGTACTACCTCCTGATTGGATCGCATCTGTTAACTGGCTTTCAGAGACCACCTAAAAAGACGAAGCCCCTTCTCTTCATGCTGTAACTACGTAGAGGTAGGCAATACCCTGAGTTTAGATGCACCTTGAAAATTCGGGATGTCCGGAACACCAATCCCGGATTCGAACCTCATCGCCCTAAACTTACCTTCGGAATAGGTTCGAGAGCTTCCATTTCAATGATCTTTCCAAAATCTTTGGTTATGCCATTCTTCCCTGGTCAAAAGGTTTGTTGGGAAAGCTTCTAAATCTAAGAGACCTAAGGGTGAAATATCCCCACCCCATCTCTCTTTT